>CM067592.1:65608156-65878367 GCA_034336665.1 Luscinia megarhynchos
GAGTCTGCAGATTGGCTCTGCCAGTCATTGGCGAGGTTGAGTGGCATCAATATCTACTCAATTATTGGACTTTGCTAGCTTTAATATTTGGCTTCAAAAGAAGTAGTGCATTATACTAGCAGTTAAGGTAGATACCTTATGCTGTGTGGTAAATAATTCCAATGATCTTTTGGTCTAATCATTAACATAATAAATTTAAATAGAGAATTCATATTTTTATATAAATATATTTGGTGTTCCCATCCTTAATCTGAAGGATAAAATGACATGAAAGACTCAGTTATGCCTGTACAATGCTTTAAATATAAACTATTGCCCTAAGTCTGGAGCAAAGATTGGATGCAGCCACACCCAGGCTTCTATGTGAGAAGGAGTTTAGAAAAACCAGGGTCCTTTCTGCATCTTATATTCCAATGGAAGATTCTCTGGTTAATTTTATCTACAGCAGCTCTTTGCTACATTACGTCCAGGCAGGCTGTCCAGGCAGGGCTAGCCCAGCAATCTGCTCGAGCCTTGCCCTCTGCAATGAGAGACCTGGGTAAATCTGTGTGACTTTTAATATGTAGGATGTAGTAGGGCAAGTTCTGGCCTGGATGTTATGCCACAAAGGTTTTTAGTAGGTCAAATAATTGTATGTTGTCAATTTCTTTTTAACAGGGCTCAGTCTAATCTCCGTGACATCAGCAACATAGGCAGAGTCAGTCACAGTATTTAAAAGGGAATATGGGAAAATGTTGAAAAGACATAGCTACAGCATGTAGCTCCACCAGCTGAAGTGATCCACTCTGACAACCTTCAATGTTTGCCATTCATTTTCCTCTCTCCATGTCACAAAGGCTTTTTCCCATTTTCCCAGAACCATCCATGAATACTGTAACACCTTTTAGAGGTGTTTGAGTATCCAGTGGTTTTAGGGATAGTTCAGTGGTTCCCACTCACTTGCGGTAATCTGTGTGACTTGGTAGGTGGTCACTAATTTGTCCCAAAAGAATTTTGCAAGGCGCTTTGTACAGCTGTGCTGTTGGCAGCACCGTTCATTGTTCTTAGTGGAGCTGGTATAATGATTTTGGAAGGATCTCTTACACTTTGGAAGAATCTCTTGCACTTAACTGCAAAACATCTCTGACAGCATTTGATAATTAATCGTGCAATTAACTCAGTGATGTTAGGGTGCCATCTTTAGGTTGGTGAGGCAGGAACATCCACTCTTAAAGCGTGTAAGGGGTTGGACCACTGAGTATCCCACTGTCTGATGATCCTGATCAGACAGAAAATTGACGTGAAAATAAATACAGTAATGTACACCTCTAGAGGCATGTCTGGTGGATTTGTCTGTTTGTGATAGACTGCTCTGCTATTTCAAGACTGACTTTTGCCTCTGTGGTTAATTTTCTGGGAGAATTTAGATCAGGATCACCTCTTAGCATGTTAAATAGGTGCTAATTGTGGCGTGGCCGATCCTAGATAGGATCTGAGCCAGTTTATGGTACCCAAATGTTTTTGTGCATAGTTAAAGTTTGAGCTTTTGTTGAGAGTTGAATTATTTGTGGCTGTATTGTCTGATCCATTATTTTGTGTCCAAGGTACTTCCAGGCTGGTTGCTGTTGGACTTTTTCCAGTGCTACTTGCAGCCCAAATGTTTTTAATGCTTGCAACAGGCTTGGCTGAATGTGTGAAAGGTCTTTTTTGGTTGGGGTTGCAACTAAGATATCATCCATGTAGTGGTAACAGTAGGCCTGTGGAAATTGTTCTCTTACTGATGATAATAACTGAGCAATATACCAAAAACAGCTTTTAAAATTGTAGCAGGAAAAGAAATGGGATGGTAGCTGCTTTTATTTTGTGGGTTTCATCCATGCTGATTGTGGTAGATGTGTTTAAGAAACAACTGAACATGACACTTAGTGCTGAGGAATGATTGACAAGGTGGTGTTTGACCAAAGGTTGGACTCCATGATCTTGGAAGTATTTTCCAGCCTTACAGATTCTATGATTCTTGTGTGTATCACTTTTGAGAAAAAAATATTGAGGAAAAAAACCCCAGATATCCAATTATTTTTATATAAATGTCTTACATAATTTCAACATTGTTTTTAAAAACCAGCATATTTCTAGAACTGAATTAAAATCCACAAAGATTCCAGCCTGCAGTCTATAAGAATTATTGTGAGATAGGTGCCTTTGAAAATCCAGGCTATCATATTGATAATAAAACTGGAAGTTTTGGTGTTAAGTTCCATATTTCTAAGTTTTAAAAAATCCTGCTCCTTTAATGCAATCAGCCAAGGTCCATCTCTCACAGTACAGGGATGCTCTGGGGACATGCCTGCTTTGCCACACAGTGCAGGAGGAACCACTGATCCCAGCCATGACACAGAGGCCACTTGGAAAGCATCCAGACAAAGGGCAAAACTCAGGCACAAGCTGTTATGAACTTCAGATTTTCTTCAGGTCTGTAAATTATTGTCAGAACTTGAGTTATTCAGATACTAATGTTCCAGTTTTCATCTCTTTGTGGGACTATAATACTACAGTTATAACATGTATTAAATAATATCTGTGTAAAATAATGAATAATACCTTCATTTGTTGTGGTGGCCAACAGCTGGCTGGAAGGCGTCACAATAGTAATGAATCCCCTTCTTATAACTGAAAGATAACTAATTATATAAGTCCTTAATTATATAAGTTGAGTGTGTACTGTTGGAGAGCAGGCCTAGGGCGTTGGGGACACAAGCAGTTTTGGCTGGTTGACCGGGTGGCAGCTGGTTCCACCAGTGGGGATTGACTGCACAGACCTTCAGATCTACATAAGATCTACATAATCTAGATCTATATAAGAAGAAGGGCACTCAATAAAGTTGGCTGTTGCTGCATGAACCCAGTGTGTCTTGTCTTGTTGCTTGTCTGTCTCTGAAACTGCGACAAGCAGTAGGTAGTATCTGTGTAAACCAGACATGATTCTATACATATGCTGCATACTTACCTACATCCATACATACATATATATACATACAACACAGCCAATAATCTGGTATGATACTATCTTATTATAGGTGCAATAGATAGTGCTATAATAATAGTATCTCATTATTTGACAGTCTTCACTCTAATGCATCAATCAAAGCAATTGTGTATTATTGCCCCTCTCTGGGGCACACTCATTAAAGACATATCTATTTCTAGCTAGTGACTGAGTTAATGAAGAAACAAAACCTTATGAAATGGGAGGAATGGAATAGGAAGCAAATAAAATGTACTTCAAAAGTGATTTGACAGGAATAAAACACCCCTCATAAATTATAGGTCCTCTGTGGGCAGTTATGGCAGCCACAGGCAGTGGCTTTAATTTATCCTCTAGGACAGGGAATGTGTCCATATATTCATAGATGAATTAAAAGTGTCACCAGGAAGTTGCAACACCAGAAGATTTTGAGAAATTGCTCTGACACAGTCTCATCTGGGAAAGAGCAAAACATACAGATTCTAGCTATGGTGAGGGATTGTGTTTTAGTGAAAAAACTTCCTTCCATGTAGAATGAAAAGTTGGGAAAGGAAGGTCTGGGTCTTTTGTGAGGCTTGGCATTTCCAAACATCTCACATGTGCATTTGAATAAAGTTTTACTACCTGATCTCCCATGTCCCTGTTGTCCTTTCCTGAGGGATGGGTAAAATAAGTATCTTAAATCATGCTTGCTTTCCATTTTTCTCTCTTCCGACCACTGTGATCAATGCAATCTGCAATTCATATGCAGGGCAGATTTCATCCAATTTCTGGGAAAACTAATCTATTATTAAAAAAAATTGCAGACCTTAAGTTTTCCAGAAAGCCCCTCTCAAGTAACACTACCTTTCAAACACGAGTTGCAACCTCAGGTGAAAATCCTGCTGTTCAAGGAAACCTTTTAGTGAGTTGCAGTGTAATGACTGCAAATGTCAATATACCCCAGCATTCCCAGCAGATTCTTAACTATGATGGATGTTACCAAGAAAAGCCTCCTTCTTGTAAGAAAATAAAAGTTCTATCTGAATATTTTCTGTAAATACTGTCAATTTGAAGCTATCGACAGGTTTAAATGAGTTGCACCCACTTTTATCATTTGTTAATGGCATTAATAGCTACATCTAGGAGCAAAAAGACAGTGTTTGGTGTGGCATTGAAAATGCTGGAATTCGTTGTTGCTATGCAGTATAAGGGGGGATGTTAAAAGTTATTCACTCTGGACAATGACAATACTAATTTTATTCTTATAATACTCCCTGATTCTTATATACGTACCTTTTTGTGAGTCCTGACAGGAGTTTTGAGAAAGAAACTAATATTGAACATGTTCCAAAATGGCAACACAAAAGAAGTTTCTTCTCTAATGTTTTGTCCTTTCAATTACAGTCTTGTGCAGCCATGATTTTCTAAAGATACAAGTAATATTTTCACTAGATTAACTAGAGAGAAGAAAATTAATCGTATTTCACACAAAACCAAGGCATTTGCACATCTCAGGAAGTTGAGACAAATCAAAGATTTTCAGTGGCTGTGGTAGAAATGTGGCTTTCCTTTTGAAGAGATAAGAGTTAAATTTTGTTTTCCTTATCAACATGCAGTCTATGTGTACAACTTCCATAGGAAGATTCAGAAAGGTAAAAAGCTCTGCTTCAGTGATTTCAGTCTTATTTTCAAGGCCCAGTAAAAAAAGCCAAGAACTCCAGAGGCAATTACCACCTCTGAGTGCATTTTTCTCGTATATGTAGGCTTGAAACATGAGGGATAAATAAAATACGAATGGCTGGGGACACCGTGGCACTGTCACCCTCTCACCTGGATGACAAACTGCACAAACACCACCAGCAATCACATCAGGTGAAGTTCCTTTTGTCAGGCTCGATTTCAGAGTTTGCCACACCCTTCCATGTTGAACCTAAGGAACATTTTCTTGTCTAATTCTATCTTTTGCAAACACCTGGGAGTGCAGATATTATGAATTAATGTTTTCCAGGATGGAAAACAGGAAACTTAGGAAAATTGCTGCTCCTCAGCAGGAATACAGGTTAAGTATTTCAAGCTAAGCACCATATTGTGCTTCAAGGCACCTCCCATGACAAATTTCTGTCCTTTCTTGGTTATCAGAAGGCTCACTTTTCTATACTGAGACAGATGCAAGTTCCCAAAACAACAGAATGCAGAAGCTGGAATGATTTTTACTCTCCTTACAAATGAACCTAATAACATGCAATTAGTTTGAAGGAAACTTCAAATTTTACAACAAACTTAGGGCCTGAAGCACCAGAAGAAATGCAGATCTCTCTGACTACTAAAATATATAGATAATGTCCACTCTATTGTCCCTCCTAGGTTAAGTCTTCTTCATGTGATAAAAGGTAGACAGAGAAAAGACACAAAGCTGCGCCATAAAATCAGGCACACTTTAGAAGGGATGTCAAGTTTCTGTTTAACAAACTTCCAGCTAAACCATTATTAGGATAACTTCCGATACAAAGGACATCCTGTACCTGCTGATGAACACAGGTGAAGGCAAGACACTGAATCAGGCAGCTGCCCTGACTTGTGGCTCATGGCACAAGTCAGTTTATTTATGTTCAGTTCTTGGAAAAGTTTCAACTGCCTTAATTTTTAATCAGTCAGGATATTAGTCCTCTGCATAGGCAATGTCCTCTGACAGTATTTAATCAATTTGACTTTGTTTATAAAGTTTGTGGGTGCTTTCTGCAGCTTTTCAGATGCAATTGGCACATGGATTATATCACATTTTAAATCAGTCTCATTTTCATAGAATAGAAATATATATCAGCCATTTTTTATTCTGTCTTAGCCTGTGGTGGTTCAGGCTGAGCACACCCATGTCTCTCCATCAATGCCAATGGCAACTGATCCATAGGGCAATATGCATTAGAAAAATCTTGACAGACAATACTCAGCCAAAAAAATCACAATAATTTCTCAGAAAGCTTGATAATTCTGTTTATGTTATTCATAGAATTAAAGAATTACATTCAAGATAAAAATAAAATGGATGTAAATTCTCCCACCCTATCAAAATTTTCAGCATCTCTAATTTCCTTCTCTCCACTGGGAATACAAAATAATTAATCTAATTTTTAAAAAGGAGAAAATATTTAAACAATTCAAGTGAAAGACAGTGAAATACAGTCTGCAGAATATTGTCATCTCACAGTTTAAGCAATTTTACCTTCCCTACCTTTTAAAGTTCTGTTTCCATTATGAAAAAAAATTAATGCAGCTAATTTTGTCTTTAATTTCCCTCTTTGTCAACTGTATTCATTAGCTCCTCAATTTTTTTTTTCCATGATTAAGTTTAAAAGCCAGATCACCTTATCAAACTGCAGCCATGCACTTACTTTATACAACAATGGAAGTATTGCAGCAATTTTTCTGCCCCTTCTGGAAGCATGATAAATTGTAGCTTTAGCTGAAAATTGCCTTTGAACAGAATGGTCTGCTCTGATTTGAGCTATCCCTCCTGTGTGCACATGGAGCTGTACCTGCTGTCTCTGCTGACTGAAATAAATTACAGGTAACCGATCAGAGCCAGACCAGCTACAGAAACAGGAGCTGGGAGCTGTCCCTGCTCACAGTCAGCTGAATTTTTTACTGCTGTCTTTGCAAGAGACATAACTAACTTGGCCTGACTTACGTGGAAAAATGAGTTTGTTAGTTTGTTGATTGGCAGTTTTAGAAGCAGTAAATTTTAAAAAGCAATAGCAAGCTTTTTTGTGTGTGGTTTTGTTTTGCTTTGTTTTGGTTTAGTTTTTGGTTTTTTGGGTGGGTTTTTATTGTTGTTTTTTTTGGGGGGGGGCTGTGGTTTTGTTTTTTTGTTTTGTTGTTTTTGTTGTTGCTGTTTTGTTTTGCTTTTTTTTTTTGATACCTTCTACTAAGACCTGTTTAGAAGAAGGAAAAATATGATAAACCAGGACTCAGCTATTCATGTTTTAGAATTAATTATGAGGGGACAAGAGGAAATCATGAAAGCAATACGTAGGCACATGGTTTTGACTTAGGATTCAGACAGTATATCACATTCATCAATTATAGATAAAGACAGTTTTTAATATCTGAGGTACTCCCATTTCATTTCAAGTAGGATTTGGTTTAAGTGCATAGCTGGTCTGGGGACTAATTATCTATTTTCTCCAAGTTTTACATTCATATTCCCCCTAGAAAATTCAAATTCTGCACCAGAATGATGAAGGCAATTCTTGTTTATAAGTGGATCCACATTTTCAGAGTCAAGTTTGGCTTGCTCCATTAGAGAGCCAGTGAAATGAATTGTCTGTTTGTTCAACTGCAGTTTTTATGTTCCTTAGTGTTCCCTAGTGTATCCAGATTCCTCTTCTTCCAGCAGTGAAATGTCTTGCCTGCTGTCTCGTGACACAAAGCTTAGCTATTTACTCTGATTTCACTGAAATATGCCTGTGTAAAGTGGAGGGGTTCTGTAGACATCCTAGGATGTTCACTATTCCTTGGTCTAAAAAAAATCAGCTGTACTTTAAACAAATTACTGAAAAGATTCCTTCCCTAATTATACTAAAGATTCTCAGCATCTCTTCACACCTTCTCTTTCTAGAGACTTTTGTTGAGAGCTCTGAGCCTTGACTGGCAGCTGAACCCATCCTTAGCAGAACTTCTGATTTCTCTTCTGACTCTACTTCCCTGAAATAGACTGTTAAGATTATCTTGTGAGGAAACCTTTGCTTGATCTCCTTGTCATCTGAGGAGGGGGAAGCACTACATCTTTACTGCTGTCTTTCTTACTTCACCTCCATTCCCAGCACATTTCAAAACCATGTGTTTAACACACTTTTTTGGCTACAGCTCAACTCAGACCTGCAGCGAGTAACAAAGCCATTGGATAATTGTCCATCACACAAACCATCTGGTAGTTTAATGAATTAAAAAGGCTACCTGGCTTAGTATCCCTGTGCTGCCCTCAGGCTGGTGAGTTCTAGAAAGTTCTTGTGCTGCATCTTTCCCTTCCCTGCTGTCGGAGACCAGTGTCCCTACCTCTCTCCTGAAGGAGAATGCAGGAAGAAGATGCAAGGCCAGAGAGTTGTTGTTTTTCTTTGCAAAGCTTGACTTTCCCCTCCTGTGTATCAATATTGTTTAGGAACTTGTCACCTTAAATGAGCACTTTATAAATGAAGGATGATAAAACTGAAACTGGGGAGGTTCTGACACAATGCACAACTTCTTGCTTTGAACAGCCAGTATAGGACAAACACTCAAAACAAATCTAGACAAAAAAAATCCCACAGTGGAAGAATGTGCAAACCCATTTTGTTGTTTTGGTGCCCTTCAGAGCCTTTGTTGATCTGAGTCAACTCCTAAAACTCCCTCTAAATTAACCAAGCAGAAGAATAAATTAAGGGGAAAGCAGCTGACTGACCTCTGGATAAAAGAAAAGAGAGGAAAGAAGGAAGGATAGAAAGAGCAGGAGCCATAAGATTGTATCAGGGACTGGGAGAAGAGGGTAAATAAGGATTGGGACCCCTTCAGAAGATCTGACCCAGAGTGATCTGGCATGTGTCTCTCAGTGGCAGTTGAGGTAATAAAATGTGAAGCTCAAGCACAAAGTTCAAATCCAGAGGAGACAGATGGGCTCAACACACATTGTCAGGGGCTGTGCATGAGGCAGGTGGGTAGAGCTGAGGAAGAGGAGTGGGCAAGGTCATAGCTGTGAGCAGAGACTCCAGAGAATTGTGAATGTTCCTCAGCATTTTCAAAACAACCACTTTCTTTGTGGTGTTCTGGTATTCTGGCGTCAGTTGCTAGACCCATTTCTGATTACCAAACATCTGCATTTGGATCCAGATACAAAGAAGTCTTGAAAATAAGGTAAAACCCCCATACTTCTAGTGCAGAGAATATAATTTAAAAGGATCCTTCATTTCTGACAGCTTCCATTATTCCTGTAGGGGTGTGAGGGAAGGCCTTGTGGGCAAATGTTGAACAAACAGGTGGGTTTAGTTGCTCCAGGACCAGGACTGCTTGTGCAAGAAAGTGGCCACTTCAAATCAAGCCACTGAGTTAGAAAAACAATGAAATTATCTATTCCACTCAGCAGGTTATTCTGATACAAGATTCTTTGCCACTGGGTACCACAGTTCAGATATTGAAGTAATTCAGAAGTAAGTAATACACTAATAAACTAATAAAATAACTAGAAACATACATAGAAACAATTATGTCAGGAATGATTGGAAAAAGCATATAATTTCTTGCTCAGGACATGGGTGAAACTGAAATTCCTGGGAGGTGGAAAGGTGCAATAGGGGGAGCAGCTTGGTCTGTCTTACCTTTATTCATTTCTTCTTCCCTGGGCACTTCCAACTAACTGTGCCAGAGATGCTGGACCAATCTGGGATGGCTATCACAACATACAGAAAGAAATGGCATTCCTATTCCTGGGGAAGAAAGGCTCATTCTACAACAAGAGTGTTTCATCTGAAGAATGGCTGGTTTTCTGCAATCAGTGATGGCAAGGCAAGTAGAGATTCATTCAGATTGTAGTTTAGAAAAAGGCCGAGAAATCCAACACTTTATTTTTAACTCAGTGAAAACAAAAAAACCAAAAAAACAAACCAACAAAAAAACCCCACAGAAACAAAAAAAAACCCACAGAAACAAAAAACCAAAAAAAAAAACCAAAACACCAAGCAAGCAAAAAGCCCAAAAAAACCAAAAACCAAAACAAAACAGAAAAAAAAACCCAGAAAAACAAAAACAAAACAGAAAAACACCCAAAAATTGTGGTTCCCATGGCAATATTTGGAGATGAGAAAGTTGATTAAGTAGCTTCAGCAGAAGGATTTCTGCCTAGGTTTCTGTGAAGTATGCTGTGGAGATGTGCAGCTCCTTTTGAGCTGTAAGAATTTGGTTTATCAATAGGCATCAGATGATTGGTATCTAGAACGCAGCAGCTTTTTAACTGTGACTCTGTGACTACTTGGCTTTAAGGAACTGAGTGGCCTGAGATAAAATTTCTTCACTATTCATCAAGTAAACATACATGAATCTTTCTGGTCCTTCTGGTAAGAATGGTTAATGACTTCACTGCAGCAGAATCTGCTGTGGAGGAGCATTCATCATCTGTGGTAATAAAAACAGACATAGGAAATTCTGCTCTAAACAGTCAAAAATGGAGGCATCAATATTTTCACTTTCTTCTGTTCTTCTATCTAAATCGTATGCAAGTTCAGGACTATTTCTTTCCTTGTCTGAAGTTTAATAGTTTTATATCTTCAGATACAATCAATTCATTCTAAACATACCCGAGTCTTTTCCTTTGCTGAAAAAAAAAACCCAGATACAATGACTTTTCTGATGCACAGTCAGCATTTTAAAATTTTATTTCTTTTGTCTTCTCTTATTGCACCCTATTAAAATCCATGTGGATGGTCTGCTTTCTCTTAGAAACTGCACCTTTTAGTTTAAGTAGCATGGTTTTATAAAAAAAGCATGGTCCTGAAAATCATGGTCTCCCAAGGCACTGCTGGTCTTCATTTTACCTGCAGCTTCTCTGGCCAACTGGATCTATTTCTGCCAGATGCCAGAAGGAGAACACAAAATGCATCAAATTTGCTTTGTAATTTTAAATTGAAAGGGTACCCTGCAAGGAATACAGAGATACTGTCTGAACAGACAGGGTTGAGAGTAGGAAAACCAAAGTTGAAATGGACTCTAAAGCGCCAGGGATGTCAAAAACATCAAAAAAAAGCCTCTGTAAGTACACAGGTGACAAGGACAGGATAATGTGGGCCCACTGCTGAGCAAGGCAGGGGCCCCAGCTGCACAGGATGTGAAAAAGGCTGAGGTACTGAATACCTTCTTGGGCAGTGAAAATAAACAACACACTCACTGGATGTGTAAATTCTCCAAAGAAGAAAGCAGTTTGAGGCATTCCAAAGATCTCTGTGTATTTTTCTCTTTTTTTTTCCCCTTTTATTTTTTTTCCCTTTTTATGTTTTTTCTCCCTCAAGGAAGATTATTTTTACTCTACAGTACTAGCAGCCAGGAAATCTCTTTGCAAACAGTATTGTGACTTTGTGGAAAGTCTATGTTTACTGACCATTAATGCACCTTGCAAAGATACCTCAAAGTTTCTTGTGTTTCATCCTTGTGACTTGGATTTGACATTCAGATGGGGAGAGATTGTCAAGGAAAACAGAAATGAAGAGCTAAATACATGGACTCCCAAAGAGGAGATAAATTGGTTGTAATTCTCTGGTTCCTTTTTCTTTTCTGTTTTCCTCTGTCCATCTGCAACATCCAAAGTTTAATCAAATAATTCTTGCTTTGCACTAGAGAAAATGAAGATGTTCACATTCTCTTATGAAATTTCTTACATGAAATTTCTCCTATATTGAGAAGTCTCATAACTAAGCAAATTTTTATCCAATCCTTCAGAAAATTAGTCAGTTCCAATACTTTTTAAAGGAAATGCAGACAGAAATTAATTTGACCTGTTTCTAGCTGCATTCCTGGTAGCTTGTGTGAGAGTTTTGCCTGTTCCTGATTTCAGGACAATATGCGAAACCTCCATGGGGCCATTTTTCTGTGGCAGTTGTGCTTTATGGCTTTTTTTTTGTGGTGCTTTCTTTTTATTTTTCCCTTTTTCCATTGCAGGGAAACATTGAGAGTAAAAGGTGTGCAGAAATAGACCTTCCTGCTGCTCAGGGTAACTTCTTGCACATTCAGAAGGAGGAAAATCCAGGCTCAACCCTTGGCTACACAAAAGACTTTACAGGGTGCTCCTCCCCAGAAAGTTTCTATGAGAAGTGTAAGGTGCAGGAAAACAGACTACCAAAGGCAAAATTGTTTACCCTATGTTTTCCATGTTCTATTTTCAATCTGGTAACACAAGCCTTGCCAGAGATACAGGCAGAAAGGGGTCTTGAAAAAGCAGATACCAGTTAAGCCACCTCTCTGTCCTCTAAGCCCTTCTAGTCACATCCTCCACAAAAGTACTGAAAGAGCCCCAGAAAATTTCTTTGTTGATATTTGTGTTTTGTTTTCCCCTTCTACCGCTGTGTCCCTGTACCTTGTACTCAACAGCTAAAACCTGAATTTCTGGAATAAACAAGTTGTTTCCTTTTGCAAGCGTGTTTATCAAACATAGATGTTTCTTTTTCCCATCTGACTTAATATCACACCAGTGTACTGCAGGCAGACTGGCTCTGAGGATAATTATTGAAATCTCAGCTTTCTGGGATCTCAGGGCCATGTAGCTCATCCTGTCTTCCAGCTACAGGCAGTCACACATCAGTCCTACTTGTATTGTGATCATCAGTATTAAAGCAACCTTCAAGTGTCTTAAGCCACAGCATGAGTCTAGAGACCCTAAATTGTCCTGGGATGGGAAAGTTACATAGAAAATGGAGAATTTCCCCTCAATGGCTATTAAACCACAGTATCACCTTTTTTGTCTACCATAAGACTTTGGGGATTTTCTGCAAAAGGGGTGCTGAGAAGAGCAACCTCCCCTGGTCTCATCTCACAAATACCTCTACCTTTTGGTTTTACTGTTAAAACTGATTGTTTTGCTTCTTCCTCTTGAAATAAAATGCCCCTTTTATGCTTTTTCCATGGTGTTTTCCCACAGAACACACAATCAATTGTAAGTCTTTGATTACTTTGTTTTTAAAAGACAAATTTTATGCCAAGTTTGTTGCAGCAGTTTTCTCTGGGGGACACAAAATTCATTTTCATTCCACTTTGAAAGCTTAGTTGGCCATTGCTCAAAAAATTCCCACTAGAGTTTTGTTTCACATCTCTGAATGCTCCTACCACTCTGCAAAGATTTCAAATGGCAAAAAAAAAGAGAGAAAAACAGAAAATTATTTTAAACATGTTACACTGCACCCCATTTGATGTGTACATCCCTTCATTTTAGATGTTGATCCACCTGTAAGCTGAGACCCTACTGCTGTGAGGATCACCCTTCTGCAGGAGAATGGAGCATCTAAAATATCATACTTCCAGAGGAAGGGAAAGGCACTTTGAGGGCTTGTTTTTTGTTTGCTTGTTTTTAAGCTTGCTTGCTAAACGATGAGTGGACACTGAGCAGGACAACAACCCACTCTGTCCATCAGAGAAACTTGCTTCAGCAGTGCTTAGGGTTGCTTTCTCTTTCAGTAGCTTCCCAACTGCAGCTGGATTATTTTTCTCAGAGAGAAAGCTGCTGGAGCTAGTGTGGGTGAATGCCTCCTGCCTGGCCCTGTTTTGGTGGGGTGAACTTTTTGCCACAGAAGTCCCTAGAGTGCTGTGCTTTGTGTTTGTGGTAGGATGCTCACACAGCACCAGGCTGCATCTCCAAGGACTCCTCCTCAAATGCTGGTAGGATGGGGATGGACAGGAGGCTGAGAGGGAATAGAGGAAGGCTGCTGACCAAAGGGATATTTCACGCCCTAGAGAATTTTTTCCTTTTTTTTTTGTTTCTATGTGCAGAATTTATTCCATTTTTTTTCCCATTAAACTATCTTTATCTTGACTTACAAGCTTTTCATCTAATTTTTTTCCCCCATCCTGTTGAAGAAGGACAGTAAAGAGAGTCTTGCTGGGCCACTGGCAGCCAGCTGAGGTCAACCACCACATTAGTGCAAATAAATAATTTTTTTTTGGTCAATGTTTTTGATAGAGCAGCCTGAACAGATGGTATAGCCATTACAGGGCTGCAAATACATTTTGCATTGCCCAGCGTTGTGCCATACCTAAGAGGGAGCTCAGGCTTTGGCAACTACTCACTTAGGAGTCAAGCTTGATTGCACCAGTTTCAACTTGGCAGGATTCAGAGGTGGCTCATGCTGACCTTTATCCTTGGTGGTGCTTTAGAACCAGATTTGGAACATCCCTCTTCCCTCCACAGGCTGCAGAGGCACCTGGGGCATCCTGCTTCAGTGTGTGCTTGAGCCTGCATTGTGAGGGAGGGAATCTTGGGCTTTGTCCCAGCCTTTCCAAGAGCCGGCGGTGCCTGCAACCCGAGGGAGACTTTGCATTCCCTTCCATGGCCTTGTCTTCAGTAACTGCCCCTCCTTAACCACTCCTAACAAGCTGAGCTGGATGGCAAACCAGGTTTAGGGCAACCTTTGGTCTGGGCTTAATCCCAAACCACCCTATATTCCTCCCAAAATCAGGATCTTCTACATTCCTTTAACCCCCCAGCTTCAAACCATTTCCCTACAAGCAGATTAACCCCAGGATTCAACTGTGAGGGTTTTTTTGATGGTTTTGTTGTCCTTGTTGTTGTTCCTCATGAAGATCTCTGCTTCATGAGTTGAAACATAATTCTTCAAGTGAAAATTTCTCAGGAGTATTTGCTGTAAATGGAGCTGTCAAACTTTATAAAAGCATCCAACATATGTATTCAAACACCTCTCTACTTGAAACCCAGTTGTTGTGTCCAATTTACTGCTCAGGTTGTTGACATTTTCCACTAACTTGCTAGTCTACAATTTTTGTACTCTATGGGAACCAAGAAAACATTCCTAATATGTAAAATAATTGTTTCACTAATTAAAGATTATGAAATGTTAGCCCAGCTGCAACACCATTAGCACACAGCTAAAATGATGCAGTCATTGAAGCTCATTCTCAGAATGACAAGATCCTGCTCCCAAGATCTGAAATTTGACAGTTTGGGATTGTCTTGCAAACTTAAGATTACACATAAGCATCCCAAGTGCTTTGGTAGGAGTATGATATCAAGGAGAAGCATTATATAGATGAATTAATGTGGATTCATCCTTGCACGGATTCTACCAAAAGTCTCTTACCCAATCTTCAGTTCCACCTAATACCCAAATTTACAGTATTTCTTTTGAGAGATACACAGTGGTGGTGGTGGGGTGTGGTTGTGTTCTACGTTATGCACAAAACCAGCTCATTTAAAGACAATTTTATTTTAATTACGAGGAGTTGATGGGTTGTTGAGAGGCCCATAACAACAAGCCTTTGATCTCCTCCTACACCCACGGGTGCAATTCCAGTGTTACACACAGTCCATTCTACAGCAGCAATGTGTTGTTATTATTAACCCTCAATAAAGAGATATGGAACAGCAGGACTTACACTATACAACAAGCAAAGCTAAGAAAAAGCTCTCCATTTCATAGGGGAAAAAAATGTTACTGACTAAATCTTGATTTGGCTTTCTTCTGACCTTTCCTGCCTTATACATAGAAACAGAAATATAGGTAGAAACTGTAAAGTCACTTGTGTATTTGGGACTTCATTGCACCAAGTGAGTCAGACTGATGAGCAGTCCATTAATAGAAATGCATCTCTAACTGCTGGTGGGAAATATATATCTTTGTTATTACAAAAAAATCTTCACAAATTTAATTACATTAAATTAATGAGTAAACATATTAAACATGTTTTTCCTATATCCACCCAGCTTTGGATAAATTGATGGCTTTTAACATGTCTAAGCCACCAAGAAAATAGCCAATATTCATTATTATTAAATCTATATCTTTATATTAACCATACAGCTGAAAAAACCCAAACATTTCTAACATTATGACTCAAAAACTGACCCAAAGAAATGAACTGGATCTCCATATTGTGCAGAGATTAGTGCATGAGCAAAAAGAAACTGTTTCCTATTTCCTGTAAAATTAAATTTAAATTGTGAACAATGTCAAACTAAAAGTCCTGAGGACTCATTAGCTCCTTTCCATTGGTACAAAATAATTTCTAAAAGGATCTGAATGACCTGTGTGCCTCACAATCCAAGCCTACAGACACTGACTGTAGGAATGAGTGAATTTTCAGTCTCTGGCACCACTGAAGCCAGCAGCCTTCCTTTCACTGGTACAGATAAGCAGAGGTTCTGGCCCTGCATCACTCCTCCCTGGTGAGCCTGCCATGTGCACTGACAGTGGTGCCAGGTGCAGTAGAGGAATAACTGCCCTCTCAGTGGGGCAAAATCCTTGATTTTCAATAATTCCTGTCGCATCTTGCGCCCTCTTAAACCTTGCAAATAATTTCTGATAAACCCTGAAGTACTTTAATGTTCAATCCCCAGTCACAGCTAACACAAGAATATTCTGCCATGGTGAGATGCCTTTTATTTCTTCTTGCCAGGTATCATGCACTTATTACACTGCTGAGGAAAAGGGATTAAATAGGCTGAGAATCTTAAACAACAGACTTGCTCAGACCTCAAGCTTTTGCTAAAGATGTCAGTGATGTAATTTGGATCTTTTCATATGGTTTTAGCCACAAGTCAAACTTGTATTCACTTATTTATTTCAAGACCAGATCCAAATGCTAATTAAATGAGTAGTGTTCTGTTAACAGCAATATCCTGTGTCTGCTCAGCCATGTATTTACAAATACTCAGTTGCTCCAAGAGCTTTTCAGAAGTGGCTCTGTGAATAATTGGTGTGTTTATTAATGCAATACAACTTTACCAGGTCTTACTGCAGAGCATGTTCCTGCTCTGGTAGCTGCCTTCATAAATTAATTAAGTGCTGAAACAAAAGTTGAAAAAAAAAAGGATCCTATTTCTGAAACTCTCTGTCTCGTTGAAGATCTCTTACTGCAGTATAAGATGATCCCAGTTGATGAAGTGAAATGTCCTTTGACCAAAAAATAAGTCGTAGAGGACTTGATTCAATAGATATTCAACTACAAATACATGGGACTACTGTTATCCATCTCAAGCCTGCACAGAATCAAGGTTTGCACATTGTAATAAGTGTCACACAACTTTTCCTGCAATGTGCATAGAAACCTACCTCAAGAGATTACTCTTTCATTAAACATTCAGTAGGAGTGACAGACATATAAGTTAGAATTGCCTTGCCAGTAAATTTCTCCTCAGTTAGTCTGGTGAGAAGAGCACAGACACAATGACAGTGCTGCCTCCTTTGGGATGTGGGGGGAAAGAGGAGTTGTGGATACAATTACGAGTCTTACAACACTGTGCTAAGCAGTCTCCTGGCATGGGCTTATATGTCCCAGATGAACATTAAATTCCCCAGGATCACCAGGATCAGCAGAGCACTCCAGTGAGCATTCCCTGTCCAGCAGAATGAACAATAAATTATGCTCATGGCTTGCCTGGTAATTTTTGTACAATGAGTAACAGTCAATCTCCAGTTTAATACGTTGTCTGACTGAGTGACCAGCACAATGACACCTCATAGGACTGTGCTCTCCAGATGTAGGACAGTGTCCAACTCTGCACATCTCCATGTGCATTCCTTGGCAGGAAGAGCTCCATTAGCTCACCTCACACCTATGCAGGAGAGCTCTGGCAGCGTGGAACCCCGAATTTAGTTGCTGCAGATTGATTTGTGATGTTTGCCAATGATTGTCATAAATGCAGCATTACTTTTTCTGTGCCATTGAACATGGCCTTCCCAAGAAAATTTTGTAAAGGGAGAAGAACTGTATGCAAACTATAATGCTTCAGAATGCTTGATTTGTTCATTAAGGATGTTCTTGCTTTATCATTTTGTAAATTGATTTGCACTTGAGCTTCCAGTCAAGGCTGGTCACTCATTAATCCTATTTCAGATGCACAAATGAGTATCTGGCTTATGTCCTGTAGCCTCATTCTTCACATTTTATGCATATTTATCTACAAGACACACATGGAGAAGAACAGAGATTGAGCTCCAGAACTCCAGCAATCCCATCTATTCTACTCACCTAAACGACTGAAACAGCTTTACAAAAAAGGCAAATATTCTTCTGAGGATGGGAAATGGAAACAAACCCAGTTTGCACTAGAATCCAAGCTCATGGGTACAAAGCCAGCAGCCCTATTAACCAGACCTTGCTGCCTATTTTAATGTGGGCCAGAGAGGAGTCAGCCTTTCTTGGATCACCCTAAGATGTCCATCTGAACTCCAGGCACAACCTGCAGTGCTTCAGACCCTGCCAGAACAATTCAGACAGTGAACATGCATCCAAGGAAGCCATGCTGGCACAAAGAAAGTTATAGCTGTAGACACACTCCCTATAACTAAGCCTTCACTATTCGTTCCAGCCTTTAAATGCAAGGAAAATGAACATAATTCACAACTTCATCATGCCATAAAAAGTAGAATTGAAGTGATTTAACTGTATGTCCTTTGCTCGGTACAGTCACTATACTTTCCTTTATAAATACTACTGACACAAATCATGAAAGCACTCTTCTTCTAAAGAATTATGTAAGAAACATAAATCTTTCTATTTCCTTTTCTTTAATAATTTCAAGTTCTAATGGGAATTTAAGGATGTGCTCATAAAAGAACCTTTTCTCCTGTTGCCTGAGTTTCATGTGCAGCAATACAAGACTTATTATGCTCCTATTTTCTAAGCTGCTAATAAAATTCAGTATTCAACAACCCAAAAGAAAGTACATCAACCTGGATGTCACACCTCTGTGAGGGAAGCATTAAAAGGAGCCTCTGCTGCTCTAATGCCTGTGAAAACATTTTATGAGCATGTACATTGAAACACAAACAAACCCTCAGAATTGAAAATTTATACTTCCATTTTCACTCTCACTTTACTCTGCTGCTTATTTTAGAACATTTAGTGTTTTGTGACCAGTGTAAAGGACAGTACCATCATTTAAAGTCAAACCATTTGACCTGTGTTAATGGATTTATGGCTGGAGAAAACTGATGAGGTTGCAGACAGGTCCATTAATGACCATGAGAAATTGCAGCATAGGCTGGTGCAGGAAGCCAGGAAAAGTTTCAATTGGCATTGTGAGGAATAGCTGGATTTCACAATCTGTGAAGGAGAGTTGCCCAAGTGATGACCAGCATGAACAGAAAACCTGGAGGACATGTTGGGAAAGGGAATCTTGCAAAAGAAGAGCACCATCAATTTCAAACTTGAAATTGCCCAAATAATGCTGTGCAAAACCCCAAACCTGGGACCAGATGTATCTAGATGGAATTAATGGGGAAGAAGATAATCAGAACTGAGTTGTTTATTTTAACTGGAATTGTACTGGAGAAGGTGAAGTGTGAGGCAACTGAGAGGCCTAAACTCACATTCAAGGCCTCCATGTCCTTTGTGACATCACCAGGGGATGGATTGTGACCTTGTGTCGTACGTAATACTATGTCTGTAACTGACATATTTCAATGGTCACATTCAATTGTGCCATCACTGGTGACAGAGGATGATGTTACCAAGTGATGGATTGTGACATCAGAGGAGATGACTGCAGCATCACGTCCCTCACAGCTATATAAGGAGCCAGCAGAGCTTGGGTCAGACTGCCTTGGTCAGGACTACTGACGAGGATGTTTGCAAGAGGCAGCAGCCCGTGGTCCTCAGCTCTTCCCTAGGCATCTGTGACACACAGACATGGACAGGGATACGGATGTGGACATGGAACGGCCATCCGAGTCCAGCAGCCAGGCAGGGACAGCTGCCAGTGGCCTGACTAAAAAACAGCCCCTATTACGCAATGGCTGTGGGTGGTCTCCTGCCTGAGGTCTGGGCAGGACTTTTTTGCCAAGAACAGCATCTCTTGGACCCAGTGCAGGCCTGGCTGCACCAGCGTTTGGTGGGGATATACTGGAATCAGTGGTGGCTGGTGGAGAGTGCAGAGAGCAGCATCCTGCACAGCCTGTGCATCCATGGCCCTGTCGCAGACGTCCTGATCCAGAGCCTGCAACATTTACTACGGGAGCATACCAGACCACTGGTCCACAGCATCATCTGTCTCATTGAGAGCTGGTGCAGTGAGAGGGCCAGGGACCTGCTGCACTCCCTTGCTGCCAGGGATAAGGGGGACGACCCTGGAGATACCTCTAGCTCCAACAGCTCGAGCTGGGGCTCGGGTCCAGCTGGACCCCACAATGGTCCCAGACACTTCCCTTCTGTCCCCATTCCCACAGAGCAGGTCTATCCCCAGGAGGAGCTAGGGCAGAGAGTGGCCACACGTCCCTCTGTCCAGGATTCCAGTCACAGCCCCTGCACTCCCAGACAGGTCCACTTTTCTGGGGAGTCACAAAGCCACTCAAAGAGGAAGGCTCAGAGGCCCCTGGATGCTCCCCAGCCCAGGAAGAAGCCCCGCTGGCAGCACAAAGCGGGCTGGGGAAAATCTTCACAAAAGAAAAAATAAATGTCTCATACCCTGACACAGCCTCTGGGCATGTCTTTCTCCCCCTTGTCCTGGTGCCTTCCTCTGATTTCACTCCAAACCCTCAGCCAAGAGCCCTGTGGCTCTTGGCAGGAAATGGAAGAGTCTCTGAAAAGCTCCAGGTGATGCTTCCAGAGGAGTCATGTGTGAAGGTTGACTCAAACTTCATCACAGATAAGAGGAAAACTGATAAAGTCTGACACAATTTCTGCCTAAGCCATAAGTGAAAAAGGTAGAGTTTGCTGATGATCAGCCAGAGGAAAGATACAACCTGAAGGTACATCCAATTAAAGCTTTTGCAATCACTGGGGGGAAAGAAATATTTGCACTGATGGAGAAAATAATGACGTAAAAGGAAGGCAGAAAGGAAGGGAAAGGTGCATCAAACCAGGCAGAGGAAGAGGAGGTAATACAGAAGCATGGCTCATATGAACACTGATCATACACATCTCCAAGTGTTGTTACAGGTGTCATTGTTGGAGAGAAGGAAGCATTTGTAAAGGCAGTTGAAGAGGGAAAGAAAAGAAATAACATTAGTACATCACCTTTTGGTTTCTGATGTTTCTCCAAACAAGAAGCTCAGAGGTTACCTTGAGAAATGCTCCTGACCTGTCAGCAGGCACAGTTCAACCTACAGGAGTGGGCTGGCAAAAGCTGGATGGTAAAAAAAGCTGCTTCCCAGGAGGAGATTGTAGAACTCAGCTGGCCAACAGCTTCACACAGGTGAGATGAGGGTCAAGAGCCAGGAAACAGCTCAGGAGGTATCCCTTGCTGTCCCCCCATGAAAAGCAAGGGGCGGGACCAGAGCTGAAGGAGCCACACACTGCAAAGCTCAGTTCTGCAGCAAGATTGAGCTGGGAATCTCTGCTGCTGGTCCTTGCAGGAGACAACATCTTTGAGGACAAGGGCACATGAGACCCCAGCTTCCAGCACTAGAATTCACACTTTAGAAATACCAAGACCTGCTGTAGCAGATTGACTATTTTTCACCAGTGTTCTTCATTGCTAGAAAATATAGTTTCCTCAGAAACCCAGAAGGTAAAGGGATTTTGTTGCAACATTGAAATATTCAGAAAAATCCCAATAAGTCTTTCATTTTGAGTGAATAAGACTTAATGTGGGTTTTCCAGCAATGCCATGTTAAACAGCTTGAGACATCAGAGAAGAGGAACTAATGCTTCCAAAAATTCTTGGGATGAGTCTGACAGATGTACACACTCTTGTCACACCAAAATTAAGTATTTCAGTGCTTTTCAAACAAATTTAATTAAAATTTACATTTTGAGACCAACACACAGTGCCAGTGCTATCTAGACTTTGAAATCCTTCAGAAACAAAGCAGGAAATACATTGGGCTCAAAGGGTCAATCAGCAGAACTGAAACATGGTGTGGTTGTGCTCCCACGCCTGTTGCTCACCAGGAAGGCTTCACACATGCACCATCAGATAAATCAAGTAAATCAGTCAAGATGATTAGCAAAACACTGAAAAAAGAGAAAAAATTTAATTTATTTCATGGCCAATCATTTAATTACTTTGTCTTGCAGTAAAAATAGATGAATTTGGGTTAAAGCAATGGATAGGACTTCAGAAGTCTAGATTTCAGACTGTCTCCAGTGCAGAAATCCAATTTTGAAACTGGGATTTTAGTCTCATCTGTGCATCTCAGTTCCCATCTATTTATCTTCAGAAAATGAAGAATGAGGCCATGATTGCATGAGCTATTCTGTTACTATGGAAATGGATGGCACAAAAGAGCCTATTAATAAATATTTGAAAAATCTGCAGCCACCTCCTTACCATCTTCACAATAAATCTTACCCCTCCCACCCCATATTGTTTTGCATTACTATTTTAAGGAAAGGTATGCACATTTCAAATGTTGGGCTTTATATAAGGCAATCCCATAATCCATGTTCTCATGGGGAGATGATATAGTACTTGTACATTCTGTACAAAATTGTAGGCATGCCTTACTCAGAAACACGGCAATATATAAACATAAAAAGTAGCCATAAATATGCAACTTTTTTTTTTTTTTTTGGAAGATAGAAAAATCCTTATTTCCAAAATCTAAATCAACTTATTTTTAATTTTTGTGCATTCAAAAGGATTATTCAACAATATTTTACCAGGTGTGCGGGGAAGAAATAAGGACACTGAAGCACCTAAAGTACAAATTTCTTATTTTCTTTGGGTTATTTTACTAGGCTCTGTGCACTGAGGCTTGCATCAGATAGTGATGAAACATCCATGTGTGACTTTCAGTTTTTGCCTCTGGAAAAAAGGAGTAGGCAGCTCAGTATTATTACAAGGATGCTGTGAGGTCATGCAGGGAGAAAATTAGGAGGGCCAAAGACCAGTTAGAACTTAATCTCTCCACTGCTATAAAGACAACAAAAAGCGTTTATGTAAATATATCAGCAACAAAAGGAGGGTCAAGGAGAATGTTTTGTTGGATGTGGAGGGAAACAGGGAGATAAAGAATGAGGAGCTGCCTTCTTTGCCTCAGTCTTTAATAATGAGACGACTTCCTCCCAAGGTGCTGAGCTGGGAGAGAGAGGCAGGGAGCAGAATAAAGCCCCCATAATCCAAGAGGAAATGGTCACAAGTCCATGGAGCTGGATAAGAATCACCTAGGGAGCTGGTGGAACAGCTCATCACCTATTTTAACATCTTCACTGATTACCTGGTGGAGGGAATCAGTGCACCCTCACTGAGATTGCAGACAGCACCGGGCTGGGTGGGAGTGGGATCTGCTGGAGGGCAGGAGGCTCTGCAGAGGGTCGGGACAGGCTGGATCCATGGCGTGAGCCCAGCGGGGTGAGGGACAGCCAGGGGAAGTGCTGGTCCTGCCTCGGGTCACAGCACCCCCCTGCAGCTCCAGGCTGGGGAAAAGAGGCTGGAAAGGTGGGACAGGCCCTGGGGGGCTGTGACAGCAGCTGGACACGAGCCCAGGGGTGCCCAGGTGGCCAAGAAGGCCAGTGGCCCCTGGGCTGTGCAGGGGTGTGGGTGGCAGCAGGAGCAGGGCAGGGACTGTCCCTGTGCTGGCACAGCTGGGGCCACACCTCAAGTGCTGTGTCCAGTTCTGAGCCCCTCACACCCAGAAGGACATTGAGGGGCTGGAGTGTGTCCGGAGAAGGGAACAGAGCTGAGGAAGGACCTGGAGCACCAGGACAGCCCAAGGGAGCTGGAGGGGCTGAACCTGGAGAAAAGGAGGCTCAGAGGGAACCTTCTCACTCTGCAAAATTCCCTGGCAGGAGAGGGCATCCAGGGGAGGGCAGGACTCTCCTCCCAGGTAACAGGGGACAGGACAAGAGGAAACATCCTCAAGTTGTGCCATTGGAGATTTAGACTGGATATGAGGAAAACTTTGTCTGCAGAAGGGGATGCAAAGCGTTAGAGCTGACTTGCCATGTAAACGGTGGAGTCATCATCCCTGGAAGGGTTCCAAAGATGTGTGGATATGGAACCTGAGAACAGGATTCATGGCAAACGTGAGGTCGTGGTGCTGAGTTGATGATTGCACTTAATGACCTCACAGGTATTTTCAACTGTGGTGACTCTGTGAGTCTATGAACTACTAGGGGTTTTTTTATGAATTACCTCCTTTAAGAATGTTGCGTACTGATCAGGAAAAAAAATACAATTCCCTGACAACTACAGAATCAAAAGCATGAAAAATTAACAGGTTGAGGTGGATGTTTTTCATCCACCCTGTTGTTAATTTTTTTCCCTCAGGTCTCTTGGTGCTATGAGAGAATAATTTGTGCTTTCTATGCATATTTCAGAACAGAGCAGAATTTATAATAACCCTGAAACTGGCCAATTGATATTGCCTTTACACAGAAAAAATATGTTTGTCTGATTATTTCTCATATGGCAGAGAAATGGATACAAAGCTGGAATACATTATAAATAGACTCAATAAGACTGAACTAAAATCTTCTGTACCAATAGCAGGAAAAACAGTAGGAAACAATGTGAGACTTTTATGCAATATTCCTGTCACTATCAAAAGAATGAAGTGTGATCCAGTGGGATTTATCCCTAGTACAAGGCATCTAAGGATATTACTAGATAATGAGGTACCTGACCAAACACAAATAATAATGTTGTGTGCAAGTTTCTCACCATGACTGCAAGGTGACAGTGATAGCATGAGCCCAGGCTGGGGAAAGGAATTAAAGCAACAGATCTCTCCATGAGATTTAAAAGGAGAGAATACTGTTCATTTTAAAGACTGCAAGTTACTCTGTAGAGGGAAAATTACACTGGAAGATGCTGATTTTATATTTTTCCATGCTTTGACTTGGCAATAAATGCAAAAATCCATTACAAAAATGATGCAATCTAGAAAACTATGGTATACATTCAGGGATTTTTCAACATACATTTTAAAACAACGATTAAAAGAGAAGCAACAAAATATAGTTGTAAAGAAACAATTATCTTGAAGATGGTGGCTCTCTGCTGTGACCTTGGAGGTGTCATAGCTCAGGCTAGTTCACATTTTTACTGTTTACAAAATTATTTAAATTATATTTGTGATTATATTTGCAAAGGACAAAAGGAAAGCATAAAGCTGAGAGAAACCATTTTCAGATGAATTTCATGTGTGGAACCAAAGAACTTCTGGCTTTCTAAAAATAAAGAAAAGGAGAAGAAAAAAGAGAAAAGAAAAATTATCAGATATTAAGTCATACAGCTTGTATTTTTGCCCTTGAAAACCTCAGCCCATGTAGGTAGTCCATGGTTATTTCCTTCTGAAAATGCCTCTAAGATGTGCATACCTTTATATGCACACAGAGATATCCAGCAAATATTCATTTGCTGCCCAGGAGCCAATGAATCTGATTCTAAATCCTTTCCAAAAAGGGGTAACTCTCCATCTGCTCCCACAGGGAAGTACTGCTTTCTGCCAGTCATTAGCACATCTGGAAATCAAGGGCCCTTGATTTTAAAATGCATTAAAAATGGGTTAAAATCCTTACCAGGCCCTGGCTACAGCTACTTACACACTTCAGATTGGAAGTTTCTGTCTGTGCAAGCAAATCCAGCACAGCAGCACAAGGCTCAGCATTACAGGAGTTCTCAGCTGGGAGTCAGGTTCTCTGTGGGGTCTGGCAAAGACCAGAGCTGAGGGGCTGTGGGAAAGGCTTGTAAGATGTTACATAGTGATTCGTGCCATTATAAAAATACACCATGGGATCAATATAAACAAGAATACTAAATCTAAAGTAAAACATGGACATGAGATACAGGAAAATCTAATGATGTCACTATATTTGTTTAAATCACTTTGTTGTAAATTGCTGATTTTTTAAAAATTTTGTTTTTATGTATTTTTATTATTTTATCACTATAATTATGAATTGCATCCACATTTATGTATAAGGAAAATGTGAGCCTGTTTGGATGTGAGCAGGTAGGTCCCTGCTGTTACCTGCCTGCTAGGAGTGTAACCTGAGATCATGTCCAAGCTCTGTCCAGACCCGCTGGGGGCTTGTAGCTACAGCTGCTGGAGTGCTAGCCAACATGTTTGGGCTTGCTTGGACTTGTACCCCAGCACAGTGGGCATGTCACAGCCCACCAGGAAACTGCCTATAAAAGGGGCAGTGACCAAAGGGGGGACGGACGTGTTGGCAGAGCACAGACTCCCTGTGCCCCAGCGCTGCATTGCCTGCTCCTTATCAATGGACTAATAAATTGCCTTATTGATTGACCTACCCGACTGTGGGGAGCAATTTATAACAGGCTGGAGAGCACAGCTGAGCCTCCCTGGAGCTGTGCCCCACAGGCAGGGCCAGCACAGCTCTCCCCTCCTCCTCCCCCTCCTCCTCCTTTTCCTCCTCCATCCAGGCCTGCCCAGGAACACTGGAGGATGCTTCTGCCATCCTGCTGCCTGGCCTTGAGGGCTCTGGGCGTACGGAAAGCACAAGGTCAGCAAGGAGGGGGGTGGGTGCACCAGGGATCCTCACTGTGTCCTGTGCTATTTCACCATGTCCCTGTCCTGTCATATCCTTCAGGCACTGTGGGTGTTGCTGCCAGCACCCATTTCAGTTGCTTCAGATTCTCAGCATTCCCACTGACAGCATGAAGGCATAACCCTGAACAGCAGCCAAATTGCCTTTGCTGCTATTCACCTTCCTTAAAGCTACCTGTTTGCTGCTGTTCGTTTTGGAAACCAATGGAAGAAGAGTTCCTGAAAGTATAAAATGCATCCTTTGACCATCCATTCTCCCCATGCTGTGAAACTTCCACTTGGTTCAGTATCAAAACTGTTAGCTGAATAACTCATGCAGAGGGAATAGAACAAACTCAAAAAGCTTGAATAATTTTTCACCCTTTAGCAAGACAAAGAAATACATATATATATATATATATATATATATATATGTATAATTCCTTTAACATATGGGAGAAACTTTCCATATTATTAATCATCGGCTATACATACTCCTGTCTGGTATTTTTTTCCTTTCTTTACAGCCTTTTTCATGATCTAAGTTGCATTTGTTTAGGTCTAGTAGTTAGACTTGTATAGGGAACATGTGTAGGAAAATGCTTTATAGGAAGCATTAAAAATTATAATGCCATAACAGCCCAAACCAGAACTATGCCCATCTGTCTTAGCAAGCTCAAAGGACAAAAGGCACAACATTTTTGATGGTAATGAAAGAAATAACACAGAAGATTGAAGTAGAAAGAAACAAAGAAGAAAGCTTTAAAAAAATCAAGAACGTGTAACATGAAACAATCATTCCAAATGTAAATATCAAATAAATGGGAAATTGATCACTAAACCAATCTTCTCTTGCTATAACTATTGCAAAACACAGTAATATTTTTCAGATAAGTATAGTGGAACTAACATCTTTAGTAATGGATATATTTTATGCGTTTCCTGGAGAGACATCAAACGAGTAATGGTATTTCTAAAGCAGTTAGTGGTGATTTCAGTCCTAAAGGAAAATGTTGTTCCCTTGTAAACAGTCTGTGCACGCAAGATGTTATGTTTAGATTATGGATGATAGTATCAGAACCACACTGTCCATGTGAACCATACAGTTTCCAGACAGAGTGGAAGAAGGTGTGTTTGGAAATCAAACACTCCACAAGGCAGGATGGAACACCCTGAGTTTGTTGCAGTTGTGATGTGACCTCCCCAGGTGGACCCCCACCTGTGCTGGGTTCCCATTGAAAACCAGCTTTGTTTCATACAATAAAGAGCACAAATCCAAACCTTTCCAAAGAGACAAAAAGGTACATTTCCTGGCAGGTGCGTACCTGGATTGGATGTAAAAGAAGACAGATTTTTATTTTTAGCTTTAACAGAATAAATCCTGCTTTTTTTTTTTTTTTTTAATTTTCCTTTTTTCACAAGTCTTTTTCAAAAACTTGTAGTTTCTCTATCCTAAATACTGACAACAGATGCCTTAATATTTTTTTCTTTCTTTTACTTTGGTTTAGAATATTTTCAGGTTTCCCCAATAAAAAGACATTCCTCACTGAAGGACACATGAGGTGAAATTTCAAGTCTATGAGATGTCCACAACCCCAGTCCTTCCCTTGACATGAGCTGCAAGATACAGATGGTCAAGCCGATATTCCTGGACAAGAAGAGGGAGATGTATCTTCCACTGCTTGTCAAGAAGTTTTTCCAGCAAGCAGAAGATGCAGAAGGGCACCTGAACTCCAGGAGCTGTGCAGAATTTGTCTGCCTCTCTCAGTCTGTGTGTCACTGATAAACACACAGGCTCACAGCCACACATCTGGGTGAGGAACAGCCCATACCATTTCAAGTCCAGGAGCAGTATTCCACAATCACTCCTGAGCTACCTTAGGCAGTGACTAAACTTCCTGTGACAGCAGCCGGAATGAGATGTGATCATTACTGAAAACTCTCCTGAAAAATCCCGGTTTTGTTCCTTTGCCACAGCCTCACCACAATATTTCACCATGACCTTTAGTCCACCTAGAGCTACTGAGGCAACAAATGCCACTTCCCTCTGGCAGAGGCACAGGCAGCCTGAATGGGCACAGCTGATGAGAATTTCTTCCACTTGAGCTACCTGGGCTCTTCAATGTCCCTGGCGTGCTTCCACAAGCTCAGCTCACGTGAGGGAGGATCACGATCCTGCAGACCTGAGCAGCATGTCCCGCAGACAGGGTGGCTCAAACCAGGGCACCACAGCTTCAGCTCTAGCAAGACTGGGGCAGTCATCACAATAAACAGTTGATGGAGATATTCAGCTGAGACTGGGGAGTGTACAGAGACATTTTAGTCAGGGAAGAGCAGCACTAGAACAGCCTGAAGTGTTGTTTGCAGACAAAGCAAACCCAAGTGAGGAGGCAGAGAAAGAGGCAGAAGTTGCTTGTGAAGTTCAACAAAGAACCATTTCACACCAAGTTCATTCCAAAACTGAGGTGCATTTTCAGGGCAGTTACCATGACATTTTCTTTGCAGTTTTGTTTGTTGTATAACAGACTTTATGTTCTCTCCTCTTACACTCTAAAGTCCAAAGACTAAGGTGGCCTCCTAAGTGTTAGTGAGCAGGTTTCAAATTATGTATTTTGAATTCGTTAGTGTCAAAAGCATGGGTACTCTGTACCTGGTGTTGCAGGAAGATTCCCTTTGTCTGATGGGATTCTACCTCCTATGCAAACAGTTTTGTAAAAAAAAAATAGAAGTTACGTGAAAGTAAAATTTGGAGCCTAGGTGTTCCTATACTGGGTTAAGACCACACTGTAAAAAAAAAGAAAATTATGAAGATTCTCTTTCCCATTTTTTAGACAAGGAATCTAAGAAATATATGCTAAATTCAATGACTCATGACTTGCTTTCCAGGAATCAGTTTGCCAAGAATTCTCACTTTTATCAGCAATGGAAGTCTTAGATACAGACTCCAGGTAAACTGGTCAGAAAAAACACATTTGTTTCTTTGGCTTTTACTATTCATGATGCTGTGGTTAGACCACATAACCTAAAACATTGGCAGGAATACCCTTTGGCACAATACATTGTATAAATAAACAGGACAGGATTCATTCAGGGACCAACAGTTAACTCCCAGAAGATCAGCATCAGTTTGGGTCCTGCATGCCCACCATATCTACATCACCTTAAGGAATAGTGTTGGCACAGGTGTTGGAGGAAAAACTGTCTAAGCATTGGAGATGAAATGGTCAAGGCAGTGACACAGCTGTGTGCAAATCAGAAAGAGAAAATTGTGTCTTCCTACACTGCAAGGAGTAGGGCAAGTAGGAGCAGTAGGGCACACAGGAGAGTTTCATCCGAAAGGCACACAGAAACAACAACAAAAAAAGTGGTAGATTTTGAAATCAAGTAAAACCCCTGAAAACAGGTGGCCAGGAACTTCTAGTTTGAGTACTCACCCAAGAGATATTCTAGACCCAAGAGGCTAGTGTGAGAAACCAGAGTCCACCCTGAAACCAGGAATTTCATGACAATAGGACCAAATAAAATAAAATGAGATAAAATGACTGTCAATGGCCCAGTCGTTCCTGGACAGCCTTATTCAGAGGAGAAGTGCACTTTTGGAAATATACCCAAGCCTTCTGTAGGAATTTCACATACTCAAGAATAAGTAATTGCCTTTCAAGTTGATCAAAACCCAGACACCAAGCATTTGTTGTATTCCATTAATTGCTGTTCCTACTCTTTTTTCTCTCTCTGTACCACATTAATTTATACACTAGCATCCCAACAGCTCCCTAGAGGCAGAGATCTTCGCTCCAGCTTGTGATATTTCATTAGCAATGGGCTTCTCTGCTCAATTTTATTTGCATCTGACTGCCTCCTTGTCAAACTTCTCTGCACACTATTGTTTGCAGTTTACAATTTCATTCAATTACTTCAAGGTTTTGAGCCCTAGGGATAATCTTGTTGCAAATTGTTTGTGTAATGAGACTCTCACTTAATTGTATTAAATGCCAGAATCTGCATTTAAAACAGCATTAGGCACAGGGCACAGTCCCACGGGGACTCATGAGCTGGTGGATGTTATACAGGGCAACAGCACAGGGAAGAATGATGCCCCAGCCACACTCTCAGGAATATCCATGTTAAACTGCAATCTTGTGTTGGGATATCCTGCTTCTCTAAAAATATGAGGTACATAAGCAATGCACATGTCTGAAGGATCCACACTTCTGTTCTACACTGACACTAATTCTTGTCACTAGAACTTCAAGATCATCATAATTTACTATCCTCATTAAGGTTCCTATATGATTTCTTCCAATATAGGTGGTTTTTTTGACTTCTGCTCTTATGTAGAAAATGTTTAAGAAATAAATTATGTTCCTTCTCATTTACGTTTTTAATTTAGAAAAATTCTAAATTCTATTTTCATAGAATACATTTGTATTCCCTGTACTTTTTTTTCACATCTACATCACTTTGGCAGGTCTCTGGAAGAGACCTGGGTTCAGATCTCATTAACCTACCACACAGAGCCAAAACTGCCTAGGAATTCTTGGGATAACTGACCCAATACTGGATCAGGCAAAGCTTGGACTGGTCATAGCACTCACTGACTCTGACACCATCCAAACTTTCAACAGAACCTCAGGAAAAGCCTTGGTTCGTGGAGCAGAGTGAGTATCTGACAGTTTCTGAGTCTGCTGTGTTATAAAATTGGAGTTACTTTGCACACTATCAGAGCTGAAGTGTTTTCTCAACAGCACAAAACCCACTGTGATGCTGCACAAATCCCTCAAGGTGTTGATAGTGTTGAAAACCTTTTAAGACTCAATGCCTCTATACCTCCTGCTGGGTGCATTGACAAACTCCTACCAAATGAACCCTCCTGTCAGCTCCAAGCAGCACAATGTATTATTTCCCATTAAATCCTGTTTGAATAATACAGTGGAAAGAAATAGTGGAAATAACAAGCCATCAAATGGCATTTGTGGAGGAGCCATTGGTAGAAATGTAGAAACCAAATCAGAGGCATTCCTCAAATCCAAGAAACACATGCACTTGCTTAAGTTTTTGTCTGCTGTGCTTTGTGCTCCTCAAACAGACAGGGTCATTCAGCTATTAGCATCTTATTGAAGTCAGCTGTGAGTGAGCCCAGTGGTATGTCTCAATAATTCTGCTTAACTGGCAGATAAACCCTCAAGTGACAAAAGCAATTGTGAAAAAACATAAATCCTGTTTTTCAGTAAAAAAACTTCTATCCTTTACTGCTAGACCTGGTTGTAGTCTTCAATCCCTACATAAAACTCAAAGTAAGTTTTCAATTGGTTTCTCAACATGTCACTGAAAATAGGGCTTGACAATGCTTGTAGTTGAGAAAGCAGAGCCTCAAAGAGCTGTTATTCAATCACTGTTGAGGAATAGGATCACACACTTTCAATTCTCAGAAACTGCTTTTCTTTGTATTATATACATAGGGATGTGTCTAATGGTTTTGCATATCTCTTCTATGAGAGATATCTTCCTAATAATGCTTCTCCTACCTCCAGAGGTGTTTCTAGTCTGCTTCCATTCAAACCAAAGATTAAACTCCCTATGGCAGAGGAACTGAGTTCTAGCACAGCATTTTAGCAGAGGAGTTTCTAAAATCCCTGAAAACTAAAGGAGAATACTTGCTTTTCTTCCCTGTGAAAGGACAACTAAGGAAACTGATTCAAAGGAGGCTTTGCTCAGTGGCAGAAGAGACAATTCAAGTGGTGTCTGTTGTTCAGGGCACACAGTATGTTTATGATGGTTGACATTTTTGAACTAGAATCCTTACAATAAAAGGCTACTAAAAGATTAGAGAGGAAGAAAAAGAAATGCGGATTTTATTTTTTTTCCCTGAGACCAGGACTTCTAATGAACCAACTTTTAAATAACTTCTTCAAGGCCTAGAACCAGACACAGAGGAAATTTTTGTCCACGCCAAGATAAACTTTCTTCTTCTATGGGAAATACATGAAAGAAAATGGAAAAATACCTTTTACTGCTGTTAATTGTATCACCCATCTAAGGCACTTCAGGTCTGGAAAGCATATCAAAAGGACCTCTGAACCTGGAAAATGAAGTTGCTTTATATATAGTCACCAGGTCCTTCACCAGTGACCTGACAAATATATTTTCTTTCTTCTTTTTTAAATGTCCTCCTTCTGCTATTCACAACTCAGATGGAAATAAACTCAGTATTTGAAATCCCAGTGTGACATATACATGACAAACCAATTTATGCAAACTAGCATACCAATAATCAAAGAGAAAATGGCAGGTAATCAGTAAGTCTCACTTTTTACTGAGAAAATGGCAGGTCACACAAGAAGTGGGTATAAATCAATGTCAAGCACCAGCACTTAACTATTCAACATTTTTGAGCATTTATAAAACTCAGCACATTGTTTTCAGTGGCAGGTTGGAAATTAATTGCTATTTTGACACAAGGGAAGATGCAAACAAATATGTATGAAGATGGATATGCAGGATAGCATGAAAATGTCAGAGGCTGTTAACAGAGACGTCAAACAGAGATATTGCTTCAGACAGCAGGTTCTGTGGCAAGTGCTTAATGAGGCTTATCCCTTGTGTCCCTCACTGCAGCCACTGCAATCATCCTGTGCCCTCACTGGCAGTTTCCAGTGTTTCCTGGTTTGTGTGGCACCTGTGCAGAAGACTATGTACTGTTACCTTATGGTGGCTCTCACACTGCATGATAAAGAAACATATCCCACATGAGCAGAAATCTCATAAACATCATAAATCAAAAACTGAGTGGAATTTCTTTATAGAAAAGGTGTAAAACAAAGCCTGAGCTAATAAGTCTCACACTGTATTGGTCAGATAATTGCCTGGAATCACTGTCCATCACCAAGTCCATGTGGTCTCTGCAGTGACTTCAGAAAACAAGCTGGATATTTGTAGGTGAAGAAATTAAGAAAGTCCTGCCAGCTGACAAAGAAACAGCATTTTTGAAAAAGTAGCTAGGTTGCACCTTGGAATGTGATTTAATAATCCTTTTCTGGTCCAGAACTTGAAATTCTGAAATTGCTTTGCAGAATCAGGAATCTGAACTGCTACTGTCATAGTGCAAGGCATGGAACAGATGTTCAGCTGTGGATATTTTTTTGCCTATCCAAGTTTATCCAATTTTTTCCACACTCACTATCTTAGGTTTTTCACTCCTACTTGATTTAAAGAGTGTTTCAGGGAAAAGTCTTTAATGGAGAGCTGAACAGGGAACTAGCTTAGAATGGATACATGGAACTAGTTTAGAGTAGGATTCAAGGGAAAAATGAAAGAATAGAAGGACAAGAAAGATTGTTAAATTCAGGTGTTGACAAAGCATATAAGGAAAAAAACCAACAAAACTAAACAAAACAAAAAAACAACAACCAAAAAAAACCCAAACCCCCAAACAACAACCTTTAAACCAAACTCTAAATAGTTATTGTCAATAGTGAAAAGTAAAAAGATGGCTCAGGATTTCCACTTGAAAGGAGGTGCTTGAAAGGTCCCTCAGATCTGACTTATACTGTGATATTTTGACTATGTAGAGTAAGCAGAGAATTAATACAGAAAAGGCTGAACCAACCAGTCACTTTGGCAATTTATCTCAATTTAAAAAAATGAAAAAAAAAAAAGAGGAAACCAACTGCTAGTTGACTATTCTCTCTAGGAATTCTGCATATTGAGAGACTACTATTCCTATTCCACTTCTCATTGGCATTTACATCAAACCATAGACTCCTGGGAAAATTCTGAGAATGGAGCTGTGAACAAAAAGTTCCACAATTTCAAGGAATACAACAAATTGTCTAAGTTACTCTCAGCTTATATCACTGAAATGGCAGTAATAATTAGATGCAACTTATGGGTAAGGGGAAGCTTAAATGAATTGAAGTAAATGAAGTGAATTTAAGTAAAAGGACTACAACTGTGAGAGGTTGAGCAGGTAAAATTTTCAGTAGCATATATTTGCACAGTTTGAAAGGAGTTTCTCATTTGTAATTTTTCTTTAGTCTATAGAGCTGTATTTAGAAGTAGACAAGTGTTATTGTGCAATATTTCCCTGTAACTTCACTAAACTTAACAGTAGGCAAGTTAACTAATTAATGTGATGTGCATTGGCTGTAGATGAGAATAACACTATTATTTCCTTTTCAAAATAAAAAAGGAAAAAAGAAAAGAAAACAAAGAAAAAAGGCAGATCTAAGTAAACTGATGAAGAGGTTTCTCATAAAATTCTGCTCTCCTTTGTTCTGACCCAGGACTCATAAAGGATGTGCTTTTCTGCCCAGATTGAGCTATTTCCACTCTCTAGTTGTGCATGCAAAATTGGATACAAAAATTCAGCCCAGTAAACATTAATTTTGGTGAGCTGTGCCTCAGGACACTTCTGGCCTTGTCATAACCTCAGCTGTTTCAGCTTTTTTAGCTGAGACAGCAGCTGCCAAGCAGTCAGGAAACTATAACCTCGATTTGGTTTAATTATTACTTGGTTTATAATGATAACAAGTAGTTGTTCTGTGTAGACTGAGTTGTCTGTGCCTTAGATGAGGACATCGTGGCAGAGAGCAGAGCTGGGACCAGAAGGGCCCAGCTCTGACACACATCACAGTTTCATGGAATGAACTCTATGCACATTGAGCTTCACTTATAAAAGTACATGTGGTTATCTGAAAGCAAAAATTGTGGCAGCAAAATATACACAAACAGAGGGATCATTCCATTTCTACTATAGTCTCACACTCAGGGAATATACACCTCTAATACAGAATCATGCTGCATTTTGATCCCTTCATAAGGTTTCTACAAGATTGCATTTTTTTTCTCAAATAAATGTGATATGTTGGATTGAGGAGATGGAAGTTAATGTTTTTTAGTTTCTTTCCCACTTCTCTCACAAATTAGGCAAAAAATTGATGTGTTAGAATACTCCTGTATTTTTAAAGTTTTTTAAAGCCCTTTGAAGTATCCCACCTCAACTCAATACTCAACATGAGATGCCCATGCTTTGAGTTCACTGCATGAATACAAGGTCAAACAGGCTGGCAGTGAGTAGCAGCTTAAAACCAGAGTAAAAATGGGGACCTAGACACCTTCCACCAGACCAGGTTGCTTCAAGCTCCATCCAGCCTGGCCTTGAACATTTTCAGGGATGGGGCAGTCACAGCTTCTCCAGGCAGCCTTTATCAGGGCCTCACCACCCTCCCTGGGAACAATTTCTTCCTGGTATCTAATCTAAATCTTCCCTTTCCCAGTTTAAAGTCATTACCTCCATCTCTTCATGAACTGCAATTCACACAGGACTCCCCTGTTTGAGTGGGAGAAATGTTTTCCAGCAAATAATATGCCTGCAAAAGAAATGCAAACTTTGCTTTAAAAGACATTTCGCACAAAGAGTGTAATTGTGTTTCATCGTGCTGGAAAACAATAAGCTGTCAGCTCAAGAAAGAATTAAACTCTATTTCTAAGTTTTAGTCTATGATTTATTTTACTTTTTATTTTTCAGACAGAAGAAGTTGTATGTTTGAACCAAAAATTAACTTTTAGTTCACCTACCAAAGCACTCATGCATAAATTCTGAAAAAAAAATCCATAGGGATTTTATTCTGTTATTCCTTGACAGAGTAACATAATTAGAGTGACCTCATGCCTGTGATTTCCCGGCCAAGAAATGCAGAAAATCATTACACTACAGATACAAACTCTGAGTCTCCATTTTCTTTTCTTGTACTTCCCTAATAGGGAAGAGAAAATACTGCATCTGCCAGTACCCCAAGATGAGGGAATGTGGCAGTGTCAAAGTAATTTACCTTGCCAGGACAACACCTTCTCAAAAAATACTGCTATTCACACAGCAATGATTTTTCATTAAACAGGCCATAACTCATCATAGTTAGTAGTCTCTGTCTACCAGTTATCCTGTTTAAGTAATGTGCTACACTAAATAAATGCAGCTTCAACATTCTACATAATATTCTTTTAATGTTCTGCTTTGTCTCTTGTGGAAGATGTTAAATCCAACTTCGTATTTGGGACAGAATTCATTAATTGAAATTGTTTACTATCGGATAGCGAAGACTTAGATCTGCACTGGGGCTTTAAGGTTGAGGAGAGCAGTGAAAGTGCAGAGAGTTCACAGGGTCTGCTATTGCTCAAAATGTTGGGCAAGCTGAAATGCTTGTTTGAGTTTCTAATATTCGTCTCAAAATACTACTTTGAATATATCAAATTTAAATATGTGGAAGTGCCAGAAGTTCTGTAGTTTTCCTTCGTGGAAACAAGAGCAAAGAGGAAGAAGGAGAGGTCCTAGGTCAACCTCCTGCAAGGCTGGAGTCCCAGTTACAAATCAGAGTAACGAGGATGCTTCATGTCTTGGCTTAGGAATTTTTTTTCCCCATTTTAAACATCATGATGTTTAGGATCCAGCTGGACATGGGCTGGTTTTGTCCCTTCTTTAGCTTACTGTCCTGAAGGACTTTCTGAACCCATCTACCAGCACGTGGAAAGGGCATTCGTTGCATTTCCCTTCACTAAAACATAGAAAGACACAAAACAAACAGAAATATGAGAAATTTGACCATTGTCAGCTTCAGCTTCAGCACATTCAAGCAAAACTTCTAAATATAAACTAAAATGCAATAGTGAGTATCCCAACAGAGCTAAAAAATTGTTTTTATTCCAATTAAGAAAGAGACTATTTAATTTTTATTATATTAATAATTTTTTATTTGGTGATGCATTTTATTTACCACATTCTGGGTTTTTTAAAATTCACTTGTATATTTTCACTTTGTTAACTGGGATGTATTCTATTCACCAGCAGCTGCTCGCAAATATTTGTTGCAGGGCGAGGGTTGCCAGAAGTGCTTCATGCAGCTGAAATTGTTAACCCCTCTCTTCAGGACCTGTGCATAGAGTAAGTCGGGGTGAATACCAAGTGCACAGGATATAACTATTCTATGGAACTGGAGATTGCTGGTGACAGAGATGGGACTTCAGTAGTGGAATGGGGGCAAAAAGCAATCCAAGTGAAAAGCCAAAGCCCAAGCAGGAGTCAGAGTTTAAGTAGTTTATTGAAGGCAGAGTGTCCGAGCACAGAAGTACAGGGCATTGAGGTCTGAAGGCACTGAAGTCTGAAGTCAGGGTATTGTTCATGCAGCATTACAGTTCCAGGGCTACAGCTTCTAGCAAAAATTTCTCACTACAGAGCCTATTGTTTGCATCACTTGGCAGCCTTAAAAAACCACACAGCTTCAAAGGCCTCTCCAGCTGAATGTGCTGTACTTTTTCTTATCTATGGGCTCCTGTTCCAGGGCTTACAGCTTATCGAGGCCATGATATCTTGTTCTGATGTGCTCTCTCTTTCATCTCCCTTTCGTTTTCCCACAGGAGATCAGATGAGAAATCTCTACATACTTCAACACTTGATTTCCTGATTTGGCATAAAAATTTGCAAACATAGGAGTTGAAACTGAAGGACCGGCCTTTGCAACCTCTGACCTCTTCATGGTAAAATCTATACTTTGTTTAGGTCATACAGAGAAAAACAACAGGAAAAAAAGATGGTGGTAAATTTTTTACTGTGGAAGGAGCAGCATGGCAGCTCTCTGCTTGGAGACTGCTGCCTGAACAACACAAAAAGCTATCAATAGAAAAATGTAAATGTTGGGGGTTGGCTTTTCCACTTTGCATGTGGAAACTTTTCCCATTGACATGCTGAGAAGCACTGCTGGCTGGGTACTTGAGACAGGGAAGAGGGAGAACCCTCTTCATATAGTTCTACACCTTTCAATTAATTGTCATCACACTCAAAAGCTATTGGGTACAGATACATTTTTCTGAACAATTATGAGTTCCACTTGCAAAAACTCTCTTTTTCAAGAATATATATCAGTCAACAGTGACAAGCAGGACTGGACAGACTCTTGAAAACAAAGAGAGGAGTGTTCTACAGAGACCTGCTACATCTCCTTTCACTGCCTTCATGGCCTGTGAAAATTGATGTGTACGACAACTATGGAAATTTAACAACTCTTTCAAGGAATATGTGACCAAATGTCCACAGCAACCTCTGTTCAACCCCAGAAGCAGAACTCCATTTTGTTTTTTTTTTAAATACTCTTCTATCTACACAGAGAAGCTTTAGCTCTGAAGGAGAAAAATACTTCCTACTTAATTTCTCCCAAGGAATTTTCAAAGGGCTTATATAGAGCTTTTAATGGGTGGAGGTCTCAGTTTAAAAGGTATTGTCAACTGTCTCTTGTCTTTCTGAAGAAAATAAACAGAGTGCTTCCCATTCGTTGAGATAGGCTTATTAACCTTAAGCAGCAATTTAAAAAATCTCAATTTTTATGAGTTACATATGTATTAGTGTGAATTTGGCAGATTAAATCAGTTAGAGCACTGCTTTTCTTGTTTAAAAAATGCATTTAAAGTTCAGCTTTCCCAATTTTGAATACAGACTCAAAAGGACCCTCAGATCCTCTGACATAAACTTACACACAAACAGACTCTTCTGAGGTTGTCAACTGACCTAGAAGTGGTTTGCACTTTAGAGGACTTCTTTTTTTTTTTAGTTATATATGTTTTTAAATATCTATGAATCATCTGTTAGGTCAAAAAATAATAGTGCTCATAAAGTGTAGGGAGCTTGAAAGCATATAATTCTGTGCAGCACTGTTGTACTCATGTTTTTTCCTGGAACATGTTGGGATTTCTTTGTAGAATAATTATTGGATTTTTTTATAGGATATGTGATTTTGTTTCCTAGGAATTTTGGCAGCACTCTCTAAGTTTATTTCTATTTGAGTTTTACAACAGGCATATCTATGGATTTACTTGTTATCTTTTGCTTTTAATTGTTAGGGAACAAAACTCCAACAATCTGTTATTCCTTTGGAATTTTGTAATTAACATTCTCAAGAGAAAGACCTTGTTAAACAAGTGTACAAACACAGAATGGGAAAAAGATCGTTCACAACTACATGCCAGCAGGACTGAAGAATTGAGTAATTCCTAATTTCCAAATATTATTTAACTTCTGTTTTTCTTATGATAACCTTGGGCTTTCTAAGGGGTTTTTCTGGGTGGTTTTTTTTTGGTTGGTTGGTTGGTTGGTTTTGTTTGTTTTTTTTTGAGGAGCCTGCTGTTCAGCCAGGTATTACTGTGCCAGGTGTTCTGGGAGATGCAGTGAAGTGAAGCAAACTGAGGAACAAGTTTCCTATGAGCACAGATTTGCTACTCAGCCTCCCAGCTACACCCTAGCCAAGGGAAACAAAAAAATTCTGTAAAAATTTCCAAGTGGAAAATGAAGGCAAAGATAGGAAGCACAGGAAGAAACAGGCCCTCTCAGATGGCCTGTGGAAGGTAACTTTGTGCCCCAGCACTGCAAGAGAACGTTCCCTGTCCTTGGTGCAAGCAGCTGGAGACATAAATACTGATTGATTTGGGGACCACAATCTTGCTAAGTGCAGAGGTGGTTCAATAATTTGACATGATGGAGTTTCCTCAGAGGAAATAGGATGCCTGAAAGAAGTAAACAGGTATCATTCTGATTTGGTATCAAAATATTAGGTGAGATTATAATTGTATCATTACCTTCCTCCCTTCCCGTGGAAAGATTGATATTGGTGAGGAAATACTTTTCAGTGCTACAATAGAAGGTAATTAGCAATTCAATCTCTTCTCCAGACCAAAGAGAAGGACCAGTAGGTGAGTTATGGAGTAATAACTTATGAAGGAGTATTGGTTTGGATGGTAACATGAATTTATCAAGGGAGAGGGATGAAAATAGAACCATTAAGGAGGGTCTGAGAAGCCAGACAAAGAAGAATTATTAATTTATATAAAACAATAATTTTGAATACAAATGTCAACACTGTTAAGTGTATTTATTTCTGTGAGCCAACATACTGTGCTTGCAGGATGGCCCTGCCACCATGCAGGACGGAGAAGGGTCTGAGCCAAGGAGCCAGGATCTGGTTAATTTAGGGAGGAATCTCCACATGGTGACAGGAGCTCATCAGAAATGGAAAGAGAAAACTATGGGGGAACAATATCACTGTCAACAGAGGCAGATTTACAGGAATGGGCTTAATGCTCAACAGGGAAAATGAGGAGATACAACAGGTCCCAGTGAAGGCTTTGGAATAGAATTCACAGCTTTTCTGTGATAAAAATAACCATCACCATCAGCTCAACAGGCCCAGCAGCAGCAGGAATTGGTCTGTACACACAGACAATGGAGAAAGCTTCCCTGGGCAGTAGGAGGCCAGCAAATAGGAATACTCTTCAGGCTTCCCACAGCTGCCAAGGGAAACAGATGTATTGTTAGAGAGCAGAAACTACCTTGTTAAGTGGCAAAGAACATCAGCATCATTAACAAAGAAAGCTCATGGAGTCAAGAGCAGAACTAAGAGCAAATGCAGACAGCCAGGGCTGCTGCCCACAATGGTACAGCTGTTCAGAGCAGAGTGCAGGTGCCAGTATATAAATACATATCATCTGTGGGGTGTATCATGCATAATGTGTTTATCTGTGTATAAATGTGTGCACATGATTCCCTGGGTGATTTTGGTTTGTGCTGTTTCTTCCCTGGGGGGAACTGAGAGATGGGTGCTTGTAAGCAGAGGTGTTTTCTTGGCATCCTACGGTGGCTGTAGAGCAGTGCTGGCCACAGACTGCACAGAATTAGCTTTACACCAGAAAATAACAAGCCTGAGCTGTAGGTGTTGAAATTGTCATGATGCATGAAAGGTGGCTAAAGTGTCTTACTTATTAACATAGGATTGAAGTTTCCCTGATGTCAGTAACTTTGGAAACACCAGTATCTGCCAGATTCTAATCTAATGGAGTAGCCATAATTCAGTAGTAACAACATTATTCACACTCATAAACTGCCTAACATAGAAGACTTAATGTCTAATTGCATTCCCAAATAATCTGGTTTCATTCATTTTTGAAAGAGAAAGTCATCACTGAAATGTCTAAACATCATCCTTATCAGGTGCAATGACTTTTGTGAAGCTCGTTCAAAGATGTTGACATATCTTCCTTCTCTGATCCACTGGACTCATGAACTGAGTTCCATCTGAGCAGCTTAAAAATTCAGAGGGCAGCCCTCAGTAACATGTCTTTTGGTTTCTGTGTTGTAGTTTAAGCAATTCTGTCAGCGTGTTGCAAAATGTCTAAAGGAACCATAAAATGTTCTCAGCTTTCTCAGAATATTGGTCTGTCTGTTGTTTGCAAAATAAAATCCTTTTTTTGGTATAAAAGCAAACAGTGGCTGGCATTTACTGCCATCATCAATCACTTTGCACATGATACCTGCAGAACAGAATGAGTTTTGCAGAAAGTGAGGAAGTTGAAGGACTTCCCTCAAGAACATGCCTGCCACACCAGTGCTTTCCAGAAGCAGATTGGTACATTGCAGATGTACTTCATGGTTTTGGGGGACTTTTTGGGGAGGAAGATGGGTGGGGTGGAAGGATTCCATTATATGACTGTTGTCATAATTTCAGTAGCTCAAAACAGAGATTGATTTGAAGAAAAGTTGTGCAAATGTTTATGAAATTAGCAGGGAAGAGGAGAAACCACAAAGATTTCTGTTCTGAGTCAAACCAAGGGGCTGATTAGCCCCACTTGCAGCCTCCACTCCCCCAAAAGGAGAGCCTAAGTCAGATGATAGCAGAGCAAGACAAGCCAAGGAAGCATGCAATGATTTCCTCCTGACAGCCCTCCCAGGCTCAGTGAACTCTGAGCCTAGAGAGAATCACTGTAGGTAACAACCAGCCATGGATTTTCCTCCCATAGATTTGGCTGGAGAAAAGGGCATTCACAACTGATGACAAAAGATATTTCAGCTTAACCATAAAATGTTGAAAGAGCGCTTCAGGGAATGTTTTTTCATCTGTCACCTCTTCAAATCCTCTTTTGGAAGGACTGGGAACAACAAACCTCTGTTCACTCTGTCACCTTCAGGGCTGTGTAGAATCTTGCTGCATTCTTTTATTTACTCTGTCCCTTCTTTTCCAGACTGAAGCATGCCAGGCAGTGACAGTGAGGACTTCGAGTACATTTGACAATTGGTGCATTTTTGCTTGATTTACAAAACAGATGAAACCAGCTTTCTGCATTCCATAATTTGAGTGGTGGATCTGCTCAGACTGCAGTAATCTGTTTTGCAGCATCACCTTCTTTCCAACTCCTACTAAGAAAGCCCTAAAAAAATACTAAACAACAGCAACCAGTTGAGACAGTGATTTTTGCATTGCTGGTTAATAAAATGACCTCCCTAACTACACTGAACCTCTGTTAGGCATTATAAATTTCAGCTCTTTTCCTGTCTTCTCCTTTACCCTTGCTGTGATTTGAATGTCCAGTGCGTAATGTAATTGCAAATTTGCAAAAACAAATTAAAAAACCCTTACCAACTGAACAAATATCTGGCTTTACTGTCACTAGTCGCTGCACAAGGAGTTTATTTTCAATCTACATGATAATGGAACGAAGCTTCTGCAGATGGAAGCAGCAAAGAGATGCAAAGACAGCTTGACTTCATGTTTTATGTGGATAAGAAATCTGTAACACTGTAAATGCTGGAGTTTCAGGATTTCACAGAATCACAAGATTGGAAGAGACCTCCAAGTTCTTTGAGTCTACCTAACAACTCAACTAAACCTTGTTACCAAGTGCCACATCCAGTCTTTTTTTAAGCACATTGAGGGATGGTGACTCCACCACCTCCCTGGGCAGACCATTCCAGTACTTTATCCCTCTTTCCATGAAAAACTTTTTCGCAATATCCAACCTGTATCTCCCCTGGTGCAGCTTGAGACTGTGTCCTCTGGTTCTATCAGCTGCTGCCTGGTGAAAGAGACCAACCCCACCTGACCACAGCCACCTCTCAGGAAATTGTAGACAGTGATGAGGTGACCCCAAGTTTCCTTTTCTCCTGAAGAAGATGACTTTTCAGAGGTCTAAGAAGAGAAATGTTTTCTTTTATTATAAGCTGTCCAAAAAGTACAAAACAGTGACACTTTCAGTTGAGCCAGGAAGGAGAATTTCCTCAGGCTGTTGCTTTGCTCTGTTCTTACAGCTCCAGATGCCCATGACTGGCTGCAATCACCCCAGTGCAGGCATGATTCCCCACTGTGTCTGTCCCTGGAATTATCTGGATATTGTTCCAGTCCTTCTGATTAATCTTTTCTCCTTGAGAGTATCTCAAATATGTGGTCAGGTCATAATGTACTTCTCTTGTAATTCTTGGCTCTGACCCTGTTCTCAAATCTAAGATATCAGCTGGTACATATCAATCACTGATATAAGTAAACAAGGAAGAATAAGCTGGCACAAAACTTAGTCACAGATGGAGGGAGATAAATAACACAAGGCCACAGTAATCCCTGATATTTGTACTAAGCTCTGTGTGGTACAAAACCAACTTAACCACCAATACAGGGATCATACATCGTTGTGCTAGTTTTCCAATGTTTCCCCCAGTGCTGCATAGATTTGTTCTTAAAGAAATACAACTTGCTCAGTGGCAAATTCTGGGGTCCCACTTGGAGAGCACCTGAGGCTATGTTCAGGCATTTAATTGTGGATGGCTGGGAGAGTCCACTCTCTCCACTCCTCCACTCTCTGGCCCTTGTTGATGACTGTGTGGACCATCCCAGGAAAGGGTGCTCAAGTGGTCTCAGAGTGCACACAGTATCCCCCTAAGCCACAGTCAGAACTGAGGGATAACCTTCACTTTCACACTGGTAGCCCCAGTACCATCTCCTTTGGCATGGCTCATAGAGCTGATGTTGCACTTTATAAGCCTTTTCTTGTTCAAAGAGAATTTGAGACAGCGGCTGTGAAACACCCACAGAAAATCATTATTAATCCACCCTTTTTTTGTGTGATAACAAATGAAGCTGCTCCTGGGAAGACAATCTGCAGTAGCTAAACATCCATCCACCCCTTGATGAATGAAACAAACTGCTGCTGTTGCCACTGATTCTGAAATGCAGTTAAGAGCATCTCAACTTCCATTTATGTCTCTGTCTCAGTTTGAAATACAGATGTCTGCTGGGGAAAGCAGGAGCCTCCCTTGGACTGGAGAATGTAAACGCCCTCCTTCTGAATTCTTGTAATTTTTAAATTAAGGGGCTCTCAAGAAAAGATATAACAGTATAACCTATATATATATATACATAGGATATATAAGGTAAACAGTTAATCATATATATATAAGAATAGCAGTTCTTTACTGGTGTGTGTAACAAGGCAAACGAACAACAAGAACAGCCACGGAATCAATAACAAGCAGAGCCGGGCCCCGGGGCAGCCGAGGCAGGGAAGGAGCGAGGAGCGGCTTCGCTTCCCCTCCCGGGGCGCTCGGTCCCGGGGCCTGCAGCGCTCCGAGGAGCTCTTGGAGAAAAACTCCCACAGAAAAAAGAAATATTGCCAGATGCTACACCCCTCTCCCTCACCTTAGCCACTCTTCTGTTTTTCTTAAGAACCAGTAGTTAGTTTCCTAGCAACTTATGGGAAAAAATTTCTGTAAGTGAAATGAAAGAAACCCAGACCCCAACAGTCTCTCTCTCAAAATATCGGACCGCAGAGGCAAAACTGCCCTTTCCTTTCTGGGTCTTCCCTAGTTTATGTATTAAACAAATTAAGGAGACAAACAAAGAAAGTTTATAACACAAATTACTATTCCAATACAAATATTTGCGAGGTAACTTTTTAAGGTAAAATCTCTTCCAGGATATTTTTATGCAAAACTCATGCTTCTGTTTCAATTGTACAAATAGCTTCTCAATTTGCATTGAAACAGCTTTGTACTTGTAGAATACAGAGGAGACTTCAGCACATACTGTGCTATTAAACAAGATCTGAACTAAAGGAAATAATGATGCTCAGCAAAATATTTGTCTTGATCAGATAAACTGGTGTTCAGAATACACCCCTACTGAAAAGGCATTACTGTGTCAGTGATATTGCAGTATTAAAGTAATGAAAAGCAATTCTCATGTGCGTGATTAAATCAACCTTTTGATACGGAACAATTCAATGAAATGCAGACAGAACAACAAAACAGAGAACAGAATCAAAGCAGATATTTTGAAGTGCTAATGAAAATGCAAATTGAATGAAGACACAGTCAAAACATATAAAAGTTTTTTTCATTAAAATATTCCTATAATAGAATAATGTAATAATTTTTTTCTTTTAGTCCTGGACTTGAATAATGACAGAGGTATCTGTCCTGGTGAAGTTTTTAATGAGATAAAATACTTGGAATTTTGAATAGTCAAGAGGCCCTTTGGAATTGTGCTGGCATTTCTACTCTATTACTGCAGGAGCTCTCCAGCAGGAGGCCATTTATGAAGAAAATCTAGTCTTAATATTGGTTTCTGCTAATTTTTTTAGTGTGTGTATATAAAAATGCTCAATTCTGCTCAGCAAAGGCACTCTGTAAACATGCTATTGTGGATCACCATGTTCAAAAGGAAAGCACTTTAATTTGACTTAAAAAGGGAAAAAAATAAGATTTCTAATAAATAAATAAATAAATAAATAAATAATTTTAAGATCCAGGGAGAAAATTGTGTGGTAGCCACACATCTACAGCTGCCTACACACCTTCTTCATCTGTCCAGTAAGCTTTGAATGTGGAAAACACTTTTATAAACTAAACATATTAAGTAGATTCTGAGTGAAACATCTAATATACACTTAACCCTCATTATACACAGACCACAGCTGGCATGATTTTGCTTCCCAAAATATTGAATTTTCTGAAATAGAAAGTAAGAATTGTATGTAAGTAAAGTATTTGGACATTGTATTATACTTGTAAAAGTACTTTTTCTGTTAAATAACTCATAAGGTGTAGACAGAGACAGTCTGTTCTTTATAAAATTAAAAATTATTTGACTGTACTTTTTTTTTAATAAATAACTTTTAAATAAAATTAACATCATTATTTCTGTATGTACAGTTTTTTCTGTAAACCAACTGTACATATGCAGAAATTAAATTGGTATTTGCCACAGTTATTGTATATAATTAATGACTTGCTTTTGAAAATGTTTGTAGCATTGTGCAAATAGAGAATAATTTGATAATGATTTAATAATATTATTATTTCTCAGTAATTTTAGCCATGTTGTTGGTGGACATAATGTACTCCAAACTTTTAGATTCTTCATTTCTGTTTTTCCTAATATTGGAATTTCTGATGAACTTAAACTAAATTTTAATTTTAAAGTTGTTGGGTTTTTAAAAAATATATTAGGTGCGCTATTGCTTCTAGTATCTGATTGTAACTGCGGAGTTATTCAGTGATCTGTGTGCACAATTTCTACATCCTGTTCTTCAAGAACATTTTCAAGACTGTTCTAAACATTCTTGAAGTTTATCAATAAGACATTTAACTTATATTAAAAGAGAGTGGAAAGAGAAAAGAGAATATTTTCAAGTACATGTAGGCAGAGGAAACAGCATGAGGAGTGGGTGAGGAGAAATCCAGTGAAACATAAAATTGGGAAAACCAGCACAAAAGGGACGGAGAGAATGAGGGGAGACAGATCAGACTCTCATACAAAAAGAGATTATTACTATAATGTACCATGTGAATGCTGAAAGCACAGCACAGAAATAAAGACATTTCAGTGTTTATGTTCAATTTACCTGAATAATTTTTTTTCCTTTTGGATTGTCCATCCAGAAACCTACAGTGATACCATGGTAAATGTGACAGCAGCAAACAACACACTGTGTTCTCCTTATGGAATTTTATTTATGCTTCTGTGGCTTTTTGCCTCTTTACACTGCTGCAGGTATCTTTGGAGTTCTCTAAACCTTCAGTATTTATTCATTTGTAGTGAGAGAGGTTAGGTTTATGCGAGTTGTTTTGCTCTGCCTGGTGAAATAAAACATGGAGAAGAAATGGAGAGTAGCCGAATATGAGCTGAGTGGGCCCTGTGTAATGGAAATTGCATTTTGAGAGGAAAAATTTTCTGCCATTTGCTGGGGAAGAGCTGCAAAAAGCTGCCGCTGTGTTTCAGGAGAAACAATGTGTCACTGGAGAGATTATGACAACAGGAGTTTGAAGAACTGCAGGGATTTATTCTGTTCACACTGAATTTAAATTTGTCATCATATATTAAACTCAACATGGTACAATATGGCTGAATTTGGTCAAATAGTTTATCTTGCTTTTAATTTGCTAAACCAGGCTTTGTGTTAATCCCTATTATATTCTGTTTCATGGATGTGTATCTAGTACATTTAAAATATCAACCCGTATCAGTATTTCTAGGGGTCAGATTAATAAACACCTTTTTTCTCCTCTTTCATTCAATCATTACTTATCATAGGAGCAAGGCCTGCTTTGGACTGCAGAAACTTAATTCCCAGTTTTTGCAGAGCTACAGGAAATTTTGGTACGGTTGTAACTCAAACCAACAAACCCTTGGCCACACGTCTCACTTTCTGCAATGCTGGATAATTTAAACTCTGCAGGCAAATGCTGCACAGGGCTGCACAACCAAATTCTCACCTTGCCCTGCAGATCATTTTTGCTCCCGTTGCTTCATATCACAGCTTCTGAGCTGTGCTACAGATTTGTGCCTTCACCTCACAGCCAGCAGTGCCTGCCCATTCCTGACTTTAGGGGATGTTCTTTCATCCTGCTTCCTTTCATCCCTCCTGTCTCCAAGCCACGGATAACAGCATCTCCATGAGCTGTTGCCAGGCAAGAAGCAATGAAAAATCAGTGTGGAGAGATTGGTAGCATTACAGAAAAAAATGAAAAGAAAAGAAGAGAAAAGAAGAGGAAAAGAAAAGAAGAGAAAATAACAGAGAAGAGGAGAGAAAAGAAAAAGAAAAGAAAAAAAAGAAAAGAAAAGAAAAGAAAAGAAAAGAAAAGAAAAGAAAAGAAAAGAAAAGAAAAGAAAAGAAAAGAAAAGAAAAGAAAAGAAAAGAAAAGAAAAGAAAAGAAAAGAAAAGAAAAGAAAAGAAAAGAAAAGAAAAGAAAAGAAAAGAGAAAAGAGCAAAAAGCAAAGCACTGAATTCCAGCCAGAGACTTAATTTTTTTTTGAGCACACAGGTTTGGGATGGAGCCCTTCAGTTCTAAGGGCTTCTTCTCTGGCCCAGGAGATGATCTACTACCTCAGTCAGTGAGAATTTTGGTATTTGTAGGGCTGGACAGGGAATTGCCTAGTTGATTTTTTTTCTCTAAAACACCCAAATGTTCTGAGCAGATGAGAGCTCTTTGCAGAATATGAAGATAAACATTGAGAAAGTGATCAGGACCAACAAGATCAGGAAAATTAAAAACCTCCCAGGCACACAGACTTTCCTTTCTACACTTGGCTTTAGGTAACCCTAAGAGATTTGATATTTCTTTCGCTTCTTTCACAAAGCCTGCAAACCTCAGGGTGTGTTCTTGTCCAGGTACTCCAAATTGCAGAGAGCTGCAAAAGTGTGACTCATTAAATCTGAGCACTGAGGTGCTGAGAGCTGCCCTTCACTGCTCTTCAGAAGAACAGTGGGGGTGGAAAGAGAGAAAACTGGCTTCAGTGCTTCCTTTTAAAGGCAGGCAGTATTTTGCTGTCCTTGACCCCGAGCTGGCCATCAAACAGTGGGAGGGGAATGCTTTATAACAAGGCTTTTGTTGTGCCTGGTCCAGGCTGTGACAGAGCAAATGAACCCAAACCAGTGGATCAAAGCCACCCTTGCAAAACAACGAGCAAACAAAAACTCTCAGGAGTTATAAGAGTATGTACCAAAAATACTAAGCATGACAAAGACTTCAGAAACATAGAGCAGTAATGACTTTTCCACACAATTCTCTCTAAAGACACACTCAGCAGTAAAGTATTTCTCTAGTGCACATTGGCTTTATATTCATGACCACACTTAACAGATTGCTGAGGTTATCTAGGCTGCTGCAATGTGAAATACAATAGATCCATCTAGGAGCATTCCTTTTGTTATTGCCTTCTCAAGATTCCATGACAATTTATTTACCTCAGCAGCAGATTCATTTTCTGTATTAATTTGTGAACTTGAAAGGCAATTTCTCCCTTACAGTGAAGGAGTATGAGAACACTCTACTAAAATGTTAATTGATGTCATGCCTGACTTCACTGAATCTGTTTGTCAGTCACTGGATTGGTGATTTTAAAGCAAATCTCCCAATATATCTATAAGTCTGTGTGCAGTTGTGTCAGACTTGCATGTACTTCTAAATACAAAGAAACAGTTATTTGTGCAAGATAAGGGCAGCATGAATAAAGATGTATTAGAAAAAAACAATTTCAACTGAGAGACAGAAGCATTTGAAAGGGGAAAACCATGAAATTTCTTCTCTTGCTCATTAGCTGCATACAGCAAATGATGCATACTTTAAAAATCTTTTTCATAGCTTCAGTAATTTTCCATAAAGGGAAAATTCCTCAGCCTAAAGTCCCTCAGAACTAAAGATATTTTACAGATAATAGACTGGAAATATCCAGGAAAGTATATCCCAATTAATTTGTATTATGTAGTGTGCAAGGAATATTTAATATTTCCACTCATTAACACAAAACTGACTTTGGCTTCAGCATCAGGAGATTTTCAGAGAAAGAAAAGAGAGTGCACGCATAGAGCTGTAGATATTTAGGAAAAATGGAGCAGAAAGCTCAGCTACTCCATGCTTGTCATCGTCCAGCTGAATCTGGAAACTAGTGTAATGTAAAATTCTTTGTCTAAGTACAATTCTGTGGGGTTCTCAGGCAATTTGAGTTGTGAAAACTGGCAAAAAGAAGTTAGATGTTTTGCAGTGACCCAACATTTCCCAGACTAATGCCAGTGGAATGAATTTATCCTTTGGTACAGTCTTCTATTTCAGAGATACAGGTAGGAATATGCAGAGCAGCCCAGGTGATCAGCTCAGAGCCACAGCTTCAATCCTACTGCCCAAATTTTGCACAAAGCTGTTTGGAAAAAGAGAAAATTCATAGCAGGCTCATTCTCATGTTGGACACAGTGTCCAGCTTTTTTTAGTCATTGGAGCATGGTGAAAAATTTTACAGATGTTACTAAACCATCAGAATAGTAAGCCGAGGATCAATGTAATTGTGGAAGGAGTCATGATTGAAAGTAAGGAGATTCAATATACAGAAAAAATAAGAAGGATTTAGTGGGACCCAAGACACAGAGAGCTTTACCCACATAGCCATGGGTGTGGAGATGAGCACTGTAACAGTTCCAGGAAAACACAGATCAATGCTCGTGTGGAGTTAAAAAATAAACAATTTATTAGGAAGCATTTGGACTGGAATAGAACATGAAGAAGATAAATTTTACACTGTAGTAGTCCATGTGGTATCTGCAGCTTGAAAACTGTGTTCTGCTTTGGGTCTTCTCAAAATGAAGAAGAACAAGAAAAATTTAAAGTAAAGGGTGTCAATGGTCTGAAGCAGAAATGTGAAATAAATGAAATGGAAGTCAGATGAGTGTATGGCAAGGGCACTGTGACTGAAATGGAAAGATCATCTGGGATCTGCAAAGTGCAAGCAATGGGTCCATTCCGGTTCAGACAATCCCTTCCTTCCCTCTGCACCCCTTTTCACAGCTTGCTTTTTCCTGTGCCATGGCTTACAGTGATCTTGGGTATTCCTGGAGTCAGCGGTGTGGTTTGCAGTCATAGCACTCCAAGATGGAGTTGAAATTCAGCCTGTCCCTCCTGAGACTCATTCTTCCAAAAGCAAGCCAAAGACAAATTCATGTTGAAGAGGTTGGTGGGGGATCCTCCTGCTGTGACATTCCTCTTGCTGGTTTTGGGGAGACTGCAGGATACACCGTGACTGAATTCTCTTTTCAGGCATGCCACACACAAAGCCCAGTTCTCTGTTGAAATAATTTTCTGTGTAGAGCCACAGATGAAAAAACAACATGCACACTCTTTAGGTAAATACATTGATAATTTCCTTTCACCAAAACCTTATTGTTAAACTGCCAGGTGTGTCAAAACCTAACCAACCCAGCCACAGCTCAACGCTTCTCATTAATAAGCACTTTTCTTAGAAAGACTCCAATTTTTGCCTTGGCATAGATCCATTTGGCCCCTGAGGGGATCTGTCACAGCTTCGTGCTGCTGCCATCATTTACAGCAGCTGCCTGTACACAGAGCAAACTCAGATCTCTCCAGTGACCACCTCAACTCTTATAAATAACCACAGGGTTTAGGTAACAGCAGAGCTAATGCATTCAAAACTATCCACCTTTTTCCAGCAGCACACGTAGGAGGAACCACCTTTCGAAGCTGTTTATTCCTTTTTTCCCCACAAAGTCTACCTTTATGTGTGAAAATTTCCCTGGAATAGCCTCAAGGTGAGTAATTACATCTAAGATCAATGGGGCTTTCCATTCAAGTTTGATTAAACATGAGAGTGGTGACTAAACAAGCATTCATAGTTTCTGCACACAGGCTGTTTAGGCTGGACCCACCACAGTGTGAAGTTAGTGAGATGACCTAAATAATTTTGTTAAGTGACAAAGAAAAGGAAAGAAGTGCTTCCCCTCCTGCTGTGGTGTGCCAGCTCTGGCTGAGTGAATTCAGAGAACTGCCAAAAGAAGATATTTGTCCATGCAGAGCAAAGATTTTTCACCCACATTTCCTGCTGGCCACAGGGTTCCAGGGCTGCAGCCCTTTTCTGCCTCCATCAGAAGCAGATTGGATGTATTTTGAACATTTTGCCTGCTCTTTGGAGAGGATACAATGCCTGCTTTAAAGGAATGCCAGCATTTCTGTTGAACTCCCTGCTGTTGTGAGGCTACAGCCTTGCAGTGCATGGCTACCAGAAAACCTAGCATGGGAAACTTCAAGGTAAACTCTGGTTTTTTGGTTTTTTTTTTTCCCCTCCCCCTCTCCTTTCAAGCATCAAGGTGATGCAGCAGCATTTCTGGCAGCCTCAAAGAGGAAGATTGAGAGGATGTGTGTGCTGGGGTGACAACTTCAGCAAGTCAGCCAGGTGCCACCTTTATCTGGTCTGTCACACACATTGGCTGCTATGACTTAGAAGCAGAACCTAATCAGAAAATAAATGCTGTCAGCTATGAAAAGAAACGTTTTTGCAAATTTTCAGGACCCCTGATGATCATAAGTGGGAGAAAAGTGCAGTGGTTTTCATTCACTGCAGAATTTCTGCCCAATTCTGCCCCAAGTAATCAGGGAAAATCACTGGCAGAAGTGAGAAGGAAGCAGTGTGGAGTGACCTGCACACTCTGGTGAGCTGCTGTGCGTCTCCTGTGGCCACAGATCTTGTTCAGACAGTCCCCTGAAGTGCACATAATCATCCAGCCCTCATCAAATCAATTGGATTGCAGTGCCTTGCTTTTTAAAATATACATCCATTAGTGCAAAGAAAAGTTTAGTGCCTGTGGGCTGCTAAACCTTATTGAAGCACACTCCTGAACTTTAATGAAGATGAATATCAGAGGATGAATGCACAAAAGTGGCAATTATCCAGATGGAGAGGTTTTCATCAAAAAATGATGTTTTTAAAAAGAGTTTCTTTTTGTTCAGCACCACCTCCATCTCTGGTTATTTATTTCAGATATTTTAAACTAATGACACCAATTTTGTGGTTAAAAATGCTGTCATTTTAATTCTTGAAGGAAAACAAAAACAAAACCAAACAGCAAACCAAGAATGAATAATCGAAAACTACCTGCATATCCCAAAATGAACTTTCAAAGAAATTTCATTGTTTTCTGAGTTTTGTCCTCCAGCCTGGGATGTGCCAAGACCAGAATATACTCACAGATTTAACAATCTTTGTGCAGTTATTAATATATTTATATAATATAATATATAATTATATTATATTATATTATATTATATTATATTTCTATATAGTTATATCTTTTTCCCGGGTAGAAAAAGCTTTTGATAGTTTCCAAGAAAACTTTGACCTTACAATTTATCTGATACCTGTGCTCTATATAATGTTCTTAGCAGAACGTGTTCTTCATTAAGTTGTTTTTTTTTGTCAGACCAGGGAGTCTAAAGTAATTTGCCAGTGAATGACAGAAAATAATATGATTTAACTAAAGAGGGAGACTGATGAGAAACTAATCTGATTATTTTAAAGAGTAGGTCATGAGCTTTAGTCCCTCAAGCTACCTCACAAAAACCTTAAACTGCTCTGAGTAGAGAAAACAAGAAGCAAAAAGGAATTTTAAAAGGCACTGTTTCTATGAAGAAGTGAATTACTAATGAATATTAACAATGAATAAACACACTGAGTAGAATGCTCTGTATTTTTCTTTAAAAAGACCTGCTCTCTGCAGCTCTGACTAGTCATCTGCACACATAAAAGACCAGTCAATCCAGTGTCACATGTAAAGAACAACGAAAAATTAATCATAGTGTAAAATATGTCAGTGCAAAGAAAACAACTCAGGATTATGGTGAAAATACCTTATTGATGGTAAAAGGTGCTTGAGAAGCCCCAGATACCTGAGATCTTTCCATGCCACTGGCAGCACAATGTGTTCAGCCAACTAAGTAGAGGCTGTCAGGACATCAACTTGAGGCTGATTTCCTAAAATACAGCCTATTGAAACCTCAAGTTCCATTTAATGCCAGATAATCACTGATGGTTCCAGCATTTTGATGGAACCTTTCCTTAAAATGTACTGGGAGTAGTCTACAATACTTTGTACTCTTTTATTCTATGTTGGCTGTTCCCCTGTGTTTTTCTCGTCACATTCAATGAGTGAGTCATGGAAGCCCATGACAATCACAGTGTGTTACAATTGCTTCACACATCGCTTGTCCTGTGGCTCACACCTGTATCAATGGTGGATTTCTTTCTCTCAGAGCCAGCAGAGCCCCACTGGGTGTTAACTCTACCCTGAATATTTACTGAATGTTAGCTTCAAAGTTATCAGATGAAACCAAGCAGGTTGCAAACAGATATTTTCTCTCTTGTGAGTGGATTAAGACACCCAGGTAAGGACTCAAACCTTGATGTTCTCCATTCAGGCACTTAAAACTTTTCCTACTGGTACAATCCACCTGGAAAAAGAATGCAAGGATGGTCTGTGCCAACACAGAGGAGGGATTTTTAAGAACAGAATGATACTGAAGCAGTTGTAGGGAGGAGCCTCCAACACAGCAGGTGAGGTGTCTCTGCTCTCTAAAGCAGTGGGGTGGACCTACAGCACAAAGTTTGCAGGAGAGGTTGGTTGTGGATCCCAAAAGGTGTTGGTTACACCAGTGTGAAATGGGAAGAGCTTTAGACACCTGGACCACACTTTCAAATGCCATTGGCCAGGACAAAAAACTTTCATCTTGATGTGCTTGATTAATATGACCCCTGCCTGTATTCTCTACTGTCCTACACTGCGAGTTTGAATCAGTTCCACCCAGACTCCAGCACTTATTAGAAACTTCGCACAAATATTAATGAAGCTTCTAAACACTCCACAGAATTAGTAAAAAATTTGTATATATTAATGGAAAAAAAAGTTGTCTAAAAAATCCTTTTGGTAAGACAAATGTGATGGTTCTGATGGTTTACTTCTTAGATATTAGTAAGGAATTCTTCCCTAAGAGGGTGGTGAGGCCCTGGCACGGGCTGCCCAGAGAAGCTGTGGCTGCCCCATTCCTGGAAATATCCAAGGCCAGGTTGGATAGGGCTTGGAGCAACCTGGGATAGTGGAAGGTGTCTCTGCCCATGGCAGGAGAGGTTGAAATGAAATGGTGTTAAGGTCCCTTCTAACCCAAACCATTTCAGGGTTTTATCAATCTTTTAAAAGTCAGAAATTAAAAGAAAAGGATTATGTGAGACTAAAGCTGGAGTTCTACTTATCCACAGGCTTTCTTTCAGCTAGGACTTCAGCATCAAAAGACAATAAATAACTAACAGGTTTTTCAGAGACCATTACCTATGGTATGTAGATATATTCAGGATGCACCTTGAGAGTATTGGGATATGGTTGGTATGGCAGGGATGGAATACTTGTATTTTATGGTGTCCCAGAGATCTCACACCCCTTTTAATACTGCTCTGTAATGTCCATGGCTGCTTTGGTACATGCTGAGTTTTTAAACACAAGCTAAGAAACATCTTGGCCAAATATAAAATGGAGGGATTCTGTAAATTTTATTTTATTTCTGGAGCAACTAGCCACGCTAATATACAAAGTCTTAACCAAGTTATAAAAATGTGATATAACAAGGGAAGAGGAAAATGAGAATTTAATATAGAATTATACATTAATTGGAATGGATAGCAGGACATAATCTGTGAATAGTTAGAGTTATAGATATAATTAAATTACATTTATGCCATTAAAACAATTCTAGCTACTTTCTGCAGCACTTGTGGTGCTTGCTGTGATACTTATAATGACTGATCCAACCACATAGGGAATAGAAGAGGAAAAAGGGATAAATTAATTTCACTTAAGTCTCTTCAAAGGATGCAAGACAGACCTTCTGATTCTTCTATTAAGCTTTTAATTAACAGCAATGCTCAAAGAAATCCATCCAAATTTGCAAGATCTGTCACTACAGTAGTTGGAAAAACTAGTCTGTGTTCAGCTTTGTGTAGGGATTTCCCAGTCTTCCTCCTGGAAGACCCAGCTCCTAAAGTCATCAAATCCCAAAGCTGCAGTGCCACCAGGACATGACGTTTTTGTTTTGTTAATTACTCAAACTACTGGGATCAGTTGCTATTTTATCATGAGAATCAGCAGGAAGGAGTACTAATGCTGACCATCAGTTAGCTGCTTCTCCAGCTCTTCAGCTCAACCACTGCCAAGATCCAGTGCCATGCAGAGGGAGGATAAATTAAACACCTTCCAGCTCAGCACACAGCTGACAGACCCAGCCTGGGAGAGCTGAGCACAGAGCTGTGGTGATCACACCTCCTCTGAAACTTCCCAAAGCAGCGCCCAACTCACCAGCATAAAATAAACAGAAACAAAAAGCAGTGCACTAATGAGCTCTGTGGATGCAGCTCAATCAGGTCCTACAGCTGCATTAGGTGCTGTGCCAACGGGAAATCTGTCCTGCATGCACCAGCTCACCCTGCTAACGATGCCTCAGGTGTGCTCCCTGTGCCCTGCACACCCTGGGCTCCCTGCTGGGTCACAGCTGTAACCTCCAATACTCATCATGTTATAACTCTTTCCAAAGCTGTAAGTCTTATTCAGTTCATTTATTTTTCAGTTCTTTATTTTTTCATTTGTGTGCTTGGATGCTAAGTAAACATTTTGGTTTTTTGTCTCAAAGTGCATGCAAATTATAGAGGTGAATTACTAATCAGCTTATAGGTAGGACAATGACATTAGTAGGAACTGCAGCTGAGTTCCTGCAGCATTACCCTAATGTGAAGAAAAATCAGCTTGAAAAATGCATCCTGCTTCTTCACTGAGTGCAGTGTCACAGAGGTCAATTTGCCTACTGCCAACTTAAAAGATAAAAGAACACAACCTCTTGATTTTTCCTACTGATTACAGCTAATGGAAAAATTTCTTTTTTCTTATGAAAAGCAGAAGTGTTCAATTATTTTAATGTCTCTCAGGCAACAGGTTAGTGGGCTCTCATTGAAGGGTTCACTCCTAACCTCTGGCTCATTGGAGAAGTTTTTGCTGACACGTCATTTGATGTCATTTGTGTTTGCAAATGAAATTTTGCTCTTGACATACTCATATAAACAGGATTTAATTAGCAGTAAGTGGAAAAGACCCGCAGTGTGCAGCTGTATTCCATTCTAGGGTCTGAGGTTAATGCTACTGCCATGTAAAAGAGTTTTGCCCTTGAGCTCAGGTGACAAATTTTATTCTCATGATGATTAGGGCATTCTGGACATGATGACAGCCTGCAGAATGAACCTAGTTTTCTAAGAGGAAAAAGTGGAGAGAAAAAAAAAGAAAAAGTTTATAAGAGATATCTGTACATTAAAGTCTTTTAAAAGAGGCAAGGAGGAGAGTTTTTGAATGCAGCATCACCAGCTCACCCAAGCGTTATCTGTGAACTGCACTCAGTGTGCTCAGGGAGATATAAATGAAGCTGATGTCTCTGACTGCAACTAACACTGTCAGAAGGGATTATCTACCAAAACCATGCTGCAGCTCTCAGCTGTGGGGGAGGGGGGTGGATCTCCTGAATCTCTGAGGTCCAGCTCAGCAATCCCAAAGGAGCATCTGACTTCTCCTTTCCTTTTCTCTCACAGTCTGCTGCTCCAGCAGCACCTCTGGGAGCTCTGGGTGCTCTAGGTTGGGACAAGGGTTCTCTGTCCCCAGAGCCTGGCTGTGGCTGTGTCACCTCAGTGTGGATGCTGCCACCCTCTGTGTGACTCCTCGCTCTGCTTGCCTCAATGGGCAACACACAGCACAGCCCAAGGGAGGTACAGAAGGAAATGTCAAAAATGATAAATGATAAAAAAGCAATTTTAAATGGAGGAAAAATTGCAAAGTATTATGAGTACATTCACTGAATGCTTAAAAGTAGAAATGAATGCTATGATTTTGACCTTGTAATTTCAAAAACACTTCTAACAGTTCTGCCAAGGTTGGACCATTGACTTAATACCCCTCCCACACTTTGTCCATGGGATTCCCTGGTGCTCCAGGAGTTTGGACATAATGTATAAAGATGACTTCATGGTGAGAAGGAAAGCATGCAGCACAAGCACAAAGTTTTGAGTGGGAACAGCAGCAATTCTGTCTGTATCCTGGATGGTCCTGTGGCCATCCCCATAAAGTGTCTGTTCTGGGGCTGAAAACAGAAAAAAGAGATGGCTGAAAATCATGAGTAGTTAAGAGCTACAAGAGAAGCTGAAAGGTTAGAAAAAGTCTGCAAGATGATGATGATGATGATGATGATGATGATGATGATAATGAAACTGTAACACTTGAGGTACTGATCAGAAGCCACAAGCAAACAAAAACTGAAATTTATCAGAGGAGGCTTCATCTTCCTCCTAGCAAAGGGAGTTGGAAGCAGGCTTGACATCCTTGCAGCAAGTGTGAAGTGTGTGATTTTAATTTAAATATAGCTTAGCACTACTGTACCACTGATTCAGGTGGGTCCTCTCAGAGAAGCAACTCTATGCTACAGAGCTGAATATTTTTTCTAAATTAAATCAAAATTGACTATCTGAGCTTTGCAGCTTAATTCTATATTAGAAAATAGGAACAGAGGACACATAGGAGACATAGGAACTACTTCATAAAACCCTCCAGCTTCTGTACCTCTGAAAGCCAGTTTGGGGGGACAGGAGGAGCCTTTCTGCCCTGTGGGGAAGAATCCATAAGAGTGAATTTCTAACAGACCTGCAGCAGATGCAGCATCTCCAGTCCAGAGCAAAGATCTCTTTCTGTATGCAGAACAAAAACATTAGAAGGGATATTGTTAGCTGTTGGGTAACTCCCAGAAAGAGTTGTAAAGACATTTGCAACAGCCTTGATTTTTAACACAAGTGTTGAACTTGGGTGAATCCATAATTGTGGACTCCTGGAAAAGCACAGAGGGTTCCATTCATCTCCACTGCACCCTGGCATGTTGATGCTGCAGGAATTTGCCACCAGCTGTCACTATTTCCATCTGTGGCATTTGCCAAAGCTTGTCTTAAGAGGTGGAAACTTTTGCTTTTCCTTTTCATACGTACCTTAGTGTGCCTTATTATGCATCTGTAGGTTAAAAGGGTACCTCTTAGTACATTTTGAGTGACATCTTTGTGAAATATTTGTCAAAAAAAATCCACAAAACATAAAAAGTCTTACTGGAAAAAAATAGGGAATCTGCCTTTGTAGAGACATCTCATCATATATGACACCACTTCAAGGTAATTTATCACCCCCTGGTGTTAAAATAAGACCAATGAATCACTGTGTGAAAGCACTTCAATCCACAGACAAAGTATTACTCTTTCACAGCAATTTCTTTTGCTAATTCTTTTCCACGAGCAACTGCACAAACATCTCCATCTCAAGAAACACAAAAAAATAGACTTTAAACAGTCTCTTTACTGACAACAGAGGAAACAAACCCCAGATCATAAGGCTTAATCCCTGATCTTCAATATTATATTTCTTTTCTTGCAACAATTCTGATTTTGTCATAACTTTTTATTTTCTTCACAGTGTCAGCAAAAGCCTGGGAGCTTTTGCATGGCACAGCCATTCCAGGTGCAGCTGAACAGTCTGTGTAGTTCAGCTCATGTTGGCACTGATGTCACTGACTATGAAGCCTTTATGCTTCTTGTTATTTCCAAGCACAAACACTTGGAGAGAAGTAAGTTGGGGTTTTTTGGTTGTTGTTTTGTTTTTTTGTTTTGTTTTGCTGTGCTTTTTTATTTTTTGTTGGGTTGTTTTTTTTTTTTAATCTTTGGGCTGCAGAGCAGTCTGAACAAGATAAGGCTCCATTCCCTGCTCAGGATCAATACTCAAGTCAGTCTCAGTGAGAGGACAAGGGGCTTCTGAAGGTCTAATTCTGCTCAAGCTGGCCAGCCCTAGCCCTGTGAAAATGGTGGGAAAGGAGAAGAATTATTGATTTGGTCTTCCCTCATTTGATCTATCACATGTGCAGATTACTGGTGCAACTCTGTTTAAAGCCACCAACAAATCAGAATTGCAGCAACACTGCTGGGTAAACTGATGATGTGCAGTATATTTTACTTGAACTCCTTTTATAGTTCTGCTCTGAGCAAGGTTTTCAATCAAATTGTTTAACAATTTGACAAAAGCAGCCTATATCCCCTAATTATTTCATAACATTTTACACTACCCTCAAACTAAGAGCCTGTGTACGAGGTTAATAGAGGTAAGGCTAGGAACGTAAAAGAAAGAAAATATTGAGAATCCAAAGGGAGAAGGATGAACTTCTAGAGCTGAAGACTGTATTTTTGTTATTTTGCACTTTTGACAGGTGCCGGGTCCACAGACGCCAACCACTATGCCAAAGCAAAGATTTTCTTATTTTGCCAATGCTATAAGGATATAAAACATAGGTTCAGAGTCATTGGAGACTGTCCTTGTCACAAACAAGTACACAGAATACTCCAGGACACAGACCAAACTGTTTGGAGGGAGGAAGATCTGGAGTTAGGGAAGGGAACTTAATAGGATCTGTAATTGTGTCCAGAACTAACATGTTATCTCAGCATTGACAGACCTGACAAACTTTTAAGTGCTTTGTAGATATTATTCTTCACCCAGACTGGAAAAAGAGCTGGAGGAACTGAAGAAGTGTGCAAAGATTGGCTACTGAAAATAATTGTTTGCTGTTCTAGACAATGTGCTAATTCCAGATGAAATTCAAGTGGAATTTACCTTCTTTGAATTAACATTCCTGTTTTAAGGAGACCATTTCAGTTAAGGACAAGAAGAGAAATTCAATTAGCATAATAAAAACCGATGCCCGAGTCGATGCTCCATCAGGCACGGTGCTCATTCACACCAGGATAAAGCCACTTCCTTTGGCAACTTAAATTGCCTCTCAGGCTCCCCGAAATGGGGATTCCGGATTGAGGATGCCCCTGGCAGCAAGGGCTCAGCCCAGCTGGCTGTGCTGCCTCTGGATGTCCCTGTGAGCTCTCCTTGGCACCACTCGGCAGCAGACAAGAAACTCTAAGCAGTAATTCGGCAAAATACAGAGCCCTGTACTCAAATGCCATAACATCACATAATCCTGCACATATTTATTATGCTGTTACAGTGTTAGGGCATAAAGCCTGATTTTGACTCAAATTAGAAAGGTTTAGCCATGCATGGCTTGTTCAAGAGAAGGAAATAATCAGCAAAACAGCAATGTCTGAAGAATTTGCAGCTCTGGGACGTTACTTTTCACTGAAAGATGTCACAATTCATATTTCTCAGTGCTATAAGAGTCCCAAAAAAGGAAGACCCAGAAAACCAAAACATATTTGTGAATATATTTAATTATCCTTCTTAGGCAAATATCCTTGGATGCTACATTTCTTCAGAAAGCCATCATTTTCTTGCCTTTAAAAACCCCAAACTTTTAAAGGATACAAGACAAGAGGAAGGTGTGTATACACAAATATATATATAAGACATTTTAAAATACACATAGAACACTGAAAGGTTTATGGTTCTCTATATGAAGAAGGTTAATATCCACTATGTCCATTCGTATGCTGTAGATTGTTACAAATAACACTTGATCACATTTCTCTATTTTCATTTTTCCCTCTAGGAATTGTCTAGTCCTTTTAAATGTGCCTTTCTTCCTAGCAATCTTCCCTTTCAGTTCACATTCCAAATATTCTCAGTATAAGCTGCTGTTACTAGACTTGTTCTCCTCTATCCTGTGTATTTTATTTTTTTTCTCCTATTTAAAAGTTAAAAAAAAAAATCTTCATTTTGTTAATCCTAGGTCACATCAGAAATTATTCTGTTACGAATGGAACTGATAGTACTTAGTTATAGAAAAATTAAGAAAGAAAACTGCAGAAATCACTACCATCATGGAAACATATCGTGAGAATTTTTATATTTTTTTTTTTTAAAGGAGGGGTTAGAAGAAAATCTAAAACACTTGCCATAAAAACCTCCATGGTGTGAAAAAAGCAGGAATGTACCCAGTGACTTTCATAATTTATGCTCTGAGAATAACTATTTTATTTACATTATAGAAAGTGGCTTACTATACAAGCAAATTTCATAGTTCACTGTGCACTGGTTGGTTTACACAATCTCAAAATTTAACTCACCAGAAATTTTGCTCATAGCTGGGAAGCTGCACACATTGTGAGATGTAAATATTGACAGATTATTGTGCTAATGCTCCTTCCAAACAAGACACCCAAAGGTGGAACAAATTTCATGCTCATTGCACAGGAACAGGAGAATAGACAGGGACAGAATAAAAAATCCAAAGAACTTGCCTTCCCCTTGTGCCATCAAGAGCTGGGCAAACATCATCAACAATCATTACAACTTATGAAATTACTTACTCAAACACAGGATAGACTGTCTTCAAATGTTAGGATTTTCTCCTTTTACGTGTCTACAGGAGCAGCCAAAATAATGTTTTATCCATCACGATTTTTGGTACTTTTGTCAATTAACTATAACATTTGAAGGGCAATTTGAGGTCTATTCTAATTGAGTATTCTGGCAGATGGTGAACATTCCCTCTAATTATTTTACAAAAGTCATTATTTCTCTCAGCTAGATGGCAATTCAGCTAACAATGGATTTTCTCTGAAACATGTGGAACGCCCCTAACTGAAGAGGGGATGTAAAGCAGATAGAACCAGACCCTCCTCAAGAAGGAATTGGCACAAACTGAAATTCAGGAAGCTCCATCAAGATCAGCAAACATTTTTCTCCATGCAAGTGACTGAGCACTGGCACAGGCTGCCCTGGGTTGGTTTTAGGAGCTCAGGGCCTGCTTTTAGAGTTTGGTTTAAGATTGCAATTTTTATTTAGGGTCAGAATTAGGGATGGACTGATGTTTATAGTTGTGCTAATATTTATGGCTAGACTTAAACTTGATATTCTATTTATTCTACACATATAAGAAACAAAATAATCAATAAACTGAAGAGTAACTCCTGGCAATTTCTAAGATTTTGAAGGGGATTGTCAATAGGTACCCAGAACACACAATTGGATGCAATCTATTATTTAAGTCTGAGCTCTCAGAATCTGATAACCAACAATTCTCTAACTCTAAAAGTCTGCTATTACTGCACAAGCTTTTAGATACCTAGACCTGAAATGTTTACATACATTCTAGATTCTTCCTCTGTGTAGCAGAACTCAACTCAGGAGAAAGAAAAAAACCTCTTCTTAAAAATACATGACACAGATTCCATAATTTGATTGTGTTCTTTGGCCTTCCTTCAATCTTCTTTTCTGTCTCTCTCTGTCTCTTCATTTATTCCACCCTAAGCTATCACAGGCAGAGCACCAAAACTTGATAATGTTATCTCTAGGCTACAGCAGTAGTAACCCAGAGAAACCTCCAAGGTGCTGAAACACTTCTCAGTAGATTCACAAAGTCTTCTCTGCATCATTCTGTCTCCTTCCAACTAATGATCTTTAAAATAATTCCTAGAAAGGGCTCAAGAACAAATTCTCTCAAGAGACCACTCACAAAAGTAGTTTGTATCAGGCTACCTTGTTTTGGAGGTTAAAAATGTTTACCAGGGTAGACAGAGACTGTTCAATGCCAGATAGACTCCATGGGCAGGAAATTCCCAGGCATGGTTAGTACAGAATAATGGCCTGACCTCACTGGCCTAAGCAAACATTGCTGCCATTTGAAAGAAGAAATTACATCATATTCCAAATCCTTTCCACAGCTTCTTTTGGGAAAACCCAACACTTCTGTACACATTATTCTTTGGTATGGTAAGCACATTTACACAGCTTACACCTGAATTCAGAGTGGGACACAGGTGGTTGTGAATGTGTGCACAGGGAGCAGGCTCCTAGGAGGGAAGAGAAAAAGAAAAAGAAAAAGAAAAAGAAAAAGAAAAAGAAAAAGAAAAAGAAAAAGAAAAAGAAAAAGAAAAAGAAAAAGAAAAAGAAAAAGAAAAAGAAAAAGAAAAAGAAAAAGAAAAAGAAAAAGAAAAAGAAAAAGAAAAAGAAAAAGAAAAAGGAAATAGAATGCCACAGGAAGGTTCAGGTGTCACAGATCTGAACGCACAAAGTGTGGCTGAGAAACTGCCTCATAAAGAAAGATGTTCAGAAATACTGTTCAGAAATCCTAACGAAGCATACACATGATATTTCCATTTAAATGAGCAGAGGGAATAAGGAACAATTAAATATGAAGTCATAAACAGTTCCAATGCAGTGAAACAGGTTTTCTTTGTAATCTCACTATTTTTGGCATATTATGCAGTAATTGCATAGACAAAAATTCTGAATTTAAACCAGGTGTATTTTATAAAATTTACTTTATTCAGTTAAGATATGCATTTCTTAAGGAATGATGCTGAAGGTGGAAGATGTGCTTATAATTTGTTAACTTTCTCTTTATTTTAGTGGCTGAAATTATTTTGAAATAAGATTCTTCTAATGACTATAAATTTATTTGCAATGCCCTGTCTCAAACTGTGATTTTATCTTTATCACTTTGATTAGCTAAAAGGAGATCAGTGGGTGAGCCAAGGTCAGATGGAATCCAGGATGGAGGGCTTCAGGAGCTGTGTTTCTCAGTCTGAATTTGCCCATTGAAACAGTCTTTCCCACCATGAATGAGAGATGAGAAGATGATGTGACATCGAGAAAAGGTTTGAATTTCTCCTAGCTTTTTCTTCTTTTGTTCTCCATTAAATCAGAAAATAAAAAATTAGCTGGACATTGCAAATTTGCATATTTTTAGGAGTTTTACCATTTGAAAGACCCTGGTCTCTGCTCAGATGAGCCAAAGAGCTCCGTCCTGAACTGAATCAGGCCCTTCTCTTGACAATGCTGGTAAATGATGCAGCCCAGCAGGACTTTGCTTATGAAGCACGATGTGCTCGAGGCTTTCCAGATGCTGGACTTCACTAATTAGGCAGCCTGGGAAAGCACATCTTCCAGCATTTCTTCAGACCACCACATTTACAGAGAAATTCACTGGGATTTTTCAAACTCAGACCCAGGGACAAAAATGATCCCTTCTCTGTAGCTTTACAAACTGTAATTTTAAAAAGTTGCCTGATGCCCAGTGCAGACACATCCCAGCCATAGTCCTGAGACACACCTTGCCCACACATGGGGGCTCACATCACAAGGAGATAGTGAAGCTCCAGTGACTGACACTGGTGTACTGCTTTGACTCAATCATCCTTACCCTTTATCAAAAATTCAGATAAAGAAGTTAGAAGGTCTGAAAGATTAACACTGAGGCACAGAAGGTCAGGGATTCAGAGAGTTCTGGGTTTATGTATTTTTTAAGCTTGAAAATCAAAAAGGCAAAGGGTGATAATTTACTGAGACAAAACTAGAAGAGTTCTGCAGACTGATTTTGTAGGCCACATTGTGCAAATGAACCATTTATCTTCTTTGTCTACTTTAAAACCTACATAAACGACTGGATTACTGAAAACAAAATAATTTAAAAAATAAAAATTCATTAATATTGCTAAGTAAATTAAAAAACTTTGTCCCTTACAATAACTCAAGCATGATACATTTATTCAGCATCATCCATATTGTTTTGCCTTAGCTCTAGAAATATGAGTTAATCAAAATGTTTAATTTACTACAGTGTGCTGAATCCAGACCTATGAATTTAATCAAAGGTCTCTCTTCATCACAAAAATTAAAGAGCTTTATTGCATATGTGAGGCCTTATGGTTGTTTGGGTTTTTTTAAAGCCCTATTGTGGGATGTGACAATAGAGAATAAATGAGATTCTGCACACTGAAAGATCTGAGGAAGCACCATACAAGTGCTTGTCACTCACCCTTAGAGGGGTTCACGTCACTTTGTTTATCAATGCAATGACCTTGGGCATGGCCTCCCCCCATGAAACCATTTTACCATCCCTGCTGTTTCAGGCACATGGCTGTGACGTGCTAAGAGCACACAAAAGTGTGCTAAAACCTTATTCTTTGTAGATTACAGCTGAAATTAGCAAGAAGGACGAGAGTGACAGGGAAACAGAGGCTTCCCAAAGCACCTCGATGCCTGAGCTGGAAATACTGTTTATCTTCAGTACCTCAATCCATTCAGAAAGAAATGCTGTAGTGCTGGAAATCTAAAAATTAAAGTGGTCTGATGAACCGATGGCTGGAAAATCCAGTTAGGGTTATCTATTACAAAAATACCACCTTTGGGTCTGTGTCATAGCATCAATTTTGTAAAGTGGGTGGTTAAGGGAGACAAAACAATGTCCCACTTTGTGCTTGTAGCCTTCCCTGGCCAGTGGCTGTTGTTGAAATAATAACCTCCAAAGCTGAAAGTGCCTGGAGGTCATCTGTACCCTGCAGGTCACAGACTTAGAGAACAATTCAGGTCAGGAGGGGGATCTGGAATTGGGTGCTCCAGCCCCATCAGGGTCATCTTCCAAGTTAGATTCAACTTTGAAATTAGATCTGAAATGTGCTCATGGTCACATCATTCACATTTTGAACACCTTCCAAAGATGGGGATATCCTAATGTCTCTTGTCCCTGGTCCAGAAGGTTGGGCACTCTCATTGTGAAAATCTCTTCTTTCTGCTCAGAGATTCTCTTGCTGTTGCACCTTTCATGTAGAGCTTTGGAGTTTGGGGGTTTTTCTTTTGTTTTCATTGGTTTTTAATTTGGGGTTTTTACTGGTTAGTTGGGTTTTTTTGTGGTTGGGTTTCTTCTGAGTTTTTTTGGGGGGTTTTTCCTCTGTGTGAAAATTTAAATAGAAAGAAGCAAGCAAGCAAAAGTTAAAAAAAGAAACAGGTGTAAACACCTATTTTGAGTAGGCTGCCCCTTCTCAGTAGGAAATAGGTGCTAAAACCTTTCTGCAGACACAAAATCATTGTATCAAGCTTAGACCATTAATTCCACTTTATAGGGGATGAAATTGTTTTATTCCATTTCAATACCTTTTTTACAGCCTCTGAAATGCTTTGTAAAAGAACCATAATGCTGAATCTCACCTATTAGTTATCTTTTCCTGTATGAAGGAATCATCCCTCTCTGCATACATTAAAAGGTTTACTTCTTCAGAGTATCTTCAGCACTGGGCATCCTTAAGAACCAAGAGAATTTTTTACAAAGGTGCTTCTTGTTAAAAAGCAGGCAGGACTTGGCACATTTTTTGGGTAGCAAACCACTCCCAAAGCAGGGTGGATTTTTCTCTTTCCCCCGTGACATCCCCCTGTATGAGCTGATACCACTGGGAGAAAATGTATGAACACATCTAACCTGGAGCTCTTTCTTTGGCAGGACACCTGTGTGTGCCACCTGCAAGGGGAAGGATGCTGCAGGAGAGGGAGGGAGCTTCTGCTCATCCACCTCATCTCTGCTGTTATTTTTGTCCCTCATAATGAGTAAATCTTACACCAGACAAGTCTCACAACACTTCCTGTTTGTGGGCGCTCAGGGAATGCCAAGGTCACAGGACAGAATTGTTTTCATGGCTTCTTGTCAACTTTTTACACATATAAATGAGATTGGAGAATAAGAATTGAGGGGAAGTATGAACTAATACAGCAGAGTGTGTCCTACAGATAGAAAACACCTGGGAAATAAGGTAAATAAACTTGTTCCTTTTCCTAGCTATCGTCAAGAAATAAACCTTGGAGTATCCAGCTGCTGCTGGTTTCACTTCTGCTGTGTGCTGCATAAATTTTACACCAAAAACTAACTTCACAAAATTTTTAGCAGGAAGAAATATGAAGACAGAAAAAGAGGGCAAAGACCAGGGCTGGTGCTAAATCCCAGGCATTCAGTAACAGTCTATAGTGCAAAGTCACAAAAGAAGTTACAACTTTCTGCTCTCACTCTTTATTTTTTTCATCTCTAAAGCAGAATCTTCAACACATGCATTTGAAAAACTCTGCCACATGCATAAGCTGTATTTTCCTCGAGGAGTAAAAACAAACCTCACAGGATACACATGAGCTACAACTTCTGATCTGCTGCTGCTGCTGGAAAACATTTTGACACTACAGAGCTAAACTGTAAGGCACAGACTGAGTCCTCACAGGCTGGTGATACACTCAGCCAAAGGAGGATCAGAGCAGCACAGAGCTATCCACAGCCATATTCACATTTAAAAATATTCCCTGTTGGTTTGAATTGCTTCTTAAAGTTTCCATGCTACTACAACAAACTATCTTAAATGATATCCACAGATGAGCATCCTAAATTTCATTTCACTGCAATGACTGTCTGTTTTAAATATTTAGTTGATTAAGATCCAACATAATTTGTTGAGGTTGTGATTTGAACCATCTCCTTAAAAGACCATGGAGTAAATGACTTTGTATTTGAAGAATTAGTTGTTTCAGTAAGCCATAGGAAATTAATAACAGCTGTGAGAATAAAATAATTTTCCTTTGCTTCTTTTAATTCTCTGAAAAATGGTAGACATGATGTCTTCATGGAATTTCTTTACTCGTGCTCAAATGAAGCCATAGGTTTTAAATTTTATTTTTTTTATGTGGGAATTTGTTATCTGCCTTCGTTCAACAGAGGTAGGGGAAAGTTTATCAGAGTTACAACATCTATACTTTTTTTACTCTGAAGGACAATTTGTGTTCCCAGTAAAAGAAAACTTTGATGTTTCAGCAAGAGTTTACAAAAAATTATTTTCTGTAGCACCTTTCACTGGAGGGACCAGACCAGGTGGCTGCAGGGCAAAGGGAGGTGACACAGACCTGGAGGGGAATTCTCCCTCCTACACCAGTAATGCTCCTGCCAGAAATCACCAGGCCCCTGGTCAAAACCCAGAATGCCACCTTCTGAAAATGTCTCTTTCATCACATTTCTACTGGAATAAAAGAACACTTTAACAGAAATAGAAGTGCAGTGTTGATTTAATAAAAATAACATGAGTGAACTGCACCTTGAAATAATTGCTTTAGTTGAGTCCTAATACTGAGGGCATTCATTAGCACACTGAAGTAATCTCAGGGGATCTCTTTTCAGGCACTAGAAAATCATTCTTTATGAGCAAAATCACACCTTACAAGTGTAAATGGGATGTAGCTAATGTTGCCAGTTTCTGTTTTCCTACTCTATTGAGAATTCAGGACATAAAATCACATTGCCAAATGGTTTATGGTACTCCAGGCACAGTTGCAGTGGGCAGGAAGAAAAGCCTGGCATGAAAGAAAGGGAGAGGGAAAATTACTGGGCCTTCTGTTTTATTGGTTAAAAGCATTTGTATCAGGAATTAAAATATGGAAATACATTGATTGTAGTTGTTGGGGGTTGAGTGTTTTTCTATTACTGGGTCAATTTAAAGAATTTTTCCCACTATCATGCCAATGGAGCTGGCCGGGTTACACCCAGGACTTTTGATGACTCTGGACAAAGGGTGTAGGTGGGAGCTGGGCTGGCGGAGGGGCTCTCGTACTTCCGGAGGGGATTTGTGTTTTGGGGAGCTCGGAGGAGGACGCCCCGTCTGCAGCCACCCGGCTGAACGCAGGAGAGCCAGAGCCCCTGCGATCACCTGCCCTGCATCTGCCCTGCTGCAGCTCCTGCCTCTGCGGACACAGCTGATCACCCGGACACAGCGGTGAGCGAGGAGCTGCCGCTCCAGCCGCTCTACCCGAGACCGGCGTGGCCGCTGCCGCCCCTCCCGCCCGCGCTCCCGCCTCTCTGCGGCTGCCGGGCTTTGTTTGTCTGGAGCACCGGGACCGAGGGATGAGAGAGTGTGCCCACAGCTAAAGAAAGGACTGGGACCGAGTTATCTGTTCTGTGTTGTTGGTAATCTTAACAACTGCTGTTGTTTCTTTTGTACGGTTAGACATATTAGTAAAGGAGCTGTTATTCCTACCTCCTTATATCTGCCTCAGAGTCCTTGATTCAAACATTTATAATACTTGGTGGGAGTGGAATTAAAGTCTCTATTTCAAAGGAAAACTTCTGCCTTTGTTGGCAGACACCTGTCCTTGAAACCAGGACAGATTTTGGTGCCCAACGTGGGGCTGGAGGGCACTGAGAGGAGAGTTAAGACAGGAGTAACAGCTCTCTTAAGTGGCAACAGGCTGTCCGGTTTAATCTGCTTTGGGCTCCATGTGGCCACAGATATCTCTCTCCCGTTTGCAAGCCCTTATTTGAATATGGGCCCTCTCACCAAAGCTACTGCAGCAATTATCCAATTCATTTGGTGGATTGATTATATCAGGAATTTATGGTTTTTTAATTTTTTCTGGGAAGTGGCCACATGGATCCAGAGCTATCGTACTTTAACTGCGTGTTTCTGGGGTTATTTCAATAATGGTACTTACTGTGAGGTAATGAATGCAAGGGAAATTTTCTCCCAACCCATCACCCAGTTTTTTGAGGCTACCCCACCAGTTCTCAAGGATTTCAGATCTGCTTTAAACGCTAATGATGCCACACAGTGGCTGGTGTTGCTGATATGTCTGATCTGTTTAGCATTCAGAGACAGGAGAATATTGGCTTGGATAACAATCCTGATACCTACCCCAGGAAATAGAGGTGCTTCCCCAGAACCTGACACTGCCCAGGGACTAGGGATGTTGCTCCAGAACATGACCCTGCCCAAGGGACTAGGGATGCTGCACCAGAGCCTAACCCTGCCCCAGGGGCTGGGGATAATGCCCCAGAGCCTGATGCTATCCCACAGCCCACCTCAAAAATGAACCACCCAGAGTGAGTGGGGGCTCTAGTGAAGGATATAGGCTAGTTGTTGAAGGAGCACAGCCAGATGTTGAAGGAGCACTTTTCCCCAGCTGGTGAGAAACCCTACCCCTGCCCTAAAGAGGGAGAGTCAGATGGTGCTGCAGTGGAACCCATAGATGTTGTATCTGTCCAGGTCCCAGCTGAATCACAGGGGCAGCCACAGCCAGCAGCAGTCGCCCCTGCGGAAACTAGGAAATCTAAGATTAAAACAAGGCACCTAGATTATGGGGATCAGCCAGGAGGGTCCTCACAACAGCAAGAGAGCCAGAGGTTGAGATCATCACCGAGTCCCTCTAATACGACAGTCTCCATAACCTGCACAAAGACATTGCACGGCCGGGCCGTGAGCCTTTTACAACTTGGCTACTGCGGGTCTGGGACCTTACGGGAACAGGTGTGCAACTGGATGGAACTGAGGCCAGGAATTTGGGATCCTTGGCCCAAGACTCAGGTGTGGATCAGGTGTTCGTAAGGGAGCAAGGTCTCCTTTCCCTCTGGGACCGGTTTTTAATGAGTGTGAGAGAGAAGTTTGTCCACTAAGAGAGAATGCAGGAGCACCACCATAGAATGCGCTGGAAGACCCTTGAGGAAGGGATCCAGCAGCTGAGAGAAGTGGCAGTATTAGAGGTACTCTTTGGGAGGGATGGACAGCATGACAATGACCCTGACAAGGTCAGGTGCACAGGGCAGATGCTGTGGAATTTGGCAACCCTGGGGCCATCTCAATATACACCTTCATTGCAATGATCAATGCTGATAACCACCAAGAGACAGTGGGTTCTGTTGCCAACAAACTCAGAAATTTTGAGAGTATGATGAATAGCCCGATGCAGGCCGATGTCTCTGCCATGGCCAGGGACTTCCAAGAGGTCCAAGATAGGATGGAGGGGATGAGGGAGGAGATAAGGGAGGAGATGAGGGAGGAGATAAGGGAGGAGATAAGGAAGATCAGTGCAGCACCAGTGCGAGTCACAGGCCCCAAATCTACAACCCAATGCCCCCCAGCTAGGGAGAGAGGATACACCCCCCGAGCTGACCTGTGGCTCTTCCTGCGAGACCATGGGGAAGACATGGGCAAATGGGATGGAAAACCCACTTCTGTCCTGGCAGCACGGGTGCATCAGCTCAGGGAGGGATATGCTAACTGGGGGAACCGCACTAAAATGAAGGTAGCCTCAACCTCCCATGGTAAAGGTGCAGGGTATTGTTGAGGATTGGTTAGCACGTAATGGGCATAGCTTGAACGAAGCCCCTTTAACAAGCAATGAATATGGTTTGGCTGAGATCCTGCTGCAAGAAACAAAGGATGGACAATGGAATTATGGAATACTACCTGCAGAATCTCAAGACTCTCTTCAAACTTTGGAATTACGTGCAGTCCTTAGGGCTATTCTGGAATGGCCCGATCAGAACTTGAGCGTAGTTACTGACTCACTATACATAGTAAGCATCACACTACGGATTGAGGACACACTTATAAAGGACATTAGAAATGCTAGACTTTTAGAACTTTTGAGACAATTGCGTCAGGCTGTCAACATCCGTACAGCACCAATGGCTGTGCTGCACATACGCAGTCATAAATAGACTGATGGCTTAGGCAGAGGCAATGAAGTGGCAGATCAGTTAGTGTCAGTGTCTGTGCCCCTGAATGAATTCCAGCAGCATAAATGGCACATGAAACATTTCATCAGAATGCGTGTGGCCTGCACAAACAGTTTCACATATCACTAACTGAAGCCAGAGGAATTGTTAAAACATGTCCTGTTTGCAGTCAGCAAGGTCCAGATTTGGGTATGGGTGTAAATCCTAGAGGATTAGGTCCTAATGAAGTTTGGCAGATGGATGTAACCCATGTTTCCTCTTTTGGAAAGTTAAAATATGTACATGTGACAACTGATACCTATAGTGGCTTTATTTGGCCAACTGCTCAGGCAGGAGAAAAGGCACTTCATGAATCACGACATCTGTCCAACTGTTTTGCAGTAATGGGGATTCCTAAAAATTTGAAAACAGATAATGCACCTGCCTACACTAGTGAAAAAATCAGGAAATTTTGCCAACAATGGGGTATTTCTCATAAAACTGGTATTGCTCATTCTCCAACAGGACAAGCTGTTGTGGAAAGAGCTTATCAAACTTTTAAAAATTACTTAATGAAATTTAAAGGGGAAACAGATGTCTATTCGCTACTTGTCAAAACCTTATTTGTATTAAATATATCTATTATATGATCTCATACTGAACCTCCAGTTATAATTCATAGTAAAGGGGTAAAACAGGATGCAAAAGGAACACCTATGAAAGTCAAGTACAGAGATCCAAAAACAGGAATATGGCAAGGTCCTGCTGAGGTACAATATATGGGTAGAGGTTATGTGTGTGTTATTACCCCCACAGGACCTATTTGGGTGCCAAGTAAATGGATCTGACCAGTGACTGATGGCGACAGCACGTGAACCCAAGCTATAGACAGCTCCTCTCCTGACACACGAAGAAAGAGAACGACTGAGGGACTATCTAGCAGTACGCCCATTGGTCCTTCGACTCCAGAACCTCCTGGGGAAGAGGATTAAGTGGATGACTCTTCTTATTAATTTATTATTAATTAGAGGCATTTACTCTTCACGAACCATCAAGGGTTTGTGAACGCATTGGTCTGGGGAAAAGGCAGTGCTTAAGCTGTACTAAGGGGTGTGAAAGTGGTGCTTGGGTGTTAATTTTTTGTGGGGGATGTAAGAAAACTTTGGGTGCATCAATCACAGCTGTGGGTACCTTTGTGTAAAGTCTGTAGGTGGGAATTAGGCAGAGAAAGTTGGCAGCGAGACTCACAAAATGAAACTGAGAATCGCTCATTAAGAGCTGCTGAATTGGTTTTTGATAATCGTGAAAATCACTATCGATTGTTGGTACATTGGTATCTCTTGAATGCTATAAAAAAGATTGAGTGGTATCAAGCTACAGTAGCACTCAAGATTATCTGCTCTTGCGACATATATATCCCACGACACCGTAATATAAAAGAGCATAAGTGGGATGATACCGTTAGACAATATCAACGACATCATTTTCAGAATACTGGCCCTTCACATTCTTCAAATGCAAGCATGGATATCAACACAACCCAAAACTAATATTTGGGTTACATTAGCAAACAAAACAGGACAGGATGCTATTTGTCTGTCTTTAACATCACCTTTTTCTACATGCTTGGTTGGTGTACCTCTTGATATTTGGCCATGCCCCAATTACATTCCGACTTGCAGTATTACTGGACCAAAAGGCAATGTTGATTCCTGGGATCAACGGGTTCCATATTTGGGACACACAGCATTAGAACCCCAAGAACTAGAGTTACTTGGGTCAATTCAAGCCGATGTATGTGTAGTTTTCAATTACTCCAGTAAGTCCTTACAACAACCAGGCCTTAATTATACAGTTTTGGTGAATGCAACCCTTCCGGTATATCGGAATGCCTCACAATGGTGTAATTACACCTCTGCCAACAATTCCATATCATCAAACAGTCCTATTGCCTTACCTCCAGGAATATTTTTGATTTGTGGGGACAGAGCTTGGCCAGGTATACCATCCAAGTTGAGAGGAGGCCCATGTACGTTAGGGAGGCTTACACTACTTACACCCACTACGTCAATGACTTTGCAAGGTCACCGGAAACACCTTCATACTAAAAGACTAGCTCATGCTTTTAAGTCTGACTGTCAGGACAATGTATGATTTTGGTCACCTGAACAAATAATAGCAGCCTCTTTCCTCACTCCAGGTGTAGCCAGGGCTGGAGCCTTAGCTCAGCTCAATAAACTTGGCTGTTGGTTAGCAAAAGAAACTAATGGAATTTCTATAGCTCTTTCTCAGCTGTTAACTGACGTTGATTCTGTTCGGGTGCTACACTACAAAACCGTGCAGCCATTGATTTTTTGCTTTTAGCACAAGGCCACATATGTGAGGATTTTGAAGGAATGTGCTGTATGAACCTTTCTGGTCATTCTGTATCGATACATACACAACTGAGCCGATTGTGAGAGATGACCAATAATTTGCAACAAAACACTGGGTTAGGCTTAACTGATTGGTTGAAGTCTTTACATTTGGGACCATGGCTGATTCATTGCTTCAGCAACTTATTGTTGTAGCAATAGTTCCTGTGGTAGCACTTTTGTTTATTCCTTGTATTTTTCAATGCCTGCAATGCAGCATGACATGCATTGCAGAATCAGCCATGAACCAAGCTTTTCTTGCACAAAATAAAAAGGGGGGAATTGTTGAGGATTGGTTAGCAAGTAATGGACATAGTTCGATGGAAGCCCCTTTGACAAGCAATGAATATGGTTCGGCTGAGATCCTGTTGCAAGAAACAAGGTGTTAGGCAGCACACAATAGCAAAGTCAGGATGCATAAGCATTAATTGTTAGGCAACAAGGTCAGGATACATCAGCATGTACCTAAAATTGACACTATTTCAGCAGGAGGACATGAAGAATGGAAGATGTGGTTAAGCTTGCTAGCACGTAGCTGTGTTAAGACGCTGCTAAAAAGCACGTAGGTAAGAGAAGTTGTAAAAGCTTGCCAGAGCCAATTAGAGGAGAGGCGTATATAGCAATAGCCAAAAGTTTGTGCCAAGAAGTGCTAAATCAGTGTGTTTAAACTATAAATGTAGATGGAACTTTGAATAAACTGAACTATGCTTGATCAATCATATTGATTGTCTGCATATTCCCTCGCCGAAAATCCTCTGCAAGTGGCTCTCTCTCTCTCCGCAGGGTATTACAGAAGGGAGGATGATTGGTCAGATGCCCTGGAAGGAACCTCCACTATGTATGCCCAGGAAAGAAATAATAACCAGGGCTAGAGGGGCCCTGCCTCTAGCCAGGGAGAGGCATGGGATGACAGAGAGTATTGGATAGTGTTGATGTGATGGCCTGGCACATCAGAGCCACAGAACATAAAGTGCTAGTTGATACTGGTTCACAATGCACCCTGATACTATCAGAACATGTGGGGAAGGTACCTGTTTCCGTTGTTGGGGTGGGGGGACTTTCAAGAGCTGGGAGATCAATCTACCAAAGGCCACATGGTTAGTGAATACCCGAGGTTCCACTAACTGAGCAGGCCCTGCCCAATCTGAGCCCTTGGGAACACCAGATGGAGATAAAGTCCCAGGGGTACACTTGAGAGGCATGTTAGGAAAAACTGTTTGGGTGAACTCTGCCTCCAGCAAAGACAATCCTGTTCGTGGGGTGGCTTTCGCTCAAGGACCAGGTTGCACTTGGTGGTTGATGCAAAAGGATGGAGAGACCCGATGCATACCCCAAGGAGACCTTGTTCTAGGGTGAGCTATCTATGATACTATGCCTGTAACTGCATGTATGTATATGATTTATAAGTTTTAATTTCTGTAGCATGTTGGCATGGGAAAAATTCGGGGTGGATAATGTTGGGGGTTGAGTGTTTTTGTATTACTGGGTCAATTTAAAGAATTTTTCCCATTATCATGCCAATGGAGCTGGCCGGGTTACACCCAGGACTTTTGATGACTCTGGACAAAGGGTGTAGGTGGGAGCTGGGCTGGCAGAGGGGTCTCGTGTTTCCGGAGGGACTCGTGTTTCCAGCAAGCTCAGAGGAGGATGCCCTGTCTGCAGCCACGTGGCCGAACACAGGAGAGCCAGACTGTCTGCGATCACCTGCCCTGCATCCGCCCCGCTGCAGCTCCTGCCTCTGCGGGCACAGCTGATCACCCGGACACAGGCGGTGAGCGAGGAGCTGCCGCTCCAGCCGCTCTACCCGAGACCGGCGTGGCCGCTGCCGCCCCTCCCGCCCGCGCTCCCGCCTCTCTGCGGCCGTCGGGCTTTGTTTGTCTGGAGCACCGGGACCGAGGGATGAGAGAGTGTGCCCACAGCTAAAGAAAGGGCTGGGACCGAGTTATCTGTGCTGTGCTGTTGGTAGTTGTAACAACTGTTGTTGTTTCTGTTTGTACGGTTAGATATATTAGTAAAGGAGCTGTTATTCCTACCTCCTTATATCTGCCTCAGAGTCTTGAATTCAAACGTTTATAATACTTGGTGGGAGTGGAATTAAAGTCTCTATTTCAAAGGAAAACTTCTGCCTTTATCGGCAGACACCTGTCCTTGAAACCAGGATGGCAGTCCATACATTGCCTTTTTCAAAACAGAAAACAGAAAATAGGGGGTGAAGAGAAGAGGCTGAGTGATCAAAGTCTTTCTCTTGGTTACAACTGTTTCCTTAGAAAACTGAGTCTTCTATCCACGACACAACACACACCTCTAAAGCCAAAACAAAACAAAAAAACCCAAAAAACAAAAACAAAAAACCAAACAACTCTCCAAAAAAAAAAAAAAAAAGATGAAAGGCTATATAATTTAGTTCAAATTCTTGGCAATTAGCATGGCAGTGGTATGCCACAGCTTTATTTTATAAATCTGTTTATGATTGTTATCACTCAATAAAAACCAAGAGACAAGAAATACAGGAGGATGAGGTTATAATTGGGTTGTCCTAATTTACAGTTTCTCAAGTGACTCACGGCTGTAGCTAAATAATAGGAAAAGTAAAATAAGGAAAAACCCTTTATCTTTCTTACAGTTCAGGAACATTACACAAGAAATTGCTTTCAGGTGGGCAAAATAATCCACACGAGCTATAAGGATGAGCTATACTTCAACAGTAAAATGAGATGCAAGTACAGAAGGATGCAAGTTTCCACTGCATGGTTTTTGGGTTCTCTTCCCTGAGAACGTTCGGGCTTGTTTCTCAAGTTCATAAATATGAGTTTAAGGTCCAGTAAATGTCTGAAGATTTTTCTGCATTGCACCATGAAACTAGCAGGCATCTTGAGGCAAATCCTCCCTTCGGGCTGCACAGGCAAGTGACTTTTTTCTGTGTTAGCAAAAGGCATTGCAGCACGTTCAGCCTTGGCATTTTACCCTTTCCAGAGCTGTTCTCCTTAGTAAACACAGAAATGCAGAAAGTGCTTCCAAAAGTTTGCATTTGGGGATTTTTTTTCTGTGGTTGATACTTTACTTACTAAAACATGCTGCATCCAGATGAGAAAAAGTATAACACCCAGGCTGAGAATGTGAAATTTATATCTTGATTATGGGAATTATTCATGGGAAATTCACTTCAGAATCCCAAAATCATGACTGAGATGTAAAGATTTCATTGCAATTGTAACTGCTTATTTAAAGCAAGTTTGAATTAAAATAATTACACTCAAAAAAAGCCAGAGATCAGGTGGTAAGAAAGTAGTCTGAAGGAAAGGTGTGAAAGCAATGCAATGGAAGAAACAGATAAAATGCTTTCAGCAGGAAACACAAGAATCAGGGTGGCAGTGAAAGATGAGTGCAATGGAAGATAATCTGGGTCTGTGCAGTTTTGGAAATATAACAACTTAGTTGCATTTTTTTGCTGTCATATTTATTTATTGATGCTACAGTACTCTGTTCAAGCTAGTAAGAGCTGAGGACACTCAAGATTGGCAGGAGACATTCATCAAGTGGTGGAGAATGCTGCCTAGAGAGGGTTTTCTGTGACAAAGAGGTTTTTCTACTGTTCCCAGACATAAATCTACACTCTGGGGAAAGAGGCTGGATCTCACTACATCTGGCAGATGATTTGCCACGACTTTTTTCATACCTGCTCTGATTTTAAGCTGTCCTGGAGCTTTTAAATTCTCATTATGCTTTGGCTGGCATGGCACACCAGGTTGTTTCATACCACTGTTCCCCAGCCTGTCACAAGCCAGGGGACAGCAGGGGAGGAAACTCTGTTCAGAATCAGAAGGAATGGCATTCCATCACCAGGACCAGAACGGGCACTGGGGACTTCAATTCCTGCAGCAGAGATTCAGACACACAAGGCACAGCAGAAAGGATGCAACTGATTTAAGTCTTGAAATTCTTCACTTGAGTCTTAAGACTCAGCCTTACACTTTAGTGGTCAGCTTTCCAAAGGTGAAAGCTTCTCTGTCTTTCACAACAGAGAAGAAATTACTTCTGCTGTTTATTTTTGTAGTATTTAATTTCCATTTTTAAAGATCTTCATCAACAGATATTTTCATTGAGCATTACTGGGATTTAGAGGACAAAAGAGAAATACTAGAATTAGGAAACTTCTTTTTGTTTTTGACATTGAAGACCATTTACTTTGACAGTAAGTATTCTTAGAATTAATTGTAGGTTAAGATCCCTTTACTTACAGGCATGAATGTTTAAGCAGTTTTTTATTCTATAACATCTATCATATGAACTGTAAATCCTTTTACATAACTAACACTGCTTTTATTAACGTTCAAGTTATGAACACATTTGCTCTGACTTTTTAGTTTTCTGTCTGGGAAGAAAAAAATAATCAAGAATTCTGTCTCCTGTATGCTCTTAAAAATGTGCTGGTTATTTCACACCACAATACAAACACCTTGTCTGTTTGTTACTATAATACGTGACCATATTATAGTAGAATCTTATCTGCATGCAATACATACTCAGAGCTACAGAAATCACTGAAAATGTTTGTTTCAGGCTCATATTATAAACTGAGCTATCTGGACTGGTATTTCAGATCAAATTAGGTTGTGGCCAGGCCAGACGGACTTTTTAACTTGAAATTTCTTTCTCCAAATATTTCTTCTGTATTAATAAAGACCCTAAATGTTTCTCACAATTTAGAAATGCCTAAAAATTAGAGGATTTCTGAAAGGATTCCTTGAGGCCTGTAGGGAAGGAAGGAGCTGTTGCCAAGGTTTCTTTCCAAGTGAATTTCCTGTTGGCAGCTATACATTGCTGATCACTTGCTCATTGGAATTAATGCACATGATCTTTCCCCTGCACAGTGCCTGGAGTTGAGCTCTGCTCTGTGCCAGAGGAACTGAAACAAGGCAGAACTGCTGGAGACCCTGCACTTGCTTTGTAATTTTAAATGGAAGATTCAATGCCACAAAAAGTTACAGCTCTTTCAGGGCTGTTGGTGTCACAGAGCATGTGGTACTTCTCAACACAGTGCCCTTGTTTGCCTGCAGTCATGAGCAGGGGAGGAAGCCACAAAAGCTTCTCTTGGGTTTGCATTATTTTCCACGCCTGCCAAACAACCAAATTCCTTTTTCACACCATGCTGTGGCCCCACAGCCTCTCAAGGGGTCTCTTGTTGAGCTAATTGAAAAAGAAAGCTTACAAAATTGAGCTGGCAATGTCATGCCTTTCAACTCTTGTCCTTCTGTTCTTTCAGTTTATGGCTCGGTTTTTGAGCATTTGTAGATTCATTTCAGTGCTTTCAATAAAATAAAGTGACTCTGTGATAGTTCATATTGTGAATGATGAGTAAATGAAGTTATGACCTCATTAAATTCAGAGATGTGGCAAAACACGTTAACACAGTAGGTGATGTGACTCTAGGCAGAGTTAATTGCTATTTTATTCAAGAATGCAATTAAAGGGGGTTTAAGGACAATGGGAAATAGGGTGACAACTTGTTTACAAGCTTGGATATAAGGACTGCATCTCAAAGAACAAGAGTGATAAAGGCTGAACCATATTATAAGAACAGACTTTATATTGTTACATGGAATAAATCAGACTCTAGCTGTGTGGCCACTGCGGTCTTGTCATAACAAATGGTGGCAGATGGCAATGTATATTATGTAAGATTTTTAAATGAAGACTTTCTGGCTTGTGTCTATTCTCACAAGATTTTTAATGCTCTGATAAAAACACTCAGCCAACAGACACAAATTCTTCTTACCAGTGTACTTTGCTATGGGGAAAATCAGAACATTATTATACTCAGACTTGAAAACTTAAGTCTTATTTCAATGCTTTTAAGACTCTCTGCAGACTAATAGTAGTCAAGCTCATCAAACTCTCCACTGATGTGTTTGATGCCCAGAAATTTCCTTTTTAAATGCCCATTTACTCCTTGCATGAAGCTGTGGAGGTTGTGTCTCTTTCAGGTTCAACAGTCTTTGAAGGAATGGGAATTACTAAAACAGCTAAATCAATCACTCCTGGTTGTTTGTATCATTATTAGCTTCTGCTGTCTCATGCTGGCACGATTCCACTCTTTTCAAGGTGCTCTGCAAGCTGGAAACTCTGATCCATGTCTGAAAATAGAGGTAGAAATGAGACTGGAACAATCTGTCTAGAGATAAAGGCAACCTGGCTGAAATGCCCCCAGTAATCAAACATATCTACTATGTGTGCAAGAACAATGAAAAAGTTAATTATCGTTATCCTGTGCCAGTTCATATAAACTTTTTACATTTTTGAGGGAGCCATCACAAAGGTGCTGCTCGTAAATGTGATAAAGAATGATCTGTCTGGGAACTCCTAAGAGCTGAGGTCAGTGGAAACTTCATGATGGGGCACAATTGGCAGAACAAAAAATCGTGGATGTGTGCAGAACAAAATAACTGGATGTGCAGTTTTGGTTTGCTAATTTGAGTTTCCTTTCCTGGCCAATGCACTAATTATGTAGTGTGTTTAAAGCTGGCCAAACACCAGTGCACACACTAGAAATTATTTACTCATTTCCAGCTGTGAGATAAGGATTAGGAGGAAGAGGGGAAAATAGGTTCATAACTTTAAAGCGTATAAAGAAAAATTTTATTAACAAAGAAAATTGAAAATTTAGAAAATTAAATTAAAGAGAAGTAAAATTGTAAGAAAATCAGAATAAACCTTCAGAACACTTCCCCCCAGACTCTTTTTTCCTTCCTCCTGACAGCATAAAGAGACAAAACCTGGAACTTTCAGTCAGTTTACCACCTCTACACCTCTAAACTCACTACACTGGATAACAAACTGACCTTCTAGGAAGACACAAGTCAGCAACAGCTGTTCTAGGAGCTCCTGTGTCTGAATGAAAATATAAAAGTAATTCACTAACTTACAATCTGCTCAAAATGAACTTCGTTGATTGAACCACATGAATATCCATATATTTCAGATTTTGGGTGAAATAGGCTTTGGGTAAAGGAAACCTTTCTAGGGTTAAAATTTCACAGAAATTCCATCAACATTAAAGCACATGCAGATTTTACACACTTGCTAAACAAGCATATTTTTTAACTGCAGCTACAAATTCTTATGTGTATTTAGTCTTCTAGCCAGTAAGAGAAAATCAGGCTTCCCTGAGACTGTCTGAGACTCAGTGCTGCCCTTAAAACAAAAAATTAATTGTTTTCATAGGACACAATTTTTTCATTTTTTCTCTTACGCCCCTTTCTCTAAGGAAAAAAACAAAACAAAATAAAACAAACCCCCCAATGAATATCCACAGCTAGTGAATTGCATAAAAAACTTTTTTTTTTTTTTTTTTTTTGCTGTAAATTAAAATAGCGAATTTGGAATGCAAGAACATAAAATTGACGACTTTGAACCAGCCCAAGTTCAGCATCCCCGAGGGTGAGTTAAAATAGGTGCTCAAGAGAGTGTAGAAAGGAATGGGATACTTTTTCCAGTTCTGCTCCATGGCTCTGCTTGCAAGTTCTGGCTTCCAGAATGAAGGTTGCATGCACTCAGTAGCTCTCCATAGTTTTCACTTTGTGTAAAATTTTACTTTTCCCAGTTGAGGGCACAATAACTTTCAGCATCAACAAAACATGGAGTTTTATTGCTTGTCCATGTGCTGTTTGATGTACATGTCCCATCTTTCAACTTTGTATATGTTTGTGTAATTACTCGCAAAAGAAAAAAAATAAAAACCCATATTTTCCTGGGGATTATAGTATCAACACAAGAATGAAGTAAGAGGAGTAATGTTAGGGCCTGTTATGATGAAGCAAGGCAAAACCACAGAAAACTTTAGGTACCAACCATTTGTAGTTAGGGCCATCTGTAATAATTCCATTTCTTCCTCCACTCAATTAAACTTCCCTCATCAAACTCAAGAATGGCATTATTGGCAGATTTATGAACTTAGCCATAAAGCCCATGAAAAGCACCTTTTAAAATCATAAACATACATTACTGTGATGTAGTCAGTCTTGTAAAACGAGACTAAAATCCTTTGTTAAATGTGTGTTTTTCAGATAAAGCCATCAGCATGTGGGCTACTCTGCTGTTCACTTGTTCACAGAGCAATACTCTGAGGTTCACACCTTCTTCTTACACTACAGGGAAGTTTCTGTGGAATTTGAAAGATTTTGGTTCACCTAGAAGAAACTAAAATAAATGCAGTTGGATAATCAGCTGTGCTGGTGCATTAAGGCCCATGGGGGAAATGCATACTTGGAAGTTTTTCTCCCAGAAAACTTCCTCTGTGAGTTAATAAAACAAACTAGAGGCTGGTTTAGTTGTTGACAGCCTGAAAAACCAATCAGAAAAGTTAGATCACTTCCATGGATCCACATTTGAAGCAAGTAAATCCCGGGAAAATCTTTCTTTCGTTTCCAGCCTCTCACAAGGTAACACCTTGGGGATGGACTGCACTACACTAAAAATTCCTATGAACCGTGAAAAAAAACAAAGAGAGCTGAAGTGTCCAGAGGATCCTTTCTCAGGAGTAAAAAGAAATATCTGTTCCTGGAAATGAATTATAAACTAAAAAAAGAGAGATAAAAAGAACTTTTGCTTTTAAACAGTTCATTTTTAAAAGTATGAGAGCCCATAAACACAGTTTGGGAAAGCTGTAAAAATGAGAAGAGCAAGTGAAAAATAAAACCACAAAAAACTCTTCGTTTTATTTTTTCCCTCTTGTGGAAAAAATCCCTATAGCCAAACAAGAAGAGACTCCTCTCCCTAAAATAAACTGAAAAAAAAATTATTTAAGCTGGAAACTGACTGAAGTGTCTCTCTGTGTTGTTGTTAAGAAGGTGTGGGAGGTGGGAAGAGGGAGTGGTCTGAAGGTCTTACTCTGAATTTATTATTTTCTTTGTGTTGTTAATAAAGTTTTTCTTTACACCTTTTTAAGTTTTAGGCCTGCCTTACTTTTGTTCCTAATTCTCTCTCACAAGACAAAATAAAGATATTGAAATTGGCAAACCTAAACCATAACATTTATTAGTACATTAGCCGAAAAAATCAAACTACACCAAAACATCAGCTCCATATAATGGCTGGCTTATTCAAATTTTGCCTGATACTTTTGTTTAGAAGAGTTTACTCTCATCATTATGATAAGAAATACCACTAGGAAACTTTTTTCTGCTGATAGTGATGAGAATGAGGGAGGCTTTGCTGAATACCACCAAGATATTTTGAAGATTTTTTTTTGTTTAAGTTTGTCCTCACTTCATACAATTATTCTGATTCTGGGATTTTGTTTTTTGTTTTTTAGGAGGAAGGATAAATATTTTACTAGTTAGAGATCTGATGACCTAGCTCAGTTAAGCAGGATGGTCTTTTCCTGAGGAAAGGAAAAAAAAAAAAACCAGGGTGAAAATTCCCCTTTCCACATCCCCCCAATCCATGTTTTGGAATGTCATGTACCTGTACCTCTTTAGTAAACAATTACATTGTCAAGGAGGACTTTTTATCTAAAATCTTTAATTCTATATAGCTAAATTCTCATCTGATGTGCTTGCACAGTAGCAGCATTATCAGTTAAATCATTATATTATAATACATGTTAGGCATATAATTATATAAATAAATATTACAGCACACAAACTGTTGGATGGACTTGGAGAGTCTTCCCACCTTATGTATGCTTTTTAAAAATGCCTCTAATAAGATTGTGCTTGTATCTACATCTGTTCAAGTTTAAGACTAAGAGAATTACATGCTGAAATTGAAATTTTTATTTTATTTAATTTTTATTTTAAAAATTACTATTATTATTTTATTTAAAATTCTATTGCTAAATTTTTTTTTTCTGTATTTAAGGGTATGAAGGACATGCTTGCCTTTAAGGTCACTAAAAATCAATCATTTTTCCTCTAATAACTTTTTCCAACTGAACAAAATTGCTGTTCAGTACCTCGGGAGAAAAGCTTGAACAAGCTTTAGCTTTTATGCTTGAAATGAAATTTCAGAGTGCTGTAAACACTTTAATGCCCACTAAGGCTGGAGAGCACTTCAAATGTTATGAAAACACTTTCAGTTATTTTCAATTATGAACCCCCCACAATAACTTTGAGGTTTCTTCTTCATTGTAAACAATCCCAAAAACTTTTCTAGTAGGGTAGCTAAAGCTTCAGCCTAATGGCTTAGCAGATGAACCTTATTTTTACTTTTTTCCCTGGTGGTTGTCCTCTATCTTATGATATTGAGGTATTTAAAGAAATTGATATTAATCATATATTTTTACGTGTTTTTTTCTAGTTCACAGCCCATAAACTTGCACGGCCTGAAGAACAACCAGGCTGAAAATGTGGTGAAGTCTCAGCTGCAGGAATGCATTTCAGATAGTTGGACTGCCACCCTTGGCAGAGAGGTACTTGATTTGGTGTATACAAATGACCACTGTTTAAACTCTGCATTTAAAAATAAAAACGCAAGTAAGATAAATCCATGATTTTTACATATTTTCATAAATCAGCCTTCCCAGCAAGACTTCCAGTACCAATCTTTAGCTCCCCTCAGCTCAAATCCTCATGTCAGTCATATTGTGTGACCAGTGGCAAGTGGCAAGAAGTGGTGCCAGGGTTTAAGGCTTGAGGTGACATTTTTAAACCAGGCTGACATTAACCTTTTTTTACAACGTGTTTTTGGATCAGACCCTTGGCAGCTGTGGTGCTATGCTTCCAATGAGCCTAGTTGGCAGAACTAATGCCATGGCAACTGAGAGCCCACCCAGGGCTCATAAAATTCAAATACTGGAGTCTTATTTGTAATGACAGAATTATGTTAAAGGAACTTCAGAGTGACACTCAGGCACTCGTGTGCTGGAGTGAGCACTGAATCACCCGTGCCACATCACAGCTGAGCAGTGTCACACAATTTGTGCATGTTAAAGCCTAAGAACAGCACCATCCACTTCAAACTGTGTGTGCTCTGTGCACTGTCACAGAAATGTTAATGGTTTGGTTTGGTAGTTGTTTTATGTTTTGTGTTGGTTTGGGGTGTTTGCCCCTCACTCTGGTTAATACCAAATGATATATAGCCAAGACTCTGCTGCTCCATTACTGTCCCAGGGACTGTGAAAATTTACACTCCAGCTGCAGCCTTACAAGAATTGAAAAGTACCAAAGAAACCCTACTGAGAAGTGCAGTCTGTGTTGGTACTAACACCAGCCAATTAATATGCTGAAAAAGAAAGAGGCATTAAATACTCATTAAGACAATTTTTTTTTAATATTGTCCAGAGTAAGTCGGTGGCTTCAAATTTTGCTTTGGTTTGCCACAGTAAATCCATCAAACAGGGTAACGTATTCTACCAAATCAGGATGTCTTATCCTACACATTAATTACATGAAATCAAGATATTAAGTACTTGTTAGTACTATTGCTGAAGCATAATAATTTGAAGCATTTTCTTTTGGTTATAAACTTCCCTTTTCTTTCATACTCTGGAAATCCAGGAATAAGAAGGAGAGCTAGCAATCAGCAAACTGGTACAACCAATTTTTGTAATGTTCATAATGGAAAGAGGAAAGGACTCCGCAGGTGAGCGTTCATCAAAACTCCAGCAAGGCATGTGCAGCAGACTGAATACAGAACTTTATGAAACCCAGATCCCTGCAAGGTACGTCTGGTTGTCTGTTCAATAACATGCAGCCAGTACCAAGTTTAGAAGAAACAAAAATACCTCTAAGCGACTTGAACAGCTTGGTGACCCCTGAAATAAAGCTTTTTTCCACCTTCCAGTTTGCTTGCATTCTTCTGAAACACAGGCAACGTCTGCTTTGCAGTTGAACATCATATCACTGTTATAAGTTGTCTGTTCTGAAATCCCTGAAGGAGCAATGAACTTCAGTTTTTTAATGGCACAGGAAAAAGGGAGATATTTTGTAGTTTCTGTAGTTTAGTGAGGCCTTTTCATATTCCTGTCTAGCAGGAGGGGCAGGCAGAGACTGTGGCTCTCATTAAAAATGGGAGAACAAGCTGCCTGAACACATCTGAAGAACTGGACCTGCTGAGAGCATGAACAGATTGTGGCATAGATACAGAACCAGATAACCATGTCCAAAACACTTTCATGGATCAAAAGTGTCTGTATCTCATGTGGTTACACCTCAAAACTTTACAGAACTCCATTTTGCATCAATTCCCCAGATTGAGCCTGAATTCTCTTTTAAATAGGATGTGCCTGGCTGAAGCTTCAATTATGTGGGTTTAGTTGTTTCTGGTTTTGGTTGTTTGTTTCTATGTTTGTCTTTCAAAGAAGCATAAGAAATAGCTTTCAAGGTTTGTGTTGTATTGCAACACCTAAATTGCAACACCTATTGCAACACACTAAATTGGGCTTACAATCTTCAAAAACATAATAATCAGTAAAAAATAGATTTGCATAAATGAAATTTATTTTTACAAGCCATTATTGCAAATATAGAACTCTCTGCTCTAAACTGTGAGAAATGACACTCACTTTTAGAATTTCAAAGGTTTATTAAACCTTAACAAAAATACAACAAAAGACTGAATAAGGAGGGAAAAAAATCAGAGCTGGAAGCACAGGACTAAACTACCATGTGCTCACCTACAAAATGGATGCTCTGCCTTTTATACCAGTAGGCCCTCCCAAAATCTTGTCAGTTAACCCCTTCTTTGCCATCCATTGGTGGAGAATACTTTCTTATATCTTGTTTGGAGGTCAGGTGTAGTAACAAGCTGGCTCTCCCAAAATGCCCCAACTACCCAAGCCATCTCATACAAGGGGGAGGGGAAAGAGGACTATGGGAGGATATATTACAATAACATCATTACATATCTACAAAATTTATCTTTACATACACACAATAGTCATCCATTAATTGTGAGACCCAACCATCGCATTGCTCATCTATAACAAAACAAAGACAAGCCAGTCTTTTTTCCTATTTTCTTTTGAACAGGTTTATTAGAAGGTTGTCTATTAGGACATGAATTCAAATTGAATTTTTAAAGAGACTGTGATGTTTACAGGCTCTACAGAAAGTAACACCATCTTTTTCCCCCCTTAAAAGCTGGTAATTATAGCTAATTCCTCAGCAGGAGCTAACGAATGAGGTACACAGCAACATCCTGTTTTGCAAATTAGAACACATTGGTGGGAAACTAAGGATTTGTTAATTTCTGGTGTCCTTTTCGTTGCACATAGACCTATCAGGGTGGTGTGAGTTGTATTTCCAAAGGCTGCTGAGGCAAATCCAGTAGCCTGATCGGGTTTCTCTGGCATTTGATACCCAGGTTACCAAACCTGTATTGTAATTTTACCTCAATAAGCCCTTAAAAATTCCATCTGGATGGAAAAAGGGTGTTCTCACTCCATCCAGGAGCCAGCCTGTGCAGTGCTGTGAGCTGGGAGAGCGCTTGCCTGCAGGGCAGGCGCCCAGCAGCAGCCACAGCAGGCAGCTATTGCTAATTATCAGCCCATTTAGAACTTTCCTAAAGCTGCTGCCTGGTGGATCCGGAGCCAGCAGCTGAAATACAGCCTGGACTCACAGCCAGCCATTCTCCCTCCACACATCAACAGTATTATTTACAATATTTTGGGACATAGCTGGTTCATTTCTTACATGTCACTGCTATTAAAGGCATTTATTGGTGTGCAAGGTGTCAGTGCCTGATTATTGATTGAGAGCCTTTTTTGGGCCCCCCCAAAACAAGGATATTGAGGGGCTGAAAGGTGTCCAGAGAAGGGAACAAAGCTGGGGAAGGGTCTGGAGCACCAGGAGGGGCTGAGGGAGCTGGGGGGCTTAGCCTGGAGAAAAGGAGGCTCAGGGGGAACCTTCTGAGTCTCACAACTCCTTGACAGGTCCGACCCTGTGTGTCAGTTTCTTCTCCCATGAAATGAGTAACAGGACAAGAGGAAATGGCATCAAGCTGCCCAAGGAGGTTCAGACTGAGTATTACAGAAAATTTCCTCCTGAAAATACTTGTCAGACATTGGAACAGGCTGCCCAGGACAGTGGTTTTCTATGGGTTTAACAGAGATATATATAAAATAGATAACATGTATACATGAGTGTATATGTGTATGGGCTTTTAGTCTTTATTTAGGTCAAACCCATACAAATACATGAATGAAAGTGTCCAGAAAAATTGTGGCTGCCCTGAATTAGAGAAGGGTGTCCCTGCCCATGGCACGTATGGAACAGGATGATGTCTAAGGTCCCTTCCAACCTAAACCATTTCATGATTTAATAACTGAACTTCAGAAAGGATCAAAGCCTCTCTGCCAGAATGGTGCTGTCCTCCAGAGGAGCATTGGCAGACAAGCTGATATTTCACTTGGCAGTGAAATAGATGCTCTGGAGACATGGCTTTGATGATGGGCAATGAGCAGAGGCTCTGTGGCTGCTTTTCCTTTCTCCTTGCACTTCTGGTGTGTGGTTAAATGGTGGATAACTGGGATCAAAACTGCTCATGAGTAGGGGTGTCCTAGAAATAGACTGAAAACCAGAGGAAGCCTTTTCCCAGATTTGTTCTCTTTTCAAAGGCTTCAGCAGTAATACCCAGCACTTTCTTCTGATGGAATTCCCTTCACAGACATCACAGCACTTTTGAAAGGACTGAGTCACTTTTCCCACTTCACACATGTAGATAAACAGTATCAGGCTCAGATGTGAAAGAATGAAACATGATTTACAGTCAGGTCTGTCATAGTGGCAGTGAGGAATGTTTATCCCAGGTAAAAAACTGTTTATTTCTCACTACTCATCTGTGGACCTGGCTTGCAGCATCAGAATCCACAGCCAACAAAAGTGTCTGCAAGTTGAACAGGTTAAATCTGATGTTTGAAAGATAGCAGTCACGACCTGCAACTGGAATGCGTATTTTATTTCAAAATCTTTGGCTGCATTGAAACAGATTCATCTCCAGGTGCTTGACGAAAGCCTGTGCTCTGTTGTGACCAAAAGCCTCTTTCCCATTGTCACTGGTGTTGGATCTGACAGACTTCAAGGAGGATTTCAGGGCTTTCCATCATAACACCAAGTTCCCTTTTTGCCACAGGCAAGCTGCCTTTAGCAGTGCTGTTGGGGACTTGGATGTTCTCTCCAGTGTGCAGAAGCAGAGAGCACACACAGACCCTGCCAGGAGAGATCAGACCTGACAGCCTTGACAAATCTGCCATCCAGCAGCCAAAGTTTCACCAGAGTGGTGCTGATACTCACATTTTTGCTAAATTTGCAGAGTCATGTGAGTGACTCTTGAATTAAGCCACAGCTAATTTTGGACCTGGCTTTGACCATGAGGGGAACACTTTGGGGAAGACAGGTAAAAATCTGTATAGTGAATCAGCCTCAAGGACACAAAGGGTGCTGCATGAAGGGTGTGGTTACTGGTTTGTTCTGGAATGCACTTTTCTCTTTTTTTTTTAATTTCCAAGACTTGAAAGAAAGGCGAGAAACAATAATCCTTTCCAGGACTTCAGCGCTTCAGGAGACACTGTCACCCCCAGGAGCTGTATCTACCTCAGAAATTTACTAATTATCTACTAAATTAGAAATTTACTAATTATCTACATCTATTTACAGAATTTACTTCCTCATGTTTGGGCAAAAAGCATCAATTTTCTGTGTCACTGATGACACATATAAAACAGTGGCTACTCATCTTAAGTGAGTACACCTGAAAAAAATAGACAAAGAGATATTGTTCTGCTGTTATAAATTCTTCCTTCATGGCAGAAGTGTGCTCCCATCAAAGTAAGGAGGGAGAGGAGAATAGTCCCATGGCATTGAGACAATGCAAAGATGATAACAAAGGCACAGATCTTCTTAGACCTTAACTTTCGACCAACACCCCTTATGGCCTGGAACAGCAACTGAGACATTCAACACAATGCTTCTTTTGCTCTAAAATTATTAATTTCCTTTTGTTTGCTAGAACAATAGAAAGGTAAATATGAATGTCTCAGAGTGAATGTGTTTGACTTCCTGACTGCTTAAATCCACTGGTGGTTGTGCCAAAAAAGGCTGTGTTCAAATTCTTGTGAGGCAGCAGAGTTATCATCAATTCCTGACTGTCACCATTAGCCTGAGCTGACAGAGATCATCTGTCATTGCCAGTGTCCTCTGGGTGCACAGGCAGCCTCTGGCAGCTTTTCAGAGCACGTGAGCCAGACCATGCTGCAGTTATTTTGTCTACTTCTTTTACAGATGTGAAAGGATGTTCTGTTTCTGGATCAGACTCCTTCATTTTCTTAAAAAATTCTGCTGGATCAAGGCCTCTGCTTTACCCTCTGCTGACACTTCCACTGCAGCTGCAGAGCTGAGCAGGAATGAGCTGACAGGAGAGAGATCATGGCAGTGACAGACCAGAAAACTCAGAGGGACCAATTAGGTCCTGAAGGCTGTGTGGCATTTTTGGGCCTCTTCTCCAAACACTGTGGGTCAAAACACTTGCAGTTTTTAACAGGTGAGATGCAAAACCCAGAGAAGCAGCTCAAAAGAAGCCTGTAATGGTGAGAGCTGACAGGCTGAGGAGAAAAACAACGGACCAAGTCTGAAAGAATCTGCTGATGAATTTGACAACACTCACTGTGAAAACACTTGAGTTGGTATAATCAAAAGTAGGCAAGCGCAGGCCCAACAAGAAGAGAAACCAGAAAGGCAGAAATGTGAGCCCTTTGAGAGGCTTTGCAATGGCAAAAGTCCATGAAGTTCCACTTGTGGCTATGATCCACAGAACCAGTTGCAAATCCTGCTGAGGCTGAGGGCAGGAAGGTCACAGAAGCCGCTGCTGTTTCCAACTGCTTGTAAACTGCTGAGTGAATCCTATTTGGGGAGGCAAACTCCAGGCACCTCTTCATTCCAAGGTGGAGCCCATATGTACAGAAAATAATGTGTGGAGTAGGATATTCTTCCAAACTGGCATGTAGTTCTAACAGCTGACATTGATTTATCAAGATATTACACAGTGTTTTTCAAGCTCCATAGCAACCCTTTCCTCCCTTCTGATTTTAATTCCATAGCATTGCAAGCCTTCCATGGTAAGGCTGAGGGATCAAGAGGGACACTGAAAGACGGAAGCAGAGATGTGATAAACAAAAAGGATTTTTAATTTTATTTTTTTAGCAGAACTTCTAAGTTTCCTCAATTCGTCTTTTCTTTTCTCTTTTCTTTTCTTTTCTTTCTTCTTTCTCTTTCTTTCTCTTTTCTTCTTCTTTCTTCTTTCTTTCTTTCTTTCTTTCTTTCTTTCTTTCTTCTTCTTTCTTTTCTTCTCTTTCTTTCTCTTTCTTTCCTTTTTCTTTTCTCTTTCTCTTTCTTCTTTTCTCTCTTCTTTTCTTTCTTCTTTCTTTCTTTCTTCTTCTTCTTTCTTCTTTCTTCTTTCTTTCTTTCTTCTTTCTTTCTTTCTTTCTCTTTCTTCTTCTTTCTTTCTTCTTTCTTTCTTCTTTCTTTCTTTCTTTCTTCTTTCTTTCTTCTTTCTTTCTTTTCTTTCTTTCTTTCTTTTCTTTCTTTCTTTCTTTCTTTCTTTCTTTCTTTCTTTCTTTTCTTTCTTTCTTTCTTTCTTTCTTTCTTTCCTATCTTTCTTTCTTTCTTTTTATACTGCTTATATCTCGCCTTTTTACAAAAAAATCTCACTACAGTGGCTTTCCACCGTTCACAGAATCTAAACTGTGTGTGACCCAGTAACACTGGGCTGATTCTGCTGCACTGAAGCTTGTCACAATGGAGAATGACGTAGAGATGTTGAAAATAGGCTTTGGCAAAATTGAAATTAACAAATCAAAACTCCCTTCTTTATCTCAGTAATGCAATGCTGCCAGAACCTCACTTACTAAATTGGCATGTTCTTAGTTGGTTTTCTTAGGAACAGTTAACAGCGTGAACAAAACTGTGTTTTTTGTAATAACATCTCATAATGTGAATTACTATGTTTGGATCATGTAACCACAGTCCTGGTCTTCTGAATTATATTTGCAAGTTTTTGGAGGGGCATCTGAATTCCTACTTTTCCTTTGAGTTTTACATAAATAACTAAAGCAAGCAAACAAATGAAACTCCACAGTCCAAACAACTGATTCATTTGTTTAAATGCATCTGTCATTGTGGACAGCCACAGTGCACAAGCTCTGGCTGCATCCAGCAGATGGGGCAGCCAAGCCTCACCAGCCAGGGCAGACTTCAGAGCATGAGTGGCATTCAGGCATTCATACTTCAAGGTATCTGTATCCTGACTGGAAGCAACAGGAGGGTGCATTTATAGACACTTCCTCTTCTGGCTTTGCAGAGAATATGATTTCATGGTGTGGAAGCCAAGGGGCCTAATGTGAAGTCTCAAACACAGATAGTTGGAGAGCTGTTGAGCCAGCCAATGATTTCTGGTAATTACACACTGTGAGGAAAGAACAGGGTGTGGGGGTAAGGCAGCACTTTTCTGGGACAAACATCCTTGTTCTGGCTCCTGAAATTGAACACAAGGCAAGTCCAGGAATGAGGCCGAGGTCATGGACTGTAGGGGCAAATCAAGACAACCAACAGCCTCCAAAGCCCTCTGAACCATTTCCAGAAAGAAAGGCGGACTGCACATGGTAACTAATTTGCATAGAAGGTGAGAAACTTAACTCCAGGGTAGGTAAAATTAATTTTCAAAAAGGTACCCCCACAAAGCCTGGGACACAGGTCCCTGAACACCCCATCAGCTCAGGGCTGGGGCCAGGACCACTGATCTCCTTCTCCTTCTCCTTCTCCTTCTCCTTCTCCTTCTCCTTCTCCTTCTCCTTCTCCTTCTCCTTCTCCTTCTCCTTCTCCTTCTCCTTCTCCTTCTCCTTCTCCTTCTCCTTCTCCATCTTCCTCCTCCTCCTCTCCCCCAGGCCATCCCATGCTTGTTGGGGGCACTGCCACCACAATTTAGGGTTTGTGCAGAGGTTTTTAACTGAAGTAGGAAAGGATGGTGCCCTCATTCATACAGGTGATCTGGGCAGGTATTTCCAGATGCTCCCCTCCCTTTGCGTTTTTCAGGGGTAGAAGAAAGGAAGGATCAAAATTACTTCTGTTAAAATATTCGTACTGAGGACAACCTTTAGGAAACACTTAATATTTAAAAAACTATTTAAAGCTGTATGGCAGCTGTTGTGGGGTTCTGTAGTACCTACTAATGAAGCTAATTGTAAGGATTGGAGACAAACATCAAAATCCTTGACAAAAGGTAACACAGAAAGCACAAAAAGGTAAACTGACAGAAGTGATCTGCTGCTCAGACTGATTTCAGACTGCAGTCTGTCGTGTAAATGGGGCAATTTTTCAGCTGCTGGATTTGACAGGAGTCTGGGAAGAACCAGGCTGGTGGAGAAAGGGATTTGGACAAGGACATTTCCACTGGCAAGTGACCAAAGCTGTCAGTGATGAGGAAACTGTGTCCTTGGTATAACCACAGGTGGGTCTCCTGCCAGGGACAAATCACAGAGACACAGGCAGTTACAAACCTTTTAAGTATTGAGGAAAACTGTGGCAAGAGAAGATGTTGAGTAACAGATAAGGGAAAATCCAGGCTTGAGTCAAGGCAAGTCTTTCACCAGCTGGTAGATTTTAAAATGCACTTCGTTTCTAACAGGGTGTGTTTTCATTTAGTGTCTGCAGATGAAAGCAAGTGTGACAAAAAATACCTAAACAGACAATTTGAAACACTTTCCTCATTTATCATGGCTACAAAGTGTGGCAGTTCCTCTTTTTTATTAATATTTAAACCTGTTCTAGTTAACTTCTACAAGAATGTAACAATTACTGTGTCAATTTACGTGCATTAAACCTTGTATAGGAAATAAATTACAATTTGCTTTGTTTTCCATGTTGAAATTTCTGCCACTTTAACAAAATATTAGGTATAGAACATTTTTCTTGCGAAATATAGAATTGGAGAAAATGGTGTGCATAGTAAAACTTTTTTTATAAAATGAAAATAAATTTATTTTATTCAGCTCCTAGTGGTATTATTAAATACTGGCCTTTGGGCTGGGTTGGATTATTTACTTTGTACAACGTGCCTTGGAAGAAACCTGAAGAATATTATGTCTGTTTTCCTGATGAACCTCTCATTGAATTTGCAGCTATCTCTTCAGCTATTCTGTAAAGAGAATTTCTCTCAGGCACATAAGATTAAAATTATATAGATATGACATGAGTCAAAATTAACCTGACACTCAGAAAGAGTTTGTTGTTAAGACCTGTCAGAAGGCACAATAAGTGTTGCCTCATTTTAGTAATAAGATTTTGCAAAATGTGTTGTATTTTGATAACAGGAAGATGGGATAATCCATCATGTCTCAGGGTGCTGAAGAAGGGCAATGAGTTCCCCCTCCACCCCACTGTTTATTGTCACCTGCTCCAGCCCCAAGCACCTCCTAAAAGCTGCTTTTGAGCAGCTGCTCCTGGACTCAGAGAAATTTAATTTACAGAGGAAATTCCACTGCTCTGCTCTGGAGAGAGACTCTGCTCACAGGCATCAGCAATGAAGAAGAAAAAACATTTCACACACACGCTCCCCACGTGCATTTTGTGAGGTTTTCATTATTTACATGCCTCCCCAAAGGGTGTTAATGAATAAAAGAACTGGTCTTTGTATTAACATAGTGATGGCAGAGGCAAGCACAGAGACTCTCTCTCCTCCCACCCATCTGTATCTCTTTCTTTTTCTTATTTTGGATAAAACCCAGGGCATGTTCCCAAATTCTACACAGCAGTATAACTTTACTAATGGGCTCATAAGTCCCAGATAAGCAAAATAAATAAATGAACAGTGTTCTGCCAGATCATTGCAGACCAAGAAATTCTCAGTAAAATCCAGAGAAAATGCAAGATTTAAGAAGTTTATGTCAAATATAACTGTGGGAGAAAATGCACAGGCAAATAATTCCATTTTAGTCTCACTTCATCATGTTCTTCCTGTTGATTCATTCATTCCTTTCTCCTCACAGTATGAATGTCAGTGTCATGTTAATCCCTTTTTCATCGCCATTTAGAAAGTCAATTTGTTAGAGCATTGAAAAAGGCTTATTTAAACTTTCAGCTACAGCTGAAAAATATTCCTCTTTATAAAGAACTCAAACCCAAGTTTCTCTGAAAGCCAGAAATGGTTTTAATAGAAACTAATTGAAAACGTACTTAAAAAGTTAAGGTTATACATAACTGGGAAAACCCTATTTTTTTTTTATATGCCTTTCTTCCTGAGTTATTTTTTTCTCTCTCCTTTTATGCTATTTTCTGCAAATGCCCAATTTGACTCAAAAGACTTTTCCAACCAGACAGTCCTGCAAGAGACCTGGACTAATTCACATTATTTGACACCTGACCAGACTTTCTGCTTCCCTGTGCAAGACCCATGATATCTGTGGGATTTAATCTAAAATTAAAAGTAGTGGATCATTCTAAGGCTGAAAAAGCAAAGGTGATAAAAGATCACTCACAGCAATATTAGCCCTGTTATTTCTGGGGCACCAGCTTGAACTGGTTCTAAAAGTAGCTGTGGCTACCCAATTGCATGACAGACTGAATTTTCTCAAAATTATTCCATTCAAACACGAGGAGTTGTAAGCTATGCTATAAAGTAAGCTGAGACATTGGGTCTGTCATAATCTTCAGGACAACATAATTTATGAGTTTTTTTATTGTCAACTGTGAAGTTCTTGTATAATCCCTAAAAATCCTGCCAATTTTTAGAAAGTCAGCTGGTTTGGGGCTCTTTAACAGATGGGAGATAAATCAGCACAGGATTTTTTCAGGATAGTTGATCTCCATCTCACAGGAAATAATCTAGTTTGTGAATCCCTCCCATATTAACATGCACAGAGTCAGCAGCAGAGACAACCTTGGGGTTTATATTTTTATATTCTATTGGAAAGAGAGCATACATAGGAAGCTGCTTTAAATAGTATTGTGGACATGCACTTTTATTTATGTGTAAACCTACATATTCATCTGTACAACCATCCCACACACTGATAATGGTACATCCATAATTTTATAGGTGTTAGAGGAGGTGAGGACAAGAGCTGGCACAGCTGACAACGCCCCCAGCAGCCCTTGAAAATGCAGGGTATGTCAACACCCTCAGATATTGCTGTGAATTACTATGGTAAATTTAATATTAAACACACACCCCTCACTTTACTGCAGAGCTCCTGAACCACCCAACAGAAGGAATCTTTCTGAACTACTCAGGGGTTTCTGAAAAGGCTGCTCAAGAGAAACCAGAAGGGACAGCAGCAGTTAGATGTTAGAGTAATATCTATAAAAATAATATCTATAAAACCCAGTCACATTGTTTGGGAAGACTAGTGGTCCTACTGCTGTTAAATGCCACATACTATTTTCATTAGGGAATTGAGATATTTAGTAAAAAAACACATGAGATGGAAACAGAGGAACTTTGGGTGGATGTTGCTACGTTACAGTGATTCTTCTGGGAAACCTTTGTGGTGGAGGCAAACTGCAAATCTGGTGCACTCCAAAGCCACATCATTAATTTGGTCATCTTCTTTTCTGTTACAGAAGATTTCCCAATTGCTCTTGCAATGGATTTTTTTGTGTAAAAGCAGGTGAGGGTCTGTGGGGGAGAATCCTGGGACTCAGGAGAGCCTGCAGCCCCACGAGCATTCAGGGTCTGCAAGGTGAACCAAAGCCTGTCTCCCACAGCACAGACCCTGCCTGCCACGAGTCTTTTTGAAGAATTGAAAGACCAGGTTCTCAAGCAATTCAAATCATTGTCTTGGGAAAATAGATGAATTATTGTGTGTAAAAGAATACTTTCTAAGCAATCTCAAATTAGTCTAAACCAAGAATACAACCTGTCATATCTATGACAGCAGAGGGACACCTTCATCTGCCTTGCTGACTTTCCATTGATAGGAGACTGAAATAACATTTGTGTAATGTCTCTAATATTTTCAGTAAAAAAATCCAGATATAACTGTCCATGTCATCTATAAGTCAGAACATTTATCATCAAGGACATCTAAGGCTTTTAATGTGGTGATTATCTTTTTGAAAACTAAGTTTATATTCTCATGAGTGCATTTATTGCTGACTGGGACCATTCCTGGACACAGAAGATCAGTTGGCTATGCCAGCACTTCATGAGATCAGTCCCTGGCACACCATGTCCCTGTGTAATTCCTGGGCATGATATGGCAGCAACAAAATTCCAATAATATTTACTAACTGGCAATTTTCTCTAAATTCTTGTTCTGGAAACAAAGAGAACTCATGATGATCAGCTGTGGCTTCTGGTGTGCCCAGTGATGTCATTGCATAAAGATGCTTCAAAATATATTGAATTTTCTAATGTAGACACAGCCCTTGATTTCCAGCTTCCTGGTAAGGATTGCAGTGTTTAAAGGAACATCAGTATATGAGTACATCTGCTCTACCCCAAAATTCATAGGGGTTTAATTTATTTACAAAATGGTTTGAGTTTTTATTAAACACCAACATTTCCCAACAAGAACTTTAGCTGTTTTTTCATACTGCAGAGACAGAGGACAGAGCACCAGCTGAAGGAGTCAGAAAGAAAGCAGTCCTTGGTGGACCTTTGAGTGGTGCACCTTTGTTTTTTAGAGGCTGCCTATGTACAGACAGGATACATTAAGGTTCCTTTGAGCCACAAGGGCTAAAGGATGGGTTACAGGGAGATGATGCACTCAAAAAAAAACCACTCAGAGACTGTCTGCATGTGCTCTCTGCCATGATGCACATGAGAATGAGGTTGTGAGAGTGTTGCCATGCAATAAAACCACGTCCCAATCCTTCCTACTCTCCCTGGAAGTATGTGACAGGAATAAAAGCAGAGGGAGCGAAGAGAAAATGTCCCATATACTTCAGGAAAAGGGCAAGTGAGTTAAAAGTTTCATTTCAAGCAAGAATAATGTACTTTCCTCTTAAAAATGAATCACAAGACTCTTGTGTACTTTATATAATCTGCTGTACATTCATACCATGTCCTGGAAAAACAAATCGTTCCAATAGTTGGTGAAATCAAAGGGAAAAAAACCCCAAAACAAACCAAAAACCATAGCAGAACAATATTTGACTAGAAAATAATAACCTACAGAGAGATAGAGATATCAAACATATTTGCAATAAAAAAAACCCAAAAACCCACAAAAAAAAGATCAGTTTTGTTTGGTTTTCTTTTTAAGAAATCTTCTGAGAATTAACTGTTGCAATAAAAATGCTTTGTTAACACCCCTTATCTCTGACAGGGCAAACTGCAAATACAACTCTCTTATGTGGCCAGCCTCATAAATCACTGTTGTGCTGCTCTCCAAGCATCATGGTTAGAAAAATTGCACAGTGAGCTGTGCTAACACAGGGTATAATGAAGATCTTAAGGATATGACAAGGATTCCTGATGTTTTACAGCTACCATTACATTAATTATATGGAGATCTTATTGCAGCCTTTCATATTAGAGAGGGCTTACAAGAAATACAGAGAGAGGGAGGAATTGTCACCTTTGCACATAAGCTTTGCAAACTTGAACAGCATGTTGTTTTTCACTCTCATATTTATTTCCTTCATTGTGAACTCACATACATCTGTGTGATAATACACAAAAATGGAATAAAACTGAAACAAAAGATTTCTCCAAACCCTTCATGTTTCCAACAGAAAAAAAATCCCAACCCCGAAACTTCAAAACAAATTTAGACAAACAAATAAAACTCAGAATGATTTCTGCCTCCAGAAATTAAAACACAGCAGACTGAGTGGCCAGATTAGAGATCTGACTTTTGGTTAACACATGAAAATGTCACTTACGAGCCTCTGAAAAAGCTGTGTATGCATGTAACAGATTGTCACAGGAGCTGGTGTTCTGTAAAAGACTCCAATGCATCAGACATTGTGGGCAGAAAAAGGACAGAAGCACTTCCATCATCACTCAAAGGACAGTAGGTACAGCTGGGATCAGAAAAAACTGATGAGCTGAAGGGTTCAAGTGGTAAGCACATACCTACAAAGTGACAGAGAAATAAGTGTCCTGGCTTGCTGAAATGTGGTCTTATAACTACAAAAGATAAGTTTTCAGAAGCCCTATGTGGGGCTGGTTTTTTTGGCATCACAAACAAGGAGTTTTAAGGTGGCATTGGAGAAAGAATGATGTTTCTTTTTTTTCCTCTCAGAGAGGCACCAGGAATTTCATGCCTGGATGTACAGAAGGGCTTCTCTGGAGGCAAAGGAGACTTTACAGCCACAGACTGACAGGTTAAACAGTGTGGGCTCTAGACCAGGTGGCGGATGTGGGACACAAGGTGTTTGGAAGTTCCAGTATTTACAAGTTTCATAAGATAATAAAGGTAGAATTGGTGGAAAGTGAGACAAAAGGGGTGAAATAGAAAGGTAATAGGCTGGGAAAACCTCTTAACAGTGGCAGTCTGATCAGATATGGATAGTCTACTCCTGTATTTACTGTGGCTATTAATATATCATAGTCATTAAACATGGAGCTCAAGAGGCAGCCTTAGAAAACTCTGGTTCTGTGGAGAGAGTTCCCTTTTAGAGGGCAGAATCTGAAAGACTTAAGTGTCAAAACCATCACTTCAGAAGAAAATCCTTAAAATACTCGAGGATAGCATTGCTTATGCCATTTCTACAGGAAAACCTGCATGGCAGCCTGGTTTTAACTGTATTAACTGTTCTTTGCTCTAATGAATTGCTGCTTCTGTAAGATTCTCTGCATGGGAAAGGCAAGGAATGGGCTGATCCCAGGTGATCAAACGTCTTTGGAATAACAAGCAGCCTTCAAATAAGGATTGAAGGCTGTTTGAGGTAATTAGTTGCGGTTAGTTTTGTTAAGAGAGTAATGATTAGTGAAAAGACATAATGGGCAATAAAATACATTGAAACAGCAGACTAACAGTTGAAGACATACATTAAAACTAATGGGAAAAACATCAGATTTAAAACTGATAAGGCACCAAAATAACAGAAAACAGGCCTACATTTTCCACTCCTTTCATAATTTTTGTCCAACAGATGATAAAACTAACTTGATGAAAAGGTACTGAGAAACTAGTATTAAAACTTCTCTCACAACACAACAATGCTCTTTAAATGACAGCTGAGTCAGGATTGTCCAGGATCTGGGGTTTTGGTTCCTCTGCCCAGGTTGTCCTGTTCCTGGACCCTTCTCCATTACCTCCATGTCTCACAGAGAGCACCTGACCCATGCTGATGCCTGCAGAAGGGTTTTCAGTACTATTTTTCTTATCTCAAAGAGAAGAGTTCTGTGTCACTATAGCAGATTCTTTGGCCCACCTGCACTGAACTTGCAGCACACCTCCACTGCAGGCACAATACCAGCATTTTCATTAACAGTAAAGTAAGTAAGCACAGAACCACAGTGGGTTTAGGAACAAATCACCACCTCTACTCTGGGAAAGATAAAATATCAGTGACTTATAAATCAGACCAACTCCTCGGATGATCTATTCCTGTATGAGAAATTGTGTCCCATTTGCTGCTGGAAAAGGACCAAATATGAAAAGCCAGAGCTAGGAGATTCCCCACTGTTATTAATATCAGATAGTAATAGGGCTCAATTAAACTGTGGGCTCAAAATAGAGCTCAAACTGTGACCTCCTCATTTACACCTCCAATATCTATCCTGGGAAGGAAAGCTCCTAGGCTCGTTACATGTAAGATTTTGTAGGCACATGCTATACAGAATTTGCCGTTTGTATAGAACCTGTATCTCACCTTGAAAGACCTGGTTACCAGATCCTGGTAACTTCTCACTGGTTTTCTCTTCCTGTTTTCCTTGGCCACATGACACCTTTCAATAAATTATGATTAATGATGACAGTGACTGACATAACTCCCCCAAAAATAAATCTGAGTAGGTCTGATGTTCATGCAGAAGATGGAGGGTTTTCTTTGTGGGAGCTCAATCCTTTCAGTTAGCTGTGTAAGATCAAAGAGAGTAAGATGGACTAATACTGATGACATTCTGTGAAATGGTAATCAAGACGTTCCAGACAACCTTAGGGAGAAATGTATTTCGTGTTACCCTCTGACACTTGCTAACTCAAAGTATATTTCAGTTTCATTTGGCTGCCTTGCCTTTAAGGGGAAAATAAAAGCCTGGCTTGTGGGATTAATAAAGGAATTGGAAGTTTATTTTGCTACTCAGTCACTAACTCACACCACCTGTGAAAAAAAAAATAAATGGATCTGCATATAATAACTAACTCAAATGCAATTATTTTGCCTCTCTTGTGAAATGAGCTACAACAAATTTATGGGCTTTTTATGCATAAGTTAGCAATAGCAGCATTCACTGAGTGACTGATGCATATCACTGTTATTGCAGAGCCAGGAAAGTGTCTGAGAATTCCCAATTCCTACACCCATGTTGGCCAACCTTGACTGGGCAAACAGATGCCTCTCTTTGTCTGCACCACAAATCTGTTTTAGTATGACATTTGACATGGTTTACAACTGCTTTTTAAGGTATGTTTTTTTAAAAGTGCATCTAATCCTTTCTTCCTAAAAACCAATGTCTTTGCCCTCCCACTGCCACAAAAAAGATTTTAGGAAGTATGAATACAAGGACAGCAAATTAATTTCAGAATTTAACTTCTAATGGTAGCTTCTAGTTGTTTTAAAGACTTCCCTAATTTTTAACTCAGAATGGCATCAAGAATTATGACTTGGTGTCTTTTTGGCAATCCACAGAAAAAAGCAGTGGTATCACTGATGCTGCTGAGTAAGAAGCTAACAGCACACAGCAGCTGCCACAAACATGCAACTCCCACTCCTCATAACTGTCCCCAGCTTATCCTCATTTCCTTATTCTTGTTGCTTCTACCTTACATTACTCTCTCACTGCTTCCCAGTCCCTTGCACTTTTGTTGCTGTGCCATTGAACTCCACTAACTGCTTCTCATGCTCAGTTGCCAAGAAACTGCATTCTTTAATGCTAATCCTGGTGTGTTGTCCCTCTTATTTACTTCACATCAATGACTACCAACAGCCACCTGGTCCTGCCTTGATAATGTGTTTTTCATGGAAAATCATCTCTGCAAGGGGGTTTGTGCTTCTTTGGAACACTTGAGGGAAAAAAACCCAAGAAGCAAATTTAGGCAGCAACATGAAAGTTGCTGAGGTGGGGACAGAAGAGGTGGAAATCCTCTTCCATGTATTTATATCAAATCTATAAATAATGTAAGTTTGCTTAGCTGCTACTGAATAGGATTTCTACCTTTTTAACTGCCACATTCTTTTCTTTCACTCCTTCAGTATTTCTGCGTTTCATTTCCCCTCTGACTCACTTTTTCAAGTCCTTGGTGACTGCTTTGACTCAACTGAGGTTTTATTAAAAGACTTCAGCATAAATTTCACTGCCATACAATGAAAATAAGATTATATTTTTCTGAGTTGCTTCTCTGTCACCACAATGACACTTCAGCTTCTCTGTTCAGCCACCATCAAACTTCAGCTTAATGCTGTATTGCCTAAGAGACCCATGATAGTGGAGAGAAAAAACATCCAAGTCACTAAGGAAGAGAAAAAAAATGAAAAGGAGTGATATAAAAAGAACATAACTAGATCATGTCAATTCTCTCTCTGTTTCTTATTTAACACATATATAGAATTAAAACATCTATTATCCTGATGGCTTGGAGTGTTATTCATGGGATTCTGAAAACTTCATGGTCTTTAATAATAGGGACTCAAAGGAAACTATTAAAATTGAATGTAAATGTAAAAATTGCAAAATAATTGGCAAGGGAAAACATATTGAATTGGTTTTGGGTTTCCCTCTCCTCCCCCCAACCCCTCCAGTTACAGATGGACAGGCTGCTTTGTTTTGGGAAAAAAAAAAAAAAGCCATGAACTTGTTCACCCTCAGGAGCTTCTAAACTGGAATTTCAAACTATTGTAAATTAAAGAACTTCAGCTACGAATTAATTTCTTCTCCTGACTCCATCCACTCAATTGAACCCACAAGACTAAACACTTTCCTCCTTTCCATAGTATTAAACATATGCAAATTTGTTTTCCTGAGTCAGAGTCTTAATTTAGTTTGCCACTTGAGGCAGAGTCTGCTAAGTTACGCATTTCAAAATTAGCCACCAGGAGGAACAAGCAGGAGGAGCATTTTCTTTGGAGTTAGTTGTGTACAATTACAAAATTTTGAAAGAAAACTTTTAACAATGTGTTTTGAAGAGACTGATAATTAGGGGCTTTATTACTTCTCAAGCTTTTCAGTCGTAGCCTGTGCAGCATCATCCTCAGCAGATCAACATGACTTCATGTGCCCCTTGATATTTAGCAGCTGTGCTGCATAAAATCTGCAATCCTGGGTAACTGCAAAAACATTTTTACAAAATGTCAAATGAGTAGGAGGAGTGGGGAAAAAAAGACACGCTTGTATAGAGAAATTTTCATTTCTTTCAAATAGAATGATTAATAAAAATAATCTTAGTACACCTTTCTGAGAGCACCTTACATGAACACACACAGTTGGCAGTCTCCACAAACAAACCTGAAAAGACATTTGGAAAAGAGAAAAAAAAAGTGAACTATTGTTTCAGGATACAATATTTTTTTTCCTGAATAAATAATGTTTTCTGTAAGAATAAGGGAAATAAAAATAAGACTGTTGAGGCAAATAGCTGAGCTAAATGCATGTACTTGATCTTTGCTGTTTCCTATGCTTTGGCAGGGAAATAGGAATTAGCAAATTTACTGATTTGTTTCAGATAAATCAGGGTGCCTGGGGTTGGATATCAAAATGTTAAAATAGGACATGAAAAAGCCAACATGGCAGCTCTGCCAAGCAGATTGCCTTTTCTAATTTTCACTGCATTTCTGAGCTGCTTTTTGAAGTTTTGTTTTTATTTTTGGTCTGCAACAGACACTTTGTGTGGTTTATGTCTGACAGCTCCTGTGAAGAGGAATGCTTTCATTAGGAGTGAAAGATTTGCTAAATCTCTAGCATCGTCAGGCAAGCACAGCAATGCCGAGGGCACAGCTAGAATGCATCTTGTGGAAGAACTCTTGTGTCCTTAAGGAACTCCAGAACAAAGAGCAGGCAAGGTTTGCATCCTCGCACACATCCAAACACTACTAGATATTTAACATGTGTTTTATGTGTATAACATGCATTTCTGTAGCTTAATACATGACAGTATCTGATCTTAAAATGTGTATTTCTATGTTACTGTACATATCTCCTTTCATGGTTAAACTGAAAAAAAAAATTATCCACTGTGCAGACTTTAAATCTTCATTGCATTTCTTCCATGACACAATTACAGTTTGACTTTTTTCTATGTGGAGAGGGTAGAGAAGTGTGGTAGCAGAAATAAAGGACAGAAAAACAGGAAGAAAGTCTTAGAGTGTGGACACTTCTGACTTGCTGAGTTATAACTCATTTTTTCCACTTTCTGTGTACATTTCGAACTCATAAAATCACAGAATCACAAAAACATTGGTCTGGAAGGGACCTTTAAGAATTATCCACTCCAGCATTGGGAAGGTGTAATAACCTGCTGGAATGGGCATGGTGTTCATTATAAATTCTCATCTGCCTGTACAAAGACACCTGACACTTGTCAGGGAACTCTTGGGCTTTTATTTACAGTCAATTCCAGTGGCCAGCCCACTATTTAGACTTGCTGGCTAACAAGCCCTTAGTTTTGTACAATGCAGTTCAATCAGCTCTCAACTCCGCACAAGGAATTTTCAGAAGTACTGGCTGTGGAAAGATGGCTGAGGGTAAAATCAGAGGAAACTGGTAAGTTATACTCACATCCTAACAGAAGTTATAGCAGTATAGAAATTACATATAGAAATGCAGCTGCTGTCCCTGGACGGAATGTGGCTGCAATGCTTGAGACCCACCCCACAATGATTGCCACACCCCAAATCTGCTTCCACAGCACCCACTAAGGGACAGAACAGAGGGTGGGTGGCTGGCCCTGCTGGAATCCTCGCAGGGAGGGGAGTTCGTGGCTCTCGCAGCTGATAAACCCCACAGCACTGGGCAGCCAGGGCAGAGAGGAGATGCCCTGCTGCTGAGCCAGCAGCTGGGCTGGAAACACTCTCCTTGGATGAACTGGGTTCATTATAACCTAACAGTGATATAACACACCCCTCCATCCCAGCGTTACTGCCCAGGGTCCGACCCCCCCTCACTGGGCACCTGCTCTGCGATTCATTGACTGTGTCTGAGAGCCAGCTGAGAGAAACTTACACCATCAGGAACAAGGGTATGAATGACCTGTGCCACCCAAACTCCACCTAAGTATGAATATCGAGTATAGAAATAGATGAGGAATGGGGAAAAGCCAGGGAAGATTGCATTGTAACTGCTGGGATCAGTCAATAGGCTGAACCTGCCTTCTCCCCTGTAGGGACGCCTGTTGGGTGAGAACTCTGTGTGCTGAATATTTTATTGGGGCTTAGAGCTTGTCTGTGCATTGCTTTGAACATGTTTTTGCAGTCATACTGTGAGAGATGCTCCTCAAACCTTAAGCTGTCCCAATTTTATATTAATAGAGAGTCTTGTTCCATGAACTGTCTGTGGGATCCTTTGGGGCAGTGGCAGTGCCGGCCATGGGGAACAGACTGAAATAAAGTGGGGAGACCCACCGAGGGCTCTCCCTCACACTGCTGGGGTGTGTCCCTGGAAAAGTCAATCAACCCCCCTCCAATCCAGCAGGGCTGTTCAGGGCAGGGTCCCTGTGATGGGACACTGACAGACTGCTGGGCCTCAGCTTTCCTGGGGGGCTGACAGTCAAATGCAACACCATGGTTGAGGAAATCTCCCCTCTTCGCATGGTGCTGGCTCTCAAGCCCCAACACATGGCCACAAGCTCCCCACTCCCACAGCAAACTTCAGGACCTAGGAGAGAAATAGAAGCAGAGAAGACAGAGAACTGAGAATTTCACCAGATCATAAATCCCATGTTGATTTTGCCATATGGATGATCCAGAGATGGGGTAAACAAAACTGAAAGAGAGAGGGAAAATAGAATGAGGGGCCCAATCTGCTCCCTTTTGCAGCTAACCTGGTGCAGCCTCTTATGTACAGTAGGTTTTTCATGCAGTTTTGTAACACATGCACAGCCAGCTCTTTGAACCCTTCTCCAGACAGTTAATTGAGGGTGGGGACTGAGTTCAAGCCTCCAGGCAGCGCAGAAAATTGGCTCAGGACACTGCAGCCCCACCTCCAGGCCCCTCTCTTATGATCCCATTTTTCCTGTCCTAACAATCAGAATGTTTGAGACAAAATGTGCTTATGCATGGTACTCCATAGTAGGGACATCTTCCACCATTTGCAGGTACACTCAATCCCGCCATCTTTGTAATTAATAAACATAATAAAGTGTTCCAAAAAATATTCCCAATATCAACTGATATTAATTGATAGCCATTGATAATATAGCAGAAAACCTCTGGGAACAAAATTATCTTCACAAACCCTGGTATGAAGTATCTAGACCCCAACCTATTCAAGTTTGATGATGTTCTCCTGGGTCATTGCTGCTTCATCACAGACCATAAAGAGCTGACATGGTTTGTCAGAGCTGAATCTCCAGCAGTGATTCCATTACAGTTTTAAATCTCCAAGCAGGTGCTGTCAACCAGTTAAGGAAATGGCTCAAGATAAAGCTCATGCTATTTTATTTTGATAACATAGGTTCAGACACTCTGTTATATGTGATTTTTTTTTTAATTATTAACTTAATATAAAATCGCAATACTTATGAGTCACATTGAGGCACTGGTATGCCACAAACCGAACTTGATATAAATAAAAGAGAAATCATCTTCTTTTTCATGTTGCATACTATCAGAGGCAGAAAATGTGCACATGCAGAGACACAAGGATACAGAACATGGAATGTTCTCGGTCCACACTGTTTGACTTTTCAAATTTTAGGTGTGCTAAGGTTCTCCAGTAACCATAAACAAATTCTTTAAAATACAACTAGAACTAATAATATAATATTTTCCTAGAGCTTTCCCCTTGACCTCATAGGAAGCCTTTAAGCTACATTTAATAGCTCTGATCCTGGAATACAGCAACACTCCATACTGCTTACTAGGAAAATGGCACAAAGGAGGAACAAAGTCTTCCCTGTTTTAAGGAGGATGTTGGGTAACTTCCATGCTGCAAACAAGTGCACCTGATACAAAGAACCCACACAGCCTGAGCCCGTGCATTTCCACTGCTGTCAGCTGTACGGTTTCCCTGCTCCTACTCTCACCATCCCTGACAAGTCAGCTGCAGCAGTCCCCTGCGCTTTTCACAAATAAAAGTAAAGCACCCTACAGGAAACAAAACACAACTATCCAATATATCCTCTGTTTCCAGAGGAACGGAAAAAAAACTCGTCCAGGATGGGAAAAATGAACTGTGCATTAGTCTGTATTTTTCTGCTGCCTAGCCATAAGCTAAATAAAGTAGTGAAAATATATAATGCACATGATAATATTTTTTCCTCTTTTCTCCTCTCCTCTTTTCCCCTGTTCTGTCCAGTATTGAGTTCCAAAGATGCACAGCATGTCCAAGAAAAATATTATTTTCCCCATCTTTTATTTCTGGACAGCAACTTTCTTGCTGTGTCTGCAGTTCTCAACAATGACAGATGGTGGTTAAATATGGGACATAAACCTCCATCAAAACACAGGAACAGAAACAGCTGTTATGTGTATCGATTCAGTGAAACAGGGTACTTGGCCGTTAAAAGAAAGGTCATTCACCATTCTCTGAGAGAATAAAATGCTTAAGATGCCACTTTCACAGGGGACAGAGGTTTACCAATAAATATGATGGAATTTATAACGGAAAATTTGTTCCATATTTGTTCTGGTGAGAAATTTGTTCTAGGGAGAAATACCAGGGCAAAGGCAAGCTGGAATTATTCATAAGCACAATGTTTAACTGCTGATAATTTGCTGCAAGGATGCGGGACATCTCTGTATTTGCATTGGTATAAAAGATGCCTTTTCTTCAAATTAAAAAAAATCAGACATTGCAGAAATACATGTGAGAAAAAGGTGAAGATGAGCTTCCAGCCATTACAGGGAACTGCATCATGTCAAATTTTCGGGGAATTCTGCTTTTTGTCACTAACAGTAAATATGGCAACAATAAACCATGGTACAATGGTAAAAAAAACCTCCCGAAGTTGTAATTAAACAAATAATCACTCTTTCTGTATGTCTTTTTTTTTTTTTCTAGAAGTTAATGGAAGAAGAGCTGTAACCTGGTTTGTCAGGCACATGGTAGCAGGGGTAAGCAGCAAGCACACGAGAGCCCTTGTAAGAGAAACTCCCTCATCAATAAGTGAGATAACTGAGAGAAGTCAGCACTGAGTGCTCACCTTGGGAAATCAGTGTCAGGTTTATTACAAACAGAGGAGTGCATTTAAAATTAAACAGCAGACATCAATGACATTAAGGCAGGGATTTTGGTTATTTTCTGCTTGAATAGTGGGCCATCACTAATGGCTTCCATCAGAAGAATTATCCTTCTCCATAAAATGTTATTTAGCAAAGACTCTTGCAAATTTAAGCCCCTGAACCACAGGTCTCTCTAACATGCAGAATGGAGAACCGTGCCTGAAAGTGCTGCACTTCCCAGATGGTGAAAGTCAAGCCCAGAGGAAATCACCCTCTGCAGAGGTGTGCAGAGAGTGTGGAGTGCTGCTCCTGTTGCTGTGCGCTGCAGCACAACATTTGTTATATTCATGGCTTCAACTGGTTTTTTTTCTAATATTTTGGCTGAGATCTTGGAAGAGGCTGATTTGCATCTCTGTGAGTCTGTGTATCAGACTGCCTTTCCTCACATCTGGTGGTTTGCCTGTTACTGTGAGTTAGATCAGAGGCTCTGTAGCAATGGGTTTATCACAGACAAACCACTCAATCTGCTCCTTCCTCTTCCTGCAGACAAAGCAGGCACTACAGGTTTGGCATTGTCCAGAGAAGCATTAAAATTCAAACAAACATGCCAACAAAAGAACAACAAAAAAGGGAATTTGTGGTTAGGAATCACAATGAAAATTTACAGCCCTTTCTCTCCCTTGCACACATACACACTGAAACCTGTTTACTGTGTGTTCTCCAGGATAACAAACTCATCAGACCATGAGACTAATTTTTTTACAACAGGCATCTGATGCTAAGGGTTAAAAACATTCTTTGTTATTAAACTTTTCCATATTTAGCAGTATCCCAAGCTCTACAATTCAGCATGTGTAAAACACACTGGATTTTCAGGAGCTGCAGGCTGGTCTGTGCTTCTCTGCTTTTCTCTTTTTTTTTTCCAGGGAATAAGACACAGTGAAAACATAAGAACATTGCTTATGAACATTTAAAGATGATTTAGGAAATTAAAGTAATTTAGCGTAAGGTATTTTTCAGTTATCATTAAAACATCTCTGACCTGTACTTTAAACATCAACCTCGTTGATATTCTGTGAAGCAATTCAATATTCATGTCCTGTGAGTTGAGGCAAACCTCCAGAGTTAAAGATTGCTCAAGATCTAATTCTTTTGTGGACAATATTCTCCTCTATTAAAGGCATTTGAAATAAATTGCTTAATTTAAAAACTACAACAAAATCCAAGTGACCTTTCAAGCTAAATTAAAGTTTCTCAAGTAGTCTTGATTAATGGTATACTGCATTAATTGATTTAAAATCTATTATCTTTGCATTTCTAAAAAAACCCCGAAACCTTAAATATGCTTAGTCTTTTATAATTAGGAAGAGTAGAATAGTATTTGCAGAAAACCTAAAAACCTGTAGGTTTTTCTTCATGCAAATGCATGGAAGAGGTGTGAGAGAAGTCTTTCCACATCTTTTTTTCCCATTCAAGTTCTTCTGCCTTTTCACCCTTTGTGTCTCAGTTCCTCAACTATCATGTGAGGAAAAATAAAATGTTAGGTCTTTGTGATGCATTTGAATTGCTTTCTTCCTATATTAGTGCAGGCAATAAAAAGCACTTAGATAAACATGAAGTCTCTGCTAGAATGTTTGAGTGTGAAGAGCTATTACCCCTATGCCATTTAGCTATAAACACAAATACAGCTTTAACAAAAAACTCAAGGGGCTTCATAGAGGCAGTTCCTATAGGTTTCCTTCTTTATTTGAACACAGTTTTAAATTTCAGAGGGCAAAGGTTCTTCCTAGGTTCAGCCTCCACTCCTGGCAAGACCCCACAAGGGGTGTGAGAAGCCTTCAGTACCAAGACAGGGATGATCAGGGAGTTCCTTTTCTCTGAGACAGGCTGAATCCTGAATCCCAGAATTACGGGATTGAGGCAGCAAGTGCTAGAAAGTGCAGCTATTCAATCCACTTGTGCCCAGGTTGCCTCTTACCTTGCTTCTGCTGGATCCTGCAGTCAGATTGCACTTGCTGGGCAGCCTCTGCTCAGCAAAGTTTTCAGCTGCCCTCTGCACAAAGGAATTTAGGGCAGATCCTTGCAGCCTGGGAGTCTCCCTGGAGAGACAAAGACTGGTGTATCTGCCATTCACAACCCGGACAACTGGTAAGGAAGCTACAAGAATATTTAATTTCATCCTGAAATGGGCACCTTCATCTGCTCCTTTGAGTCATCTCACATTCTCCATTGACTGACTTGACGGATGCCCACCAACCACATGGGACTCAAAGGAGCTGCTCACATGGGCACGTCACTGCAGGGACTTGTGATCCACTGAGTGAAAACCCTGCTTGGTATGAGCCAGTTTGTCTCTGATTCACAGTGACTGCCAGAAAGGAACATCCCGGTCTTATCAGCGGGGTTTTAGTAATTTTTTTTTAATTCCATCTACCAGAAGGACATATAATTTTTTCTTGCCAAAGATTTCACCAGAGTACCCCAACCACAGCAACTACCCTGAATTAGCCTGGATTCATTATCCTGAAATACCTCGGAAAATTTCCCCAAGGAATGTTGGGAGAAAAAAAAGAAAGTAAGCAGAAGGACTGTAATGTTTGGTTTTATTTATCACCCTTTTGTGTAAACTGCACGTAGCTGAAAATGCCTTGACTAGCTTTGGCTTTCCTCATTAAGTGGTTCTCAATTTGCTACCACCATCAAAACACACTTCATCGTCATAAAGTTCCTCACAAGTTACGTTCTCCTTCTCTTCCCCGTTCTGCACACAGAAAATGAGGACTAATAGCCATATGCCTTCAGGCAAATGCCCTTGTTGCTGGACCGTGCTTCTGTAATTTTCTGAAGCAAATCAATAAACAGTTGCTGGCAGCAGGGAATTCCATAAAGTATGAAATGAAACAGAGTTATTATTTCCAGTTCAAGGCATTACCTCATTTTCTTTGGCAAAAAAAAAAAAAAAAAATCCAGTGTTGTTATATTTATTTGGTTATATTACTTTAATTCTCTATTACTCTACATGGTAAATTTGGGAGATAATATTCAGATAGAAGTTAAGCAGGTGGCCCTGGGTGAGCTGGGCTGCCTTTGCCCTGGAGCTGCTGGGGCTGAGCTCTCTGCTCGGGTCCGAGCTCCAGGCAGCCCAGGGACCATGGGCAAGGGGACCCATGGGCACCCCAGAGCCCTGAATCAGTGTAACAGATGGCAATATAACAATGGCTTTCGCATTCACAGATTAGCTTTTTGCATCACAAGCATTTTGATATGGTACAGTTCATACTTACTTTTAAATGCTTTTGTACAGTCTGTCTATAGATCTGTCAGTTTATGTATACACTGTACAGTTTATATAAATAGTAGTGTGATAACTATACTATATCATATGCTTTAGCAAAATGTTAAAATAGAGACTAAAATACCTCTATATAACCAACTTTGAGAATAGTGTAAAGCAATTATTTTTCTTACATCTGTGGACTGGCCTCTCCAAGTGATAACAGTGACAGAAACCAGAGCATAAGCACTCAGGAAGGATTTATCAACTCCTCACTATCAAAGAGTGTAAAATAATAGGATGTAAAATAATAGGATTTTTTCCTTCACACAGGAAGAAATAAAATATTTTAACCTAATCTACAGAATGTCCTGCAGACAAGGCAGAATTTAAAACTGAAGAGAGTTCTTAGAACATCAAAAACTCAAAGGAATGTTTGAACAATATTGAACTCATGAATATCTACGTGCACCCAGCAATGTAACAGAATGTAGAGAACATTTTGAGATGACAGTGCATTCTTTGCCTAATTGCCAAAAGCATCCCAGCGCTGGGTATGCTTGTCCCTTGTTTTATCCCTTATTAAACTTTAAAAATTCTAAATCATGAACTTTGTTTTCCACAGTGGGGACCCCAACAGGCGAGACCCCTGGAGCCACTCTGACACCAAACTGGGGAGCCCAGAGAAGGGGAATCTCTGGGATTTCCAGGACTGCCATCATCTCAGAGAGGGGGAACACCAATATACACTGGACCTGCAGCAGCCCAGACAAGGGGACCCCATGAACCCCAAAGCGGAGAGACCAGAGTGGGGGTGCAAGTTTTTTCCTGAATCTTGGTGTTTTGGAGGTTTTTATGGACACGAGGCACCTGGTAACTTCTAGAGATGGATTTGGGCAGAAGGAACCCCCAACCCAATGTACTCTCTCTTGCTTACCCCTGAAAAAGGATTTCCCTTTCCCGAGCCTTGCCTGGATGAATGAGCAGGCTGCAAGGAAGAGGAAGATGCCCCAGGACACCCAGGCAGGTGAGGAGGAAGTCACTGCCCCTTACCCCCTCTCTCCTCCATCTCCCAGCCTAGCATCACCCCCAGCTGCAGGACAACCCGACTGCCGACACTGTCCTTCCAGGGATGGACTGGGGGGATCTCCTTCCCCTTCCTATGGCATGGAGGCAAATCCCATCCTCCCTTCTCCTTCCTCCCCCAGACAAGGAGCTGAGGATGGAGACCAGGGAGGACAAATCCCTGTAGCAGAACCTCGTGAAAGAGGCTGTTTTGAGTGGCTCTGCGGTGCTAGAATCCAACGGGGAGGAAGAATCCCAGAGATCTCGCACAAGGAGATCCAAACCCAGCCCAGGGTGCTCCAAGGAGGAAAGACCCACCCCGTGCCAGGAAGGCAGCCAGAGCTGCAGCTGGAGCTCAGAACTGGTGGTATATGAGCAGCTTCCTGACAGAGAAACCATACAAGTGCTTAGAATGTGAGAAGAGCTTCAGCTGGAGGTCCAGCCTGATCTGCCACCAGAAGATCCACACTGGGGAATGGCCCTATGAGTGTGGGGAACGTGGGAAGAGCTTCATCCAGAGCTCTAATCTGATCTGCTACCAGGTGATCCACAGTGGAGAACAGCCCTACATGTGCTCAGAATGTGGGAAGAGCTCCAATAACAGCTCTGTCCTCATCAGGCAGGGCACATCCACAGTGAGGAATGACCCTTTGAGTGTCACAAATGTGGAAAGAGCTTCAGCACAAGCTCTCATCTAATCCGCCACCAGCAGATCCGCCAGGGAGAGGCCCTGTGAGTGACCCCATCATTACCTTCAATCCCGTCTCAGGTTATAGCCAGAGACAGGGAAAGGAACTCTCTTTCCTCCAAGGAGAAGGGTGTCCTTTCTAGGTGGCAGAAAATATGTGGTCTGGAAGAGCCAGGTCGGCGTTGCCAGTTTCCCCTGTAAACCGTTTCCTTGTCTTATCCCTTCTATTCTCAATATTGTTGCTGCTCCCAGTAAATTGTTTTTATCACAGCCCAGGATCTTTGGTGCTTTCACAGAGGACCTCTGTTTATGCAGCTGGAGACCTGATCAGTCACCAGGAGGCATTTCTACTCATCCACGCTGTAGTACTGCAGACTCACTTGAAATTTTGGTATTACTGCAGCTGAATGAAGCTTTGCCATCATTTATGCCTAGGCTGATTGCTATCCTTTCCTTTCCATAATTCACCAAACAACAACAGAGTAAAAACGGCAGCTGAAAATAATTTAGGAAATAAATAAAAATTCCCCTAGAAATAACTTTGCCAAACCAGAAACAGAACCTTACCCAAGGACATGCTGCCTAATCAGGCAGCACAAGCTCCACCGACAGACATGAATATAAAACATGTTTGACACCATAAATGTGTGTGGGTTCACTGCTTTCCCAAAGTGATTTCAGCTTTATTTGAGGAGGGAAACAAATTCACGCTTCAGCAGCTGATGAATGGGCTGGGTGCACCAAGCAGCTGAGCTGCTTTTGCAGCCAGAAGTAAGGCAAACTTTCTCAGCAGTAGTTGGTTGGCTTTCTCTTTAATTTCTTCCCATGTGAGAGGAGACAGACTTCAGGCTTGTGGCTTGAAGAATATTTGAGTTTTTACCATCTCATAATTTGCTTCATCTGCCTTTTTAGACAACCTAGCCTCATGAAACAGATGGATTTTTACTTATTTACTGTGGTACATAAGAATAGCTCAACAACTGCCTCAGTGTTTCATTTGTTTAAACAAGATCATGTACAAAACAATTTCCATCAGAGAAAGTTGCATCAAAGCATATTGCTGCATAGTTCAGCTAAAATAAGCTAATTTTCAGAACTAAATCACAAAGTTTGGAACGTGAGTAAAGGTGTGAAACAGTTATAAAATGAACTGGAAAATTCCGTAAGTTTATGATCAAACATTATAGATGGATCAAAAGAAGATCAAAAGAAGAATTTCTTTATTAATCATCACCACACCAACAAAACATGTTTAACTCCTGGATTTCAAATGTATTTTTTTAAATTATATTTAGCATCATGCTTCAAGAGAAAATAAAAATCATCATATTTCAAATTTAGGTAAAGTACACTTTTGAAACTAAACATTTTAGTGCTACTTCTTTGGTTTTTAAACTAGTAATGTATCTCAGAAATCTTGCTGTGTCACAGCTCTTAGGCCACAGTATTTATTCTAATAGACATAATTTTGACTTAAGACTGTAAAACAATTAGCTATTATAGTTTGTTGGCTTGGGTTTTTGTTGAATACATTTCTAATAAAGCCTCTTTTCTTTGTAACATCTTGTTATTCAAACATATCCCAGCACGTTCCCTCCTGCAGATGCACAAACACATGCATAGATGTAAGGCAATCCAAAATTCAAACCCCAGTTAAGGAATTACAGATTTTGGGGCAGGATGTGGAATCACTACAAGATATCCCTGTAGACATAAACATGAGCATGTGTTATAAGCTTCATGTCAACAGATGTGTGACTCATAGGCAAGAATGATCTTTATATTGAATTTTCTAGAATTTATGGAACAATGACTTTAACTTGGGAAGTAGCTAAGCAAGATGTTCTGATAGGCTTAAGGTAAGGAGAGGCAAGTTTTGACTCAATCCACAGTTGCAGGAAGAAATTTAGTTCTAAATATATCTGAAAGCGAGATAAAAACACAAATGAGGCTACGTGTTGGGAATCCAAAGTGATAATCCAACTTTTTTTTTTTTTCCCCATGAAGGATGGAAGAAAAAGAAACAGAAAATTAGGGAAATGCCAAGAAAAAAATAAGAGACACACAGGAAAGAGGTTACCACCACAATGGGTCCAGCTCTGGCTTCCCTGTCAGGTGTGACCCCCGGCAGCCAGACCAGTAAGGTAGGGCACGAGAAGCCTCATAAGAGCAGCCAGGGCAGCAAAAGATAGCAATGACAGCAAAGCAAAGAATCCCAACACTTTGGAGACATTGTGCCAGCTTGGGCACTTGCTTATTTAGGGCTGTCTTGCTTTAGGAGAGATGGCAGCAATGGCACATCCAACATGTCCCTCAGAAACTCTTTCAAGAGGAGCCTTGAGGAGCCCCTGAGTCCAATCAAAGGATTTTTTTTTGGTTCTCTCTGCTTGTGTGTGTTTGGTTTTGTTTTGTTTGCTTTTTGCTCCCACTGTTGACAATCACCTACTGTGCTGAGGCTGAGACATCCCTCCTACCTTGTCAGCAGCAGACCTGTCTGGAACTGGCTGTAAAATATAAGCAAAGCAGGTGGGAACAGCAGTGCACGGAATCCTATGGCTCAGGAGCTCTTAAGTCAGAACCTTGTATGTTCCTTATGCTTGTCAACACCTCCTTTTCTGTACACAAAAAAAGGAGCTCTTGAGAAGCAAATGTTCTGCTGAGACTTCAATGAGTTCAGCTGTTAAATTAGTTCCCGGGAAACAGAAAGGAAGATCAGGGTAGCTGGTCACTTCCTGCAAACGGCTTGTTTAGGATGTAGAACACCATGTTCCAGGATGGTCATGAATGGTAAAAGAAATGGGGGTGTAACAAAAAAAAACAAAACCAACAACAACAAAAAAACCCCCACCAAAAAAAACCAAGAAACCCCCACAAAAAACAAAAAGCAACGAAAAGCCCAAGCAACCACCCAATTAAAAATTTTTAAATTTATTTTTAGATTACTTTCCATAGATAATTTCATAAATACATAGTCAATGACACATTAGTGTGAACTATGCCTGGGTCCTTTTACCTGCCTGTCCTTTGATTTTATCATACAAATTTATTACATTGAATACCTTTATCCATCACTGAATCTTGCCGAGATTGGCAAAGGAAACTTTTACAGAGGCAGCAGTAAAGCCACACATGCATTTTAAAAGTATAGCTCTTAGCACAACCCAAGCACAGCCCTGTGACAGCCATAGCTGCTGTCTGTGGCTCATTTGGCCATGACAGACACTCACTCGACCAGCCTAGCTCATTACGCCATAAGAAGTAAAAAAGTCCCTGGGCATGTAAAGGATAGGGCGGTGTCAAACAGGGGAGCCCAGCCAATCCCTTTAAACCATGAATGCACCCATACCCTTGGACAGTGAGATGGGCAGAGTTAAATCCCTTTCCCAATCACATCTGTGAGCACGGGAAATTCGAAGCCCCTATGAAAGGGGGGGCACATCAGTAAAATCTGACTGTTGCTGTGTGAACTCGGTGTGGGTTCTTGTTGCTTGTCTGTCACCGACACTGTGACACACCCCTGACGCTTTCCAGTAGTACGAGATGACCCTTACCTGGCAAAAGCCGCTTCAGCCTCAGGGTGCCCCTCTCTGAAACCTCTAGGCTCATTGAAGGTGCTGTAATAAATGGATAGTGCAATGTTGGCTCTCATGAATGTTAAATATATGTTATAAGGTTAAGAGAAGTTCTGTTGAGACCTGAGGCAATAGCATGTACAAGCATTGTTACTGGTGTGAGGTGCGTGCCGTTGGCCATGTCTCTAGTGGTAGGTTAACAAACTTTTTCACATTTTAACAAGCGAGGGTCATTTCTCACAGGTGCAAATAAAGGCAAGGCCTGAGCTGCCTGTTTTCCTCGCAGGCATGCACCAAGAACGTTCCAAGTCAACAATCCTTCCAGGCTCTCAAACTCGCACACGTCTCACCGTCTTTCACTCCTGACTCCTCTGGAAGCATCACCCCAGAGAAAGGAGGACTCCCTCATGTCTGAGAAAGCTTTGCCTGCAGCCCTGGAAAGGGCTCCACGGCCCTTGGTCGACGACGGTGATCAGAGGGCAAGGAGAAGCACCAGTCTGAGGCAGGAGAGAAAGCAGAGCCCAGAGTTTCCCTGGCAGAGAAAGAGAAGTTTATTTCCCCCTCCTCCGCCTGCGCTGCCGCTGGCGGGCCCGGCGGCTCCTCTCGCCCGGCGCCTCCTCGCTCGGGAGCGCCGCGGCCCTGTGCACGGCGGGCTGCCGCCAGCGCCGCTCCTGCCTCTGCTCCTGCCCTGTGCGCACGGACACGGCTGAGGGCTGGCCGGGAGCCGCAGCGGGCCCGGCTGTTCCCTGCCCGTCCGCAGCGGGGCTGCTCTGTGCGGCCTCTGCCCCGCTGCCGGCCCCGCCACGGCCCCGCCGGCCTCTGGCGCAGGCGGGCCCACGCGGGAATCAGTCCACTGAGAAGTTTCCTGGACAAGAAACCCGCCGTGGCCACCGGGTGAGCAGGGCTGATGGCGTCCGCGGAGCTGCGGTGTGTCTCCGACTGGCTGTCGGTCTTGGGCGAAGCTCCTGCCTGAGTCTTGGCGCCGCGGGCTGAGCACAGCGAGCACCAGGAGCAGCCCCACTAGCCCAAAGTGAAGCCACTCTGAGCCCGCACTTGCCCCAGGGTAAACGCTGTTGAAGTCTAGATGCATCCCCTGGTGACATCAGAGTCATTCAGTGTTATAAATGGATGTGTTTGATTTGTCCAATTAACCAAAACAACAAGCTTAAATGTAGTAGCAATTTATAAATAGCAGCAATTGTATATACATGAACATAACCAAAGTATATTAGTTATATATATTCAAGTAAGTACAAAATTTATCAGTAGGTAATTTAGTATAATTGAGGTTTGGTTTGAATAAAGCGTAAGCAAAACTGACCAGGGGTATGGGCAGGGCCATTCCTCTCACACCGTACCAAATCAGTCAAGCTAAAAATCTCACTTATATGCTGTTTACTAATACATATTGATACAGAATGTTCTAGAAAGCGCCTCCTAGTTTCTGTTTTTACAATCTATGTCACCGTGTTGTGTTGTGCATGTGTCACCAGGGGTCGGGGGTCTCTCCTCCTTTTTGGGGGTCTCGTGTCCAATGAAGGCTCTGGGTCTTCCTCAGCGTTCGCTGTTTGACCTCGCAGGTAGCGCAGGTGCACTGAGCTTAAAGTTATATAATTAAATATATGTTCCCAAAACAGGCCTTATTCCAGTGTCCAATGCCTGGAGTCATCCCAATTTTGCCCAATTCAAGGTTGGTTGAAAGTTTTATTTCTAGATGCTGTTGTTAGACCTATACCCTTACTATCCTGCCTCCGACCAAACATCTGGAGGATGAGTCCATCTGCTTTGTTTAACCATTTCTTTATCCTTTTTGCTTTATAACAATTAAATACCATTTTTCTATTGATTATGAAGCAACAATTTTGCTAATATAGGTACAGTTTAATTAGCATGAATCACATATATAACATCCAGTGAGATCATCCCATCGTGCCAACATTTTGACCCCCGTGCTCGTCTGACAATCTGTGAGTTACAAGGAATTCCACTATTCCATGTCTTCTCAGTCTTCACCTTGCACTACAGGGCACCCTACATGGACCAAAAGACTGAGAAGTCTTCACCTCCCTGATCAAAAAACTTGGCAATGTTGATACTGGGAACAGTTTTCCTGCTGCTAAGTCTGCGCAGCAGATGCACAGTATTCCTGCAGTCTGTTGGCTCCCTGACTTGGAGTTTCTATGAAACAACTGCCACGTGCAGTCACACTGAATCATTCCCTCAGAACAATGTGAGTGGACACTCTTGGAAACAATTGTCATCAGCCAAGTGGTGGAATTTCAGAGTTGAATTGAATAGTATGTGCAAATTCTTTATTTTCTTTTTCCTGAGGCATGCAAGTATTTGCTGGTCCGTTTGTTTACAAGGCAATCCATATTTTATACAGTTCTTTCATGAGTTTTAGAAATGCCACAGACTTTTATCATTTTTCTCTTTAGCTTTGAGCAACCTAATAAATATAAAAAGTTCTGATTTTTTTGTTTGTTTTTTTCCACTGTGGTTTAATCTTCTCATGTTCTTGCAAACTTGTGTTGCCGTTATAATTTTGGAATAACTTCCCAGTAATGTTGGGATGTCCAATTTCAAAGAATGCCCATTGGTCCAGTGCAGTATTTCTGACTCCTGCCTGGCAGGGCTGTTGCATGGACTGCTGACACCTCTTCTGGCTGTGAAAGCTTCACTGAGAGGTGGTGTGTGCAGAGCTAGAACTGTTTTTATAATGTATACCTTCCTTCTCATGTTTTGAAGCTGAAATTTATCCACTCTCTAGACCCTTTAAGAAACAATTCCTGAAACATTTGTGACTAATAGTTTGTATTAATTCAATAACTAATATTAGCCTAATTGCAAACATAACTTGGTAACAGCAGTGAACCCCCTCTTTGTTCTCCTTCATTTTAAACTAAAGAAATTTCTGGACCCCAAATTATTTTCCAGTTAAAACTCATATTTGTCAATGCATTGGATTAAAAATTTAGATCTCAGCAGTATCTTTTGATGTGAATTTCACATGAATGTAATATCTTCTATCACACCCAAGCAGTAGTTGTTGTGGCTCATGTTTTTTGTCTGTTATAAATGCCAAGAAAATGTGATCTTTGCTCTTCTGACACAGCTTTCTCTTTTCATGATGCGGGATGGCAGGAGTGCTGATGTGCAGGAGTTCCTGCTGATGGAAGGGACAGGGGTGAGGATGCAGCAGGTGCAGTGCCAAGTGCACAGAGGGGTGATCTTTGACAGTGGCACTGAAGGAGAAGAGCTTCCAGGCAGGACAGGAAATGGCTCTCTGTTTTCTCTCTTTTTTCTTTCTGTTTTACCTCTTCTTTCAGCACCGCTAAGAATTTAGCCTGGAGAAACCTGGGAGCACCAGAGCATGGAGCCATTCCCAGGGCTGTGCCAGCTGAAGGGAAAGAGGGAGCCCAGCAGGGATCAAACACAAACCAGCAGTGGACTGAGCTCCTGTGGTTCCCACAAGCAGCTCTGGGCTCTGGTCACTGCTCCTGGCATTTTCTGTTGAACCATCTCAGAGGTCTTCTGTTGTGCTCTGTATTTTGGAGTGTCTGCCCTCTTGGTATTGCTTATCTTCTGCACCTTTATTTCTCAAAATTACTGGAAGTTTTAAGGTGCATTGCACAGCAAATGTTGTGAAAAAATTACTTTTATATGAATGCAGTCCCATTAATTATTTTTCACTTAAGACTTCTCTGAGCTCTTAAAATCTTGAAGCCTTGATCAACTTAAGTCAGGTTGAAACTGAGAAGCAAGAAATGCTTTATGAAGTATTTTCATAGCACTGAAAAGAGGAGAGAAACCCTGGAAGGGCAGTTGAAGTTCCCCATCTTTCCAAGTGGAACCATAGCAAGTAAAGAAATTAAAGAAAGAGTGAGGCAATATCTAATGACAGCCTGGATCAGTCCCCCCGTACCTTGCCAATGTTCTGCTTGTCAAACCAAGACATTCCAAACACAGTTATGGAGATGTCTTTCATAGCACTCTCACATGTGTCTGTGCAAAGGGCTGATTTTGCTTCCCTAAAGGATGGAATTGGCAAATGGAAAGCCCGGGGCCTTGAAGAATTGCTGACCAAAAACCTGGAAACCCAAAAGCACCAAAGCACAGGAGTTTAATCCAGTGCAGATCTGCTGTATGAAACCAGGCTGCATTATCAACATCATGGCAGTCAGGAGATTCAGAGGTGTCTATCCACCATGGCAGCAGGGAATGGTGTTCAGTTGAATTAAACTCACACACACTGTCTGACTCAGAAAATAATTTGTCAGGCAGGATACCAAACATGGCACCCTGTTAAATGCAGCAGGAGTTAGCCTGAAGCTGTTATGATTTGTTCATGGTGGTAGAGGTGAAATTTCACAGAAAATTAAATTTCAAGAGTTGTAGGTATTTGAAATTTGATTTTATGTAATGGTTCCTTCACTGGGCTTAATTTTCTTCTTTGTTTTTTTATAAAATAAGATCATTCTGAATTTTAGGAAATTTTAAATTACAAATAAGCCTGAAATTGAGGGATTTTTTTAGGAAAGTGGGAGTGTTCTTCCCAGTAATGTACTATTCCTACACTTTAACTGAGGTCAGGTGTGGACTGTCCAAAGACTGGAACCACTTGGGTGTCAAGGCCAGAATCACGTGTGCTGTCAAGAAAGAACCTCAGCAATCTCAAATCTAAGTGTGCAGAGTTGGTGCAGATCAACGAACAAGAAATGCTCTGAGCAGAACATCCCCATTCTCTCCAGGAGCACGGATGTGACACTGCACCAGAGAGCAGCGGGGCACCGCCAGGAAATCTGTAACACTCAGAAGGGGCTGATTTGCCCTTTGCTTTGCTGCTGGGTGCTCCAGCCAGATTCTACAACTGTCAGACAAGAGGCTACGGCCAGGTGAGGATCGATCTCTTCTCCCAAGAAACAAGGCACAGGAGGAGAGCAGATGTGCTCAGGTTGCAGCAGGTGTGGTTTAGGTTCTCCTATAGGGCAGTCAGGGGTGGTCAGCACAGGAAGACCCAGCTCCAGTCCCCAGTGATGACTTTAGGGTGTCTGCAGCCTGGATCCAGAATGCCCTGGGGGGCTCCTGTGGCTGGGTTTGCACTCAAGGAGAGGATGCCCAGGAGCTGCTGAGGGATGAAGCTGGAGCCTGTGGGCTGGGAGGTGTGGCTCTGGGGCTGTGACATGCCAGAGCACGGGTCACAGTGGGAGCTGTGAGCAGGGGCACGGAGCTTGGCAGCTGAGTGACGTGGCTCTGGTGGCTGTGACATCACAGAGCAGGGTCCCGCTGACACCTGTGTGCAGGGGCAGCAGGGGCAGTTGGATCCTGGCAGCCAGTGAGTGCTCACGCCCTGGGAATGCTGGGCTGGATGGGGGCTGGGAAAGATGCCCTGGGGGTTTAAACCCAGCGTGAGAGCTGGGGCCCTCAGGGCAGGGCACTGTCCCCAGGGCTGGGGAAGAGGGGCCTGGGGCTCTCAGTGTGGCAGAGAGGCTCTGGGGACATTCCAAGTGCCTCCAGCCCTCTGGTCCCTCCCAGCCAGATGTGCTGAGTCCCCTTTCTCCCACTAGGCCATGTCTCCAACACTGGCTTTGATCCTGGCCCTGTTAGCTGCCCAGACCGGGCTGAAGGTGGACCTAGGAATTGATAAAGATGAACTGAACCAGATGAGGGAGCGCGAGGAAGTTCTGCACCGGGAGATGTCTCGGCTGCTGCAGGAGATTGAGGCGGGCAGAGGCACAATGGAAACCCTGCTCTGTCCTGCTGTGTCACAACACTGGCTGTTTTGGGGCAGTGCAGCAGCCCTGGTTCTGGTTCTGCTGGCTGTGGGCTGCTGTCTGCTCAGAAGAAAACATGGATCTGCCAGCTGCAGGGAGCAAGAGAGAGTCAAGAGAAAGAAGGCTGTCACCTTGAAGTTCAGGACTGAAGGCAAGGTCAGCTGTGACGAGTTTGGGTATGAGAAGGTCAACAACAAGGAGAAGAAGAATGTCAGTAGCCAGGAGAAGGGTGGGAGCAGAGAGAAGTTTAGGAGTCAGGAAAAGGCTGGCAGGGAGGAGAAGGTGAAGGGTGCAGACAGTGGTGGCAGCACTTTGGCTGTGCCACCCCATCAGCAATGGGCACGTCCAGGGTAAGGCTGGAGCGGGCTGTCAGCAGCCTGGTCTAGTTGAGAATGTCCCTGCTCACGGCTGTGGGATCACACTGCATGGCCTTTATAGTCACTGCCAAGCCCAGCTTTTCTGTGATTCTGTGATTCTACAGCAGGGCCTGCCCAGCATGAAGGTGCTGAAGGAGCTGGTGGACGAACTCCTCCGTGTCTGCCGAGTGCTCTCCCGGAGGAATTTCATGCCGGAGTTGCACCTGGCCTCTGGGACGGACAGCAGCTCTGAAGCCTGGAGCACCCAGGGGAACTGCAGCACCTTCCGCCCGCTGGTCATCCTGCAGCCGCCCCCTGGCTACTCCTTGCACACACACGGCACGGAGCGGCCGCCAGCCGGGCGCATCCGCGTGGCGCTGGAGTGCCTGTGCTCCGGGCAGCAGCTGCTGGGGCAGACGTGCTTCCTGCACGCCTCTGGTGGCCAGCTGCCCAGGGACCAGAACCTGCTGGACACCCTCTGCACGGGCTCCTGCTTGGACGCAAACAAAGTCACCCGCTGGGTCCAAATGTTGGTGTCATCAGCCTGGCTGCTTTTGCCACAGTCATGTCACTGCCAGCTCACGGCGCTGCCCTCCGGCAAGTCCTGCAGCTGGCAGCTGAGCAGCACCTCGGGGCTGCACTGCAGGATTGAGCTGGCTTTGGCCGTGCAGGAATGCAGCTCAGGTGCCTACCTGAGCCTTGAGTAGGCAGCAGCCGGCTCTGCCAGCAGCCAGAGCTGCCACCGCTCAGGCTCACAGCCATGATGCCACCGCTGCTGAGGCGACAGCAGTGTTTGCAGAAGGAGATGAGGAAGGTGAAGTCAACCATTCCTCACGAGACATTTTTTTTTGGTCTGTTAGGATTCTTTAGTTTTTTTATTATGAATGCTAAAAAAAGATAGCCAAATTATAATAATTCTAAAACCTCCTAAGGCAGAGCTGGGAAGGTTAACATAATTTCAAATATGTCTAAGTTTTTGTTGAGAAAAATTACACATCCATAGGAATTTTCCTACACCACTTTTTTTTTCATTAAAAAATAAAATAATGTTCTTTGACTGATATTTGGTCTCCCAGTAAGTCACTTGTGATGAGAATACTGACAAGTCACAAAGATTAGTAAATTATCAATACAAGCAATTATGATGGCAATTAAAAATTTCATCAGTTCTCCCAGAGCTCCATCTCAACTCTAGGAAGGTTTCTATATAAAAGAGAGCATTTGGCCCACTGTAGACCCATTATTAAAAGAAAGGAAAAGTCTCTTGTGTCTACCCCAAAGGTGACAGACTCTGAGTGAAAAATGATCATCACATTTAGATGTAAAATTGCTGGCAGCTGTCCTTCTTCCAAACCTGTTCTTCTGACCTTCGGCAGGGAGGTAGGGGCATTCCTAGAAAATGAAAACACCAGAAACTTCCTGGGCAAAACCAAGGTGTGTAACTGCATCAACTTGGGATCTTTTGGGAGAAGTTCTAACTTTTATTTCTTGAAGTTCTTGCTGCACTGCTCTTGTTGCTTCCCCCAGCTTAATAACTAATACTACACTAACTGCAAGCAAATTTGGCACCAGCAGTGAATTTTCGTCTTCTTTCTGGGTTAGAACAAAATAAATTTGAAGAGGAATAATTCCTGAAAAATTGTGCTTGTACAGCTCCATGCATTTACATAAGAATTCTAACTAACAGAGAGCAATGGGTATGAACTTTTCCAGAATATCGTCCATGGTCATGGCTTCAGGAGCTTTTCCTGCAGCCCTGGAGCACCAGAGCCTGTGGATGAGGATTGGGATTACAGTTATTCAAAAAGCCTCTGTCCAAATTAAGGTGCAAACGGGACCATTTGCCCAATTCAACAATGTGGATTTTTTAAAAAATACTAATGAGAGAGAGAGAGAAAAAGGAAGAAATTGAAAAGACTGGGGGGGCAGAAAGAGAGTGACAGAGAGAAATTAAGTAGAAGATATCACCACTCCATAGGTCTCAACAACATCCCAATGATTCTCTCCAGCTGGTGGTGAGAGTCCCCCAAAAACACAGAATCCAATGGAATAATTTATTTTGGGCTAGGAGGGAATGCCCGGGTACCTCCCCCAGAGAGGAATGGAAGGAAGTTTTTGACAGGGTCTCTTCCAAGAGGCTCTGGATTTGTGGCAGGACTTTCATCTCATACAGTTCCTGTCGTGCAAGGCCTGTGGGGAGCACTGTAGGGGCTCTCTGATGGATTCTGACACGGCCTCAGCTGCCTCTCATGGGAATGTCCAGTGGATGTGGCCTTCCCAGGGCTGGGGGTTCCACAGCTGGGCTGGTTTGTGTAAGGAAGGATGGGTGTTCTTTGCCTCTGACCAGAGGTTACACCACACACCCAAAACTCTCCTCCTCCCCCTTTCATTGCAGAGGGATTGTGTACAAACCTGGCCTCTGTGGGCTATGGCCTCAGCCATGCCAAACCCTGCCTGGGAGGATTTTCTGCTGGCTTTGGCTTTCTTGAGGATTCATTCTTTTCCCTCATCCTTGTTTACTTCTCCCTAAACCTGAGATGGTTGAACAGTCGTGTCCTATTTATCTTACCTAAGTGACCTTAACTCACAGTCCAAACTTCCAGTCAAGCATCCTCCGTGAGGGCTGAGTTTCAGTGGTTGCACCTTCTTTATAGAGTTTGGCCAGAATGGGCAAAAATCCTTCCTGACAAATGTGGGAGCAAGCAGTGAGGGGGAGGTTGCTGCCTTCCAGGGAGGCTGGGCTGACTTTCATAGATTTGTCAGTGGAGCACTGAGCTTGTTGAACCTTATGGGTGCTTCTTGGTGGGTTAGAAAGAACAGCTCTCTTCTGCCATTGGAGCTTTTCAAAGACATTTAGATAAATGGAAATCTCTGCTGTTCCCACAGCTTGACCTGAGAAGAAATTCAGAGGGACCAAGAAATCCTCAGTTCTAATTTAGGAAAATTATGTTGTATATTTTAATAACATGCAACATAATTTTATGGACTTTATTCTCCGTTGTAAAATGCAGAATTTAAAATAAAATGAATCCTGTTTTATATTGTCTTTAAGCTTCTTGGACTGAAAAAAAAAGATTGCTCAGATTGCATTGATTGCATTTTCTACCAGTAAAGTGAGAAGTAGTTTTTATTTTACATTTCCTCCTGCTGTATATTTTCAGATGTGTGATGAAAGATCTCCAGAGCCCAGATGCTCTGGTCCTGTGTGTCACATGACCTTTGAGAAGGGACAGTGACAGAAGCCAGATCCCTCCCTGATGCAGCTGCTGAGGACAGAGAAGATGTAGCAGCATAGGTTGAGATAAGGACCAGGAGAAGTCAATCAGCAAATACTGTCATGGGAAAAACAGACTGAATTTGGGGATATGAATTGATATCTGTAGTTGTTATATATAAATACCTATATTTGTCATATATAAATACTATATATATATATATATATATATATATGTATGCTATATATAGTATTTATTTTAAATATATATACATATATATACATATTGTTATCACAGAGGCGTTAACACCATTTCTAAATGAACCAGCACTGGCCAGCTGCTCTGCTGAACACGGAGGAATCTTCTAGCACCTTTTCGCAAATACCATGTCCACAGCTCCCCTGCTATCAAAATCAGGTCATGCAAACTCAGTACAGGTATTACTCAAAGAAAGAAAAGAAGAAAAATTCCTGCAGTGTTCCCCAGCACCCCACTGAAATATACACATCACTGCCAGAACTCAGGAATATGAAGTAAACCCCACAATCTCTTCAAAGGCTCTGGCAGGTTTTGGGTTAAATCTTTAGCAGAGAGACTGAAATCAGAAAAAGTATGTTATTCTGAAATTTTCATCTCTGTTCTGGAAATAATTTAAACAGCTTTACATCTGCTTTATTCTTCATAAAGAATTTTGTTGTTGACACAGGATAATCCTTCAAAGATGAAATTTTCATATCTGCAGGATATTTTCTATAGCATATGTGGTAAATCCATTTGATGGGAAATGGGTCCATCAAGTTAAAGCAGCTCCATTTCCATCCCAAACCTTCAATCCAAAAGGTGCTGCAGTATTGTAAATGTTTCCATTAGGATCAAGATACTGGGATTTTAAGTAACTTTCTTTATGGTTGATTTTGACCTACTGCTTTTTCCAATTTGAGGTAATAACCACTCCAAAAATTGCTCTCTCCTTTTTTTTCAGAAATAAAAAAGTTACTGCACCATCACTGGAATTTTAAGTGACCATATTTAGAGGGGTTCAAACCAATGCCATTGCATTATTCTTTGTCTTCAAAGTGCCTGAACATTTGCACATCACCGTGTAATAACATTTACTCTTTTTATTTCTTTTTTTTACATCTGATGCAGGAGGTGAACAGTCTGACTTCTCATGTCAGTGTTGTCTTTTCATTTTCAATTCCTCTAATTCTACTAGCTTTAAATGATAAATGAGACTTTTTGCCCTACTCTGTCTGAGATTTAGTCCCTTTTGTACATAAATGCTCAAGAAAGAAATGAGAGAAATTATTGTCCTGGTTTGAAAGACAGGTATTTGCCAAGAAAGGCAGGAACTCCTCCCTGAGTTGGAGAATGCAAGCCCCCCTCCCTGCTGATTATTATAATTTTGGAATCAGGGGCTCTCAGGCAGAGATATGGGGGTAGGAATAACAGTTCTTTACTGGTGTGTGTGTGTGTGTGTGTATACAGATATATGTATATATCTATATGTGTGTATGTGTAGATAGATATAGATATAGATATAGATATAGATATAGATATAGATATAGATATAGATATAGATATAGATATAGATATAGATATAGATATAGATATAGATATAGATAGATAGATGGATATAGATATAGATATAGATATAGATATAGATATAGATATAGATATAGATATAGATATAGATATAGATATAGATATAGATATAGATATAGATATAGATGTAGATGTAGATGTAGATGTAGATATAGATGTAGATGTAGAACAAGGTAAATAAAAAAACAACAGCAAGGAAATTAACAGTAAAACAGAACAGGAACCCTGTAACAGTTCCAACAATACCTTTCCCCAGTGGTGCAGTTACCGTCGCTCGGTAGCAGGGGGAGGTGCGGTGACCCCGCGTGGCTGCAGGGACACTGGAGGTGATGGTGGCTTTGTCCTGCATGGGAAGGGTGGAGGAGAGACGCTGCTCACGGATTTGGGGCAGTGTCGGTCCCGGTGCTCCAACAGGATGCGTGGAGCTGGAGGTGGGAGGTCGCTCCGGGCAGGGGATTGCGGGGTCCCCCAAGCAAGGAAAGCAGCTCCCGGCGTGGGTGTGGCGGAGCGAGGCTTTTCCAGCGACCCTTCTCGTCCAAGCCAGGCGAGTGAGAGCCCAAGAGAGCCCAGCTACCCCCACCTCCTTTACCTGCCTGCCCCCCATCCGTGCTAGGGTGTAGCCAACAAATTCTTAGCATCACAATGGGAAAAATTCCACAAAGAGAAAAGGGAAACAAAAACCAACCTCCAATAATCATAAAGAAAGAAGAGTCCTGTGTCTGTGGAGGGGATTTGCTCTGACCAGGGTTCAGTCAGCAGGACTGACACAGGAGAAGTTCATATGATCTTTTCACCTGATTAACATAGGCCAGTTTTGCATGTGTGATTCACCACAATTTACAGTAGAATACACAGGAGGCACATCGACCATTTCAACAGTTTTCAGCTCTTGGAGAGCAGGGGAATGAATTCTGGTGTCAGGTATTCCAGATGCAGTTCACAAATGAAATAATAATTCTTTTGCCCTTTGTGCCTAATGTTCGTTTAAAACACAGCACTAATTTAAAGTATTTCACCGGTGGATTTTTATAAGAGACAAACAGAGTAGCTTGAAAAGTGGAAATTTTCCATTTTTCTGCAGTATCTTCTATTATAAATGAGATATTGGAGAGCTGAAGACTCTGCATTGGGCTTCACCCAGCACAACTTGTTGTTTGCAACAGCAGCCTACAGTGAATGCTCAGAGAAATCCCAGTTGTCCACATGAAATCATATCATTTCAACATTTTCCTCAGGTATTGTTGACAGACAAGGAATAAAGAACCAGGACATTTTTGACATTTAAATTATGGTAATTATGGATCTCAGTAATATACCTTAACAACCATGTGGAGAAGACTTGCTGTCTAAAGACAGCTGTGAAGGTGTTTTTAGAATGTCAATGTGACTTCATGGTCACTTTAACTACCCAGAGTAAACTGGAAGTCACCCTGTTTTATTTCTGAAACTGGTGGAAAGGATTGAGAGGAATTTTATGGTTTTTTGTGGGGTTCAGTGCAAGGAGTACATGAAGTCTTCAACCAATTTACACTTCTGGCGTTTCAACTGAAAATGCAAAAAACCAAAACAATAAACCAAATAATGTGTAATTCAGTCAATATATAATTTTCATTTAGAAGTGCAGTGGTTTTTATTTGCAATTTGCGATTTCCCAGCCAGCACAGCTGTTTATGTGGTGGGTTTAGTTCTGGCCAAATCACCCGTGCACTCACTAGAATTATTTACTCATATCCTGTTGTGAGATAGGATTAGGAGGAAGGCAAAGCAGGCTCAAACTTGAAAGGGAGAAACTTCATTAAGAGAACTAAAAGAATAACAAGAATTAGGAAAAAAAAACCTTCAGAACACTTCTCCTCCTCTCCCCTCCATTTTCTTTCCCGCTGACAAAGTACAGAAACAATTCAGTCAGTTTGTCACCTCTAGAATAGTTTTTCTCCAGTTCTCGTAGGGAGAGGAGTCTCTCTTGTCATGCTATGGAGACTTCTCCACAAGAAAAAAGTTCTCTCATGGCTTTTAACTTCCACAAATAGCAGCTGCCCAGGAATCTGCAATTGTGAATTGTGTGAATCCCCTCCCATCTCCTGCAGCCTTCCCACAGCTGCCTTCATGGGCCATGTCAACTTAACGGGTACTATTTTAAGGAGGAGCTGTCCAAAAATAAAAGTTCTCTTCATCTGTCTCTGAGATCATCTTCATCTCTGGGAATAGAGGTTTTCTTCTTCTTCTTCTTCCCTGGGGTCAAGGGTCTTCATCACTCTTGTCTCTCTCTGTTCAAGCTTCTCATTGGATCACAACTATTTCAATATTTGTCTTCTTCAACATAGGTGCTTTTGCTTATATCTACAGTTTGAACACTCCATCCCCCCATATTTTTCAATGAGTTACAGGGATATTTCAGTAGTCCATCACCATTGCTTACAAAAGAATTTTCAGCCTAAGACTGAGGTATCTCCTCATTCTTCTCCCATCTGAGACCTGACTCCTTTACTGACCTTGGTGTCTTCATGTTGTTTCTCTATGTGTCTTCACTCTGTCCTTTCCTCTCACTCAAGAGAGGATTGAAAATCTGCAAGTCTCATCTGTGCAGTGAAAGAGTGATGGTGGCCAGAGCACTCACAATGATGTATTTCAGACCATGCTGGGGGGCTGTGCCAGGATTTCCAAGGGGCCCAGCCAGAATGGTGGTGGCCATTTTGTCCGCACAGCTGTTTCCTGGCTTTTGCTGTGTTCAATGCCTCCCCTGCCTAGGCACCGTGCCAGGGCGGGGAAGAACTTCTCTCTCCAAAGGCTGAAAAGCAAGAGAGTTTTTAACATGTGTTCATAGAGGCATGTTCAGCTTTCTCAGTGGTTTAACAGGTTGTCTGTTCTCAAAACCAATTTCTGGTTTTTGCCAGACACAGAGGAAGCTCTCGGCAGCTCGTCTCAGAAAAATAGTTTCTACGAGTGGCTTCTTCCCTCCGCGCAAATGTCAAATGTGCACAACCAGCATAAGAAAGCATTGAATCTTATTCCAAACAGAGTTAGCAGTACCTAATCCCCAAAATGTCAGGCATGGCAGAATTTCTTCTGTTATTTTGGGTTATTTTGCTATTTTCCCTCCAAATTGTCTAGAGGTAAGGATGGGGAGGGGAAAGCAATGGATTTAAGAAAGCTTTTTTTTTTTTGGACCCCTGACTTAAATTAGTAATCTTGGCAATATTGTTAAAAGCAGGGCCAGGAGACAAATCTCCTGTTCAAAGGCCTTTATTAAGACAGCTATGGGAGGGGAGCTCGAGGGGCCGTGCACACCGCTGCTGCTCCCACTGGACACCGCTGAGGAGGCGCCAGTCGAATCCGCTGCTCACGCTGCAGAGTCAGGGGCTCCGTCCTCACGGGGGGTCCCAGAAACTCACTTTGGCTCGCTCGGTCTAGGGGATCATCCTGTTGTGGTGCTCTCCAGGTGATGGTGAGGTGATCGTGGGAAGATGGAGGCTATCCACATGTAGCTTGATGTTCTGCACACCTCGTGGTGTCTCTTGTAGATTTAGATCTCGTGCCTGTTGCTTTTAGGAACTTTTGGTGTTAATCAAATTTCTGCCTTAGAGCTAAGCATCACGGGAGTCTCTCAATTTGTTTATTACTGGGTGGCATCAGCGGTTTGATGAACAAGTGGGAAGCAGCGGAGGCCTTGCTCGACGGAAGGTGAGGGGGAAACTGAGGATACAGGAATTGTGGGGGAGGGTACAACTCAGAGCTCAAGAGACTGAAACTGGGGAGTACAGATTCAACAAGAATAGCCTAAAACAAACAACACAACAGCCCAACAATGCAGCACATAAAACCTAACCAGACAAGTGCTACAGCCCAATGTTTTTCCAGGTTTATTTATTGCAAATATGATGTCACATCTTTCCATGGTACCATTTACAATGTAAAATTGTTTTTGTTCTCTTGAGGAAAGCACACTCACTGGTTAGGGGCTTGTTTCTAGAGTAATATGATATACTCACTAAAGGCTAATATTTATCTTCTGCTAATGGTCATGAAGTCTGCAAAAATCTGAATTATATGACACTCAGAGCTTTCAAGTCTGTTGCTTTAAAGCTTAAACATTTATGTAAATATTTCCATTTTTGAGCACAAACAGTAATACTAAATCAATAAAAATTTACCATAAAATATTAAAAAATACCTGTAAAACTAATTCACATGAAATCTTCCCCAAGATCATAGAGTGGTTTTGTGTGTAAACTGTTTGCTTGAAAAATGTTTTTTAAAAAATGCCCAGAAAATTTTTTAGGGGCAACCACATGGTTCCATACCAAAGATCTGAAAATAAATACCATTTCTGCATTTCAAAAGACCCAAAGATGCATAGTTTTGTTTATTTTGGGGGTTTCACAATTATGATACAGCTTGATAATGGATTTGACCTATAATTGTAGACAAAAAAAAAATGGGGAGACATTATATTTATTCCCATATTTGAGAAATCCCTATTTCCAAGGCCTTCTGAGTTCTGAATTCACTGAATACCATATACATTCAACAAAATAGACAGCAAAATGTGTTGCTCCTAGTAGAAAAAAATTGTAAAATAAGTAGACCTAGATAAATATTTTTATACATTCAGTGTGTTTTTCAAACCCCCCAAAATAACAGGTAATTTGGGGTTTGAAAAACACAAATTGTTGCAAATGACAGGGAGCTACAAAAATCCAGTTTTGCATTTGAAGAGAAATGGTAGAGCACTGCACTTCAAAATTCTGTGATCCATAGGCATGTGGAGGAACCCCTATCTGATACCAACTCAATCATAGTTTTCATGGGATGCATTTTTACAGACAGCCCTGATTTCCATTTTACTCTGGGTCAGCTAAAAAGTTCTTGTGTAGATTCATCCAGATTCAAGTCAGAAGGAAATTCTGAGCAATATGACAAATTTCAGTAGAAATTAGGGATCATCATCTTTCATTTATACGCTCAAAATGTTGATTGTGCTCCATAATGTAAAGATGGTTTAATTTTGGTTTGGTTTCCTCTCCCTTTATCTGTGCAGAGGGAAGTATTTTCAAATGTTTTATGGCTGAATTTGTTACATCACAGAAGTCACATTTTGGAACCCTCTGCCACTAATTCCCCCCAGAATTTGCAATCTTCTTGTTGTAATGTACTTTATATTTGTCCAGGTTTGTGTATCAGAGCAAAAGCAAACACTATAAATTTATGAGGACTGCCATTTTCAGCTTAAATCAAGATTTAAATCAATTTTGACCTAAACCAGAGAACTGGTAACTGTCCAGAATAAACCTTACTGAAAACCATTTTCTTTTTGTTATTAACCATGTATCTGAATTTGTGGGTAGCTCAGGCATATGCAACCCCACAAAAAATGCAAACTTGAGCTACGTATTTCAAGCTGTATATGAGTATTTCATATTTAATTTCAAGTCCTTCCTGGAGGCGCTTAATGGCATAAGCCACCAAAACCAGAGTGAAGTAGCAGGCCATTCACAAAAAGCATTCCATCCTCAAACCTCATGGATGTGGTCATGTACAACCTTTTTCTTTCCTTTTGTTTCTTAAATCTTTAGTGAATTTGGGTCCGTGTATACAGTCTGTATACGATTGAAAATCACAAACCTTATCTTGTTCACCTGATCCATTATTTAGCAAAATACTCTTCCAAAACACCTGAGAGAGTAACTTCCAAATGATCAAGGAGGGACAAACTCCAAGCTAATTGCAGCTAGCTGGATCTTTTAAAATTCCAGTCCTGAATAACTGGGAGGGCAATACTCACGAGATGTTGTGTGTAAACTTTCCCAGCTCAATTTCTGCAGTTCCTAAATCTGGAAATTTCAGATTTCATAGCTATATCAGCTGCTGTAAATCCCAGAGTTCCTTCCAGGTCAAAGAGCACTTTCAGAAAACAACACATTTGGCTGGACACTTCCAGCTTCATAACTCTTGGCTTGAATATATATTTGTAATACTAAAAATGTCCATTTTGTTCTGCTTCTGCTGATCTCCATTTTCATGTGCAAAGTAGTTTTTGAGCTTCATTGATGGGTTTGTTGTCTCAGATTAATGGCATTTCCTGAAGAGAGCTTAGCCCTGATTTCCTCCAAGATCACATTTCCTTTAGAGATACTCAAATCCTAGAAAAACGTCATGTCCCTTTACCCTTTGATCCCTAGAGGAATTAAAATTTTAGGAAAACACTTTTCAGCTTAGACTGGCAGTCTAACTCAGATGTACAGGGGGCAAAAAAATTAAAAATTTAATGTACTACATTTTCTTGCCCACTATGCCATGCTTGAAAAATATAATTTCACCATTTCTGGGAATGTGAATCACTTCACATTCTGGGAAGTGTCTGCACTTCCACAGAGTCCATTCCTATTAATTCATAGAGACCCTGTGTGGATTTTGCTGTTCATCTCAGGTGTCACTCTTCCAGCTGTGGTCTGTGACTATGAGAGAACACTTGATTTTCCAGCATCTTTGGACCCAAAACTGTGCAGCCCAGCCTCATTTCCAGCAGTGACATTAATAATAGCATTGGAGAAATGAGAATATTAGCTGAGATTCCTATAAACTGCCAAAAATAGTTTCCTTGTGGTAAGATTTTTTTAAAAAATTTTGATTTTAGGGGTTTTTGGCACAGAAACACAGGAACTCATGGGCAGCTTTGAGGACTTCAATCATCAAACCTCCCATTTTGCAGACAGGTTTCCAACTCCAGCAAGTGGTCATGGGAGTATCTACCTCTGAAAATCTGCCTTTTAGGTGAGGAAGTGACCTTATTTTTCAGAAGTGCAGCCCACCTTAAAGAGAGCAAAATACAGCACCTGGTAGAAACTCTCCTGTTTAGATATCCAGGACTAGTAAGTTACTTCTGGTAAGTCAGATAAGAAAATCTTGAATAAAATAAATTATTACAATGCCCAGTCCTTATGAAATAAAAATATATTTCTTTATCTTGAGGAGTGAGGGTTTGAAGTATTTTTTTTTAAATATGCCTAGTAAAAAATATTTTTAGTCAGACATTGCAGTCAGGTAATTTTTTTATCAAGGAAATTTTCTCTCAGAGAAGGGACTGAGGAAGAAAACTCTTCAAAGGCACCTGAGTCTATACAACTTGCTCCAAGTATCACAAAATGATTCATCTCTTTTGGCAGACAGAGGATTCCTCTTGGGGACATTTACATACCTCCTTTTAAATATATCAAAAAAAGTTATTAGTAAAACTGTACTACACTAAATTTCAGTGTAATATCTATCTAAAGGATTTTCATGGTTCTTCTGGCTGTTCTTTTTTTCCTTCTTCTTCTTCTTCTGTAAAAAGAAAAAATCCCTCAAATTGTAATTGGATTATTTGTGGTTTGGAGATGACCACAGATTTAAAAAAATGCACATATGGCAAAAATAGAATGAATTTAGTTAAACTCTTTCATCAAACTATTGCATCCTAGCTGAGAAATCTTCATTCTGAAGAAAATCCTGAGAAAAAATCCTGAGAAAAAATCCTGAGAAAAAATCCTGAGAAATTTTACTTCTGGAGTTGAAAGCTTGGAAAATACTGGATAAAGATACTAGTTGAATGATTAATTTAAACTGCCTCTAAAGTAAACAGACAAAATAAACCCATAACAAAGCACATTCTAAAGTACCCATATCTCCATTTGCCTTTTTTTTTTCTTTATCTGCATTTTGCTTAGAAAAACACAGACATGAGGATTCCAAAGCATAGAAAAAAAAATGACAGATACTAAAAGTTTAAATGGCCAGGAGGATTAAAAGCCTGAAATTTGATTAGCTATCAGAAGATATTTCAGCAATATAACATGGATTTAAGAAATTAAGATATTTTTTAAAGTACTGACCTTGAACTTTCTTGGCACTTGCAAAAGTCTAATTTTAAAAAAATGTCAGAGTGCATTCCCTCATTCTTAAGTAACTCACAGTGGAAAAAATTGCTAAGTGATCTTTTTTTTTTTCCTAAAGAAGTTTTTCTGTTTATAGTTTTTTTCTCTCAGTATCTAAGGGGATATTATTGCAACTTCTGAATTATTTCTGAATGTGGTTTTTTTTCTTTTTAAAAATATTCTTAATTTCTGAAACTCTGCTTGGTAATAACTGATGGAATTTAGCTTCAAATGCCTGATACCTCAAATATTTCAAATCGACCCAATATGTTCAAAGTTGTTTTTAAAAAGAAAATTAAAAAAAAAATCCTGATGGGTTTTGTGGGGTTTTGAGATGTGCTTTGTTTTCTCTGTTTTGTTGTTTTCTCTTCTATTTCTGCATGTCCAGGAAATAAAACAAGGCTGAAAAGTTACTGGAATTAGTATCTTTATGCAAGGAATGAATCTTACTTGTTAAGAAATGTAAGGGGTACTTTCATGCATTTTTCTTTTAAAAAGAATGAATATGTGACTTATACAAAGTTGTGCTGTAGGTTTTGGTGTAGTTTTTGCATGGGTTTTTTATGTTTTGTTTTTATTCTAAAAGCTTACACTGTCAAGAATTTTCCAGCCTGATATTTTGTTCATAATGTGAGACATCTGGAGAAGACCAGAGACATTTAGACATATTAGTGGAACATTTAATACATGAAGAGAGGGTGCTCAGAAACAAAAATAGTAGAAACTGATATATCACTTAATCCAGGTTGATGTTAGCAGCAGGAGAGTCTTCAAATAAGTGCAAGATGTTGGTTCTCAGTGGTCCTTGGGAAAGCTTTATAAAAGCACAGTCACTATATGGAGTGGGGAGATACTCTGAATTTTAGAAACTGAAACGAGTTGTGCAGTTGAAACTGTAGGAGAAGCATTGGTTAAGTGGATGCATTTCTCATGGGAATACTGCAGAGGTATATGTATTATACATATAGATGAGAGCAGAGACTTGAATGCTTGCCTACTGTATATTTGAAAAAGTAAAGAGAACTGGTGTGCTTCCAGGCACAATCATATTTAATTGTATTCAGTGTGGGATATCTCAACTTGATGCTGAAAAGATAAAAAAAAGTTATAATACACAACATGATTTACTGTATAAAGCAAACCATTTTCTGCTCAATAAATTCCCTTTATTGCACAGATAACTTGTACTATATTCACTTTTAAATGGTGAGCATCTTTTAACTGCCAAATAAAATGCACCTGCCTTTCTGCCTTTACTTACTATTTTTATTTCTTCATACATAGCATGGGATCATTAAATGCCTTTGAATAACAGCCAGCATCTATATCACATGTGGAGCAAGAGCCAAGAACAACCTGCTCTGTTGGTGTTTAGTCTGAAAATAACAGCTTGCCAAACAGAGGGGATTTTTTTTTCTTTTTTTTGAGAAGCTGTTTTTCTTTGGAAGCCGAATTTTAACCGAATCAGGGCTCAGTGAAATTTTTGTTTGTAAGACCAGGCAGTGACAGGCATCTAAGCACAGAATGAAATGCAGCAGAAACCATCATGTGTGAAAGAGCAGAGGTGTAATGGGTGCTTTGTGGCACCAACCAAAGATCAGCAGCAGACAGGGTCTCATACACCAGAGGCAAAGAAACTTCCTTGGAGGAGGAGATGTGACTGAATCCTGTGAGATTTTGCATTTGAGCTTTCCACAGCAGTGGATTCAACAGGGCCAGGCTCTCAAGGATGTGTTCCTTAATTATGACCTTTATTTTTTTTATAGTTACAATAGGTTATTCTAATATCCAGTCACAGCTGGTAATCGGGGAGACTTTGTGACATGCCTGGATCTATTTCAATACCCCTAGTGAAAAGGAATGAGAAAAATTCTCAAAATAAAATGGATCTTAACAGTTCTGACCACTGACTGGGCTTTTCAGCATGTCTTTTTCCTGAAGGATTTTTTTCCTGGCTTATAAGACCTACATTAAGCAGGAAAGAAAAAAAATCATTTTCTGCTTGGAAAAAAGAAATGGAGGTGTAAAAAAGTTCTTTCCTTTTCCAGAAGGATTTTAAAGCCTTTCAGAGCCAAGTACTCTGCAAATCCACTTCAGGGTCTGGGGAGTCAGTGCACACCATAGGAAAATGGTTTTTCATGTAGCTGTTCCCTCAAACTTCGTCCAGTCACCAGCCAGAGGCTGTGGAGGTGACAACACCTCTGCTGAACGGCAGAGGTGATGCTGCTTCCTCTCCATCTCGTCCTTCCTGGGTGTTTGGGAGTTCCGGCTTCCATGTAGCAATGTAGGAACAAACACCATAAAGCAACCAATTCAGGAGATATTGGATGTCATCTGGCAGAGATTAAAGCTTCAAGGACAATTTATAGGATAAACAGCACAACTGCAGAGATGAACTGAAACTGTGTGTCACAGGAAGGGGTGTGCTGTGAAAGGCTGTTTGGTCAATTGATACCTTTTCAAATTTGAGGGGGAAAAATGGTGAGAAATAAGTCACTTAGGGTAAAGACAAAATATAAAAATTGCAGAAGTAAGGATGAGTAGCTCATAAATACCCGTTTCTATCCACCACGTGCTCAGAGTGAGGCCTGGGTTTAACCATGATAAACCTACCACGTCCTCTGAAAGGCATGTGTTTGTGTCAGCAAGTGCTCTAAGTTATGAAATAGGAGTTGATTTGGTTGGTGTGGGAGTTATGTTTTTCTCCATTTTTATCTTATTGGTGCTATCAATGTATTACTGGTAAGCCACACTGAAGAGTAAATCAGGCTGCTGAGGTGAGCACAAATTCATTTGTGACTGTGTCTGCACAGTGGGATTAAGTAACAGGGCATGATGGGAGTTTCATAACTCTGACATTTTTGCTGTTTTTTGGTCCATGTAATTTTGCTCAGTCTAGACAAGTCTGTTGTTATAAGACTAACCATTTGTTTTATTTTTGTCTGCAGCAAGGAGCTGTCTGGTGATTGTTCTCTCCTGAGAACATCAAGCTCAATTACAGGTTGGGTGGGTATTTATAGGTGTATTTTGCAAAAAAGGTGGCATGGTTTTGCAGCTAAAGGAACATCTAAGAAAGTATCTTTGAGGTTGTCAGACACTTAATTGCTCTTTGAGTTGACTCGCTAGTTGGTGAATTGATGAATTTCTACAAAATGAGTATGAGTCCTCAGCTAAGAGATTTATGTAACTGCATTACATAAATCCTGAGTTGGACCCAATAGCTGATGTAAACCCACAGAGTTCAATTTCCATGTATCTGATATGATTTATATTAGCTCAGAGACCAGTCTTATATTTTCTCACCCCGACTGGATTATTATTTATTGAAAGTGAATTTGTTGCTTGCAATACCTTAGAGATACAAAATAGCTGGGTTTCTGACTTAATTTCCCTGAACATGAACTAAAATCATAGGGAAGCAATAAATTTGGAAACTTTTTTCAGAAATATTATGACAGAGACAATTTTGTGTTAGCTGCTCTGTTCAGGAAGTCTAAACCACATTACAACTAACATTTTACACAGGAAGCATATGAGAAAACATATGGAATGAGTTGTCCTTACTTAAACATTCAGGCAGGTTGTGAATCTGACTTGCTGCACCTGTTGTGCACCTGTTCCTACAAAGAGACAACAGCAAGAGGAGATCCCTGGGTGGAACTGTCCCCTCAGAGGTACTTGGCAGTGATTGTTAGGAGCCAGTGTGATGCACAAATCATTTTCTCTCTGATGGTCTGTGAAGTAGTCCTAGGAGGAATGGAAGTACTACCACTGCATTTCAGCCAGGCTGAGCTGGCATGGATAACAGGAAAACCAGAAGAAATGTGATCCCCAGCCTGCCTTGCCATGCCCACCATGGGAAGGGATTTCCTTGAAAACAAGACCCAGAAGGAGCTGGACTGTGCACCTGCACAACAGGGCAGTAGAGCAAAGAACACAGGATAGGACATCTACCTTGGATGGTGGTCAGCCTCAGACAGAATCACCTCTGTGTTGTGGGGTACAAATAGAATGTATTTCTGTGGTGGGACATTAAAACAGGTCAGACCAGCAAAATGTCACCCATCAGTCTTCTTTCTCTTAGCTGCAGACAAGTATACAGAGGTATCAGGCAAACCCAGGCAATTGGTTTAAGTATTTCTGCCAAGTATGTGAAACTCATACTCCTGTCAAAGCAACAGGCAGTAAAAAACATGAGCTGGAAATAGTTCCTACACCTGGGCAAATGCTTCACCTGCACCAGACTTGGCATGCATAAGTGTGTGTCTTGATCAATATTCACACTTGAGCTGCTCGCTAACCTTTATTTTTTTCTGTTAATTTTCCCCCCCTCCTTCCTTCATAGTGGTGTTCAAAACTAATATGGGTATATCCATAAATCCAGATTTTCCCCCTAAACCACTGGGGAGACTTCCAAAAGGTTTTTAAGCTACACTGCCAATAAATCCCAAAGAGAATGGCAGCAGGAGAAGCTGGGCTGAAGTGATGTTGCTATACAAGCCTCTGACAGATTTCTTTCCCAGCAGTGAGTGTGACAAACCCACTCCACAGATGAAAAGTGACTGCTGGGGTCCCAGCAGGAGTCTTTGATTCCCCAGCTGAGACCTCTGGAGCTCTGTTTTTATGTCTTTATTTAGCCTAAGTGGCAGGGGTGTCTCGGTTGAGCCTGTGGAGTGTCAGCCAAGGTGGCAGCTGTCACGGAGAAACATGCACAGACACATCTCAGCTGATCCTCTTAGCACCGAGTACTGCCTGCTTGGGGGTCCCCTGACACTGCCACTTGTACATCTACCAGCAGGGAAGGGCAGTCGTAGTTCAGAGCAAGCTATGTCCCTGCTCAGGTCATTCACTGACCAGGCCCTTTGAAGGGAGGTATGTTTCCTTCTTGCTGGTACCCACAGTGCCTAAAGAGCTCCTGTTCCCAGTGAAATTCCTTGACTGAGTTCATGCTGGCTCAATTTTCTGTCTGCCAATGTCCATGTGGGACCTGGTTCTCGTTTTTCTTCAGCATGCCTTCTCCTCCATTTCACAGAGAGAAGAACGGACCAGAAGTGACAGCTGCCACTCTGTGGCTGTTGGTATTAATGGGTTTATAGGGTCTGACAACACAGGGCCTGTGATGTGAAAACCTTGTTACTGCTAGAGAAGATTTCCTGTCTTTTACTATTTCTCAAGAATTAATATTCTTTTACAGAATGTTTTCACTCTCTTTCTTAATTATTGTTCTTTTTTGCTGGGGAATGGCAGCCAGCATTCCTTCCACAGATCACAGGGAAGTGGACAGGGGACTTCTTTGGATTGATCTGTGAAAGTACTAACAGATATATATGGCAGAAAATAAAAAGAGGTGTGAAGTTACACCTGTTTGCCCTTCTACTATGTGATTAATAACTAAAAGTGCACTAATAAATTTTCTTTCTGTTTTGGGTGAGCAAAGTGAAGCACACATGGCTCTTGACATCACGTGAGGAGAGGCTTTTGGTGGCTTTTGAAGCTTTGAGGATTTTTAACACTAGGTTTTGATGCCCCATCTGCTGCAGCAGACCTGTGAGATCCCAAGAGATGACTTACACTTCATGACAGCGAGCAAGGAAAGCGAAGAGAACATGGGCAGTAAAAGGGAGAGGGAATGGAGGGAGGAACTTTGATATCTGGATGTTGTACTGGCCAACAGCTAGCCTGAAGGCCTCACAATTATAATTAATCCTGGTTTTATAACTGAAAGGTAACTAATTATAGAAGTACCTTGATTATATAACTTGACCACTGCGGACCATTGGAGAGCAGGCTTAGGCCACTGGGGACATGAGCAGCTCTTTGCTGGTTGGCCGGGTGACAGCTGGTTCCACCAGTGGGGATCGACTGCACAGACCTTCGGATCTACAGAAGAAACAGAGCACTCAATAAAACTGGCTGTTGTGCATGAACCTGGGAGTGTGTTGCCACATTCCTGTCTCCAACATCAGCAACAGAGTGCTTCTGGGAAACGCTTAGGACTGCTTTCACATTTCTTCCCCTTCCCCTTCCCCTTCCCTTTCCTCTTCTTCCTCAACAAATTTTTTCTGTTTACCCAAAATGATTAAGAAAGTAACCGCTATTCTCCTTTCCTCATCAGTAACAGCTTTCTCCTGTTACTGCAGGTAGCAGTGGGAGCAAAGCCCCACGGACCCTGTTGGTGCGCCCGAAGCAGCTGGCCTTGCTGTAAGAACTGGCCGCCATTAGCCTTCAGCCTTTTCGCCTCTTCGGCTTTTCGCCCTTTTCAGCGCTTCTAGCCTTTCGTCTCCACCCGACACGACGGAAACCAAGCTGAGACTCGACGGAGCGCAGCAGAAGGAAGGCTCTGATTGGCTGCCTCAGCTGCTGCGCTGCTGTCCGCGCGTCCTGCCATCCAATCAGCTTCCTGCTCCTGCGCTGTCACCGCCTTCCTCCAGCCAATCACAGTCTCCGTCCCGACGTCACCGCTTTGACAATGAGAACCCCATCCCCTAAACTGCACTCCTGGCACAAAGCCCATTTTAAAAATTAAAGTCCTGATCCTTTGATTGTGTCGCCACGTCCCGCCACATCCAAGGCAGATAAAAAGTTTGCTACCAGCAGGAACATCTGATCACCAGATTTTGTGACTAAAATGTCGTCAATTAGCATGTTCTGCATTCAAAAGGCAGAGTGACAGAGAGCGAGGTGATCTGAGACGTACGAGGTGCTGAAACACCCATCTGTTCCTGCAGTGCTGACCTCCAGCCGGGTAAAGTGCTGACAAAGAGTAAACCCTAATTGGAGATGATAAGATAATTTGGGGCAACATGGAGTTCAAGCGAAGACTTCTGTCACGGTTCTTTCCTTGGAGGATATTCCTTGTCTGCCCTCTGGAAAAGCCTGGCCTCTGTGAGAGGAAACTGGATTCTAATGTCTCCTACTCTGTGGTGAACTAATGAGTTCAGAATAGATAAAAGCAAACCCATGAACCATAATTTCTAATCCTGCACTTTGTCAGATTTCACTCAGGTATTTTTTTGAACACTTTTTATGTATTACAGTGGTGTGTGGCCCTCTGGTTTCAATTCAATGTCCTTAATTTATTTCATTTCTTTTATCTCACCTAAAAAGAATTCTAAGGGCCTTGATTGTATTCCTCTTTGGAAAGGAAAATAAAAGAAAAAAGAAAAAAACACCAGAAAACAATTTTCAAATAGTGGCTTGACCAGTAGTAACCCTGCCTCTTTCTCTGTTAACTTTTCTGAAAAATTTTGCCCAGGTTCTTCCCTCTGAAGTTCTAAAAATATGATGTCACAACTTTCCTTTTCATGAAATCACACAAAATGGGCAAGGTTGCAGAGACCACTGGAGCTCATCTAATCCAACCTCCCTGCACAAGCAGAATATTTCCACCCTTAAAAAAAAAAAATCTTGGAATTCACACTGAGTCTGATTTTATTTAGGCGAGCTACTGAGCATTCATCACAGCAACAGAAAAATATTTCTTGGGTGATTTTTAAATTTCTTTCTTATTTTATTGATGAGTACTGGTAAACAGCACTGAAGTGAATTGCAGCTTCACACAAATCTCACACACTCTGTGTAGCCAGGAGGGATTCTTTTGTCAGAGGGGCCTGAGAGGCAAACTCCAAGTGATTAAAATGAAAACTGATGCTTAGAATGGGACAATAAAAGAAGCCATTTATTTCAAGAATTCACCAGGCCCACCAGTATCATTAATCTTGCCTGAAATCCCAAAAAAATAATGAAGGTGGGAAAGGGGGTAGGAGGAAGAAACAGGATGGTGAAAAAAGCTGAGTCTGTTTGGTGGGATTTTGAAAGACTAAAGGAAGGATTACGTTCATAGCCATCCAAGGAGGGAGATTTATAAAATAAAGATTTCCTCAACAAAAACACACTGAAAGATGCATATCCTTGAGGATTTGTGCTCCTGGCTGGTGTAACCTGGCTGAGTGGCTTTGCACCAAAGTGGGCTGTGGGCTCCTCAGTCCCTGGAGCTGCGGCACGGAGGAGCTCAGGCACTTTCTGTCCCGCTGTCCCTGGCAGCTCCCACAGCTGGAGGTCAGCAGTGTCAGACCCAGTGCCCGGGTGGCTCTGGAAAGGGCTGGGATGCTGGGGATGGACAGACACCCCTCAGCTGGCTGCAGCTTCAGCTGCTGCAGGGCCATTCCTGGGGACGTCTCAGCTTAGTGCTGGAAAAGCCATGACACCACAGAAGGGCAGGGCTCTGTGGGGACATTTTCTGCAGGACGGGTATTTTGGGGGATGCCAGTCTGTGGGGCCCCAGTTTGGCTGCAGCACCTGCATCCCAGCAAGCACTTGGGCACGGCAAAACTTTGCTGTTGGTTTGGGGCTTTTGGCAGTTGTAGTTCCAATACCCCAAATTCTTCCTGCCTGACAGCCCATTTCACCTGTTTCTGGAATATCCCTGGTGCAGACTGAGTTGTAACAAGAAACTATTCCCCAATTAGCACAGAGTTTGTACATTGCAGAAAGAAGGTCAATAGATTAATTGAAAGAGAAGACCAACAGATTCATGTCACACAGCTGCGAACTAAATTTCCATTAGTAACAGTTTAAAAAGACTGAGCCTGAGTCCATTCAAAGTAACCAATACTTGGACAACCTTCTGTCCTCCCCATCTTGTGCTGCAGGTAATAAATTTTTCCTCTGCAGTCAATGCAGCCAGTTGTCTCTCAAGTGCCTTTTAAATAGATTAACAAGCAATAAGCTGCTGTCAACATGTTACAGAAATTGATTCCTTTCATAAAACACATAAGTACCTCTCAGGAATAATTTGGTCATTTCTTTGTGTGTGTTCAAGCTTCACATATTTAATTGAGCAGAAAGCGTTTCCTTTGGTATCCCTTAAGAAAAATTTCTTCACAGAAATGCTAAATGCTGGTTTTTTTTTAGTTTTCCATGAATATTTAGCCCTACAGAGCATGAACAAGAAGAGAGATATTTTTCCAAAGAGATTCAGAAATATATATTTACATTAAATCTATGTTTTGCCTAGAAAATACCTACAGTACCATCATATTGAAAAAACAGTCTTTTAAAATTCCTTGATTGTACAACAAGGGTTTGACAGAGATATTTCTGAATTCCTGCCTGTCCGTTCTCTTTCCTCAAAAGATATTCCTCAATATAAAGATATTCCTCAAAACACTGCTTGAAACACAGTCCTTGCAGCAACATGCTGCCAGCAGTAAAAGCTCTTGCCTGAGACAGTGACGTGTTCTGGATCTAAACTCAATAATACTTGCTGAAAATACAGCTCAGGAAACACTCACAGCAGTCCATCATTACTTGAGTTTGAATACTCCACTTCTGCACTTTCAAAAAAATCCCTTCTTTTATTCACCTGGCTGCTTTCCACTTTGGGCTAACCTTTTAATCATCAGATCATATACTTCTTGTTTGCAAGAGGCAGAAGTTCCTTTCCCACAAAAGGATCTTCCAACAGCAGCTCCTTACTCCCTTACTTTGCTGTTCAGTTTCTCTTACTGAGGATCTTGTTGGTCTTCACTGGATGGCACCTGAACCTCTCAGGAAATTCAGTTTGTGTCATTCTTCCTGCTTCTCAGTTTGCCCACTGGCTCTCCATAGAGCCAGTTATCCAAGCCTCTGCTGTGGAACATCAGAGGCCAGTGCTGTGGAAGCCTGCTGCAAGAATCAGATCTTCAAAGTCACTGGCTCATGTTGGGTATTTGTTCATAAGGGCCAGTGGCAGCTGGGCAGAGAGGCTTTCTCTGATTCCCACCCAAATAATTTCCAGAGGTTCGCCCTCCCAGGGCAGTGGTGCTGCTTGGATTGTGTGGGGCCCTTGAATGTCATCAGTCCTGATGGGACTTCACCACCCTGCTCTATTGTCTCATCATGGGACTCTGCAAAATGTGTTTTACACCACAAGCCATTGCTTCACTGAAATGATGAAGAAATGAATAAACCTGTGAATTGAGAATCAGGAGCACACTCTTTTCTACCCAGCTTCTGTGGTTTAATGTTTAGAATATGAGGTCAGTAAATTTCCTCTTTCCTTGTCTAAATCAATGCATGATATTTATGCAAAATATTAAATTAGTTTAACTGGCTCAGCATTTGAACCCCATGGAACCAACGCTTTAGGGAATATTCTCAATAAAGTTTGTGAAAAGCAGCAGTTATAACTCCATCCATCCTACAGCTTCTGACCTAATTCTGCTGTATTGGAAAAGAATGTCCAGCCACAGGCACATTTTCCTCAGTCTTTTGTTTGCCTTTTCAGATATATTCTATAATTGTATTCTGAATTGGCTGAGGGATGTAAACCTCGCTATTTCCTCCCAACACAAACACCTCAATCACTTGGCAACTCAAGCCCAACTTGCTGTTTTCTGTCTGGGTAAGTGATTATTATTTTTACTATTTCCCTCTGTTGTTCAGAGTTCTATGTGCCACACTGCTTGCTGGCCATAAAATGAGGCAGTTATGTACTGAAAAGTGTGGCTATTGTGGTGAGAGTTCCCTTTGAAGCAATGTGGAAACATTGCTGATTGCTGTAGCCTCATGCCCAGGTTTCCTCCCTCGCCTGGTCTCCTGACATTCACAGGCAAAATCTGCAGAAAACTTCAAGGGGGAAGCTGAACATCAAAAAGGAGGGTTTGAGGTGTTTGTTTCCATTGAGCCTTTCTCCTAAAGGACTGATGCTCTGCTGCTGGACTCATCCACTGTGGAAGCCAATGCTGGGAATGGACAGGGTAGGCATCTGGAGCAGAGACCCAGGATTTACCTGTTCAGAGTTCTTCCAGCAGAACAAATACTTTGAGTTCATCCACAAAATCAGAAGATACTTGGGAATCCCTTTGAAACAAGTGCTATTACCATCTCCACCATCCTGTGCACCCCTTTTGCACATCAACTGTTCTTTCCACTGGACAAAGAAGCCCAAAGTACATTTTTCAGGAGGGTGAGCCAGCTGAGAGATGGAAGCAAGAGTGAGACAGGAAGGTTTGCTATAAAAAGGCTGAAGTTACCTTCAGAATTTCATCCGAAAATTCTCTTTTGCTATCCTTTTAAAGTCTGGATGCTGCCCTGCACAAAATGAGCAAATTACTACAGTGGTTTAATTAACAAAAAACCCACCAGCCTTTGTATGAAAGAAAGAACAGACAGAGCAAAAAGATCACGTGTATGTCACTATTTAAACAATGAGAATAAAATGTTATTGAGTTTGCAAAATTGTCTTTGCCATCGTATTGGATGAGTTATTTCCCTGAACTTCCTCTTGACTCCTGACACAAGTTCTCTTTAGACCAGAGCTGTGAAATTTTGGGAATGCCAGGGAATGTGGCAATCTAGGACTGACCATGCCAGGTCAGGTCTAAGGGTCAGTAAGTCTAGGATCATCTCTTGTAAGCTTTTTTAAGGAATATTAATTATTCAAGCCTAGAAGTCATTTTTGTACTGATGGTTAACACTCTGCAAGCAGTTGAGCGTTCTGAAGCATCAGACGAGTCACCTGTCACACCCACCTTGCAGCACTGATACAACGTTCAAAGGGTTTTATTTTTTCTGAGCCCATTGCCAGTGCACTAGATTTCACTTGGTAGAGAGCAAAATCATAAAATGAGATGGGGAGGCTTATCAAGTAAATTAATTACATAAATTATTTAGAAGGTAAATTAATGCCAGACAGTGTGGGTGTTGTATTGTAAGTCTGGCATAAAACTGAGAAGGCCAAACACTAACTACAGAATTAAATGTAAATAACCTACTTTGATGCCCTCTAATTAAACACCCAGCAGAATGACTGGCATCAAAAGCATGTGAAGTTATCAAGTCTAAGAAGAAATCTAAATATTTAGAGTGGACCTGTCATCAAAATACGTACAGAAAGTGAATTGCTCTTCCTCTGATGAGATTGAGCAGAAAAATATCTTTCCACAAGGCAAAAGTTATGAGAAATGACACAGTCTTAATTAAAGAATGGAAGTAGATTAGGGTAATTACACAGTGCACTAGAGGTCATAGCTTCTGCTCTCTGAAACCAGACTAAGCTGCATTTGCAGACTACCTCCTGTGCATGGGAGTTGTGTCTTCCTTGGTGCTGGTCAATGAAGAAAAACAAAACGTCTTTTTTTCTACAATTTCCTTTGGTAGTCTTTAATGTCACCAAAGATTAAACAATATACCTGAAGCTGGGTAACACAAAAAGTCCATGAAGAGAAAATGGAAATAGTTCTGTTTCAACTAAAGGGGACAGAAACGGGTGATTTGGCTTGTCTTTGTTACTGAAGGGCATAGAAAAGCAGTGAACATCGAATTATAAATGCCTTTAAAAGATTTTTGCAACTAAGCAAGAACATCTAATTAGTTTTAGAAAGTATCTCATTACTGAGTGTAAATAACACAGTGAAAGTAATTAAATTATGCAATGCAAATTGCCAGTTGCCAAATATTTACAGTTACAACTTTACCAATAAACTTCAGACACAGCTATACACCAAAGGAAAAATGAAGGTTAAAATATCTTTGAAAGCTCACGTAATTTTTTAAGCATAAAATGAAACCAATCATTACTCACCAAAAAGTTATTAATTGCAAATTGCAGACCCATGTCCTCAAAGAGCTGAATTCCTAATTTCACAGCCCAAGAGAAGAATTCCTCCTTCTTCAGAGAGAAGCAGCAGATTTTCCTCTAATGGGTCTGAAACACTCTGCTCTTCATAAAAAGTGGATTTGTAAGAAATTATTGTCAGAAATTCCAGGGTTACTTCCCTTTTGAAAAATAAATCCTGCTCATACTTCTGAAAAAAATACAACATCTTGGGGAAGAAACACCAGTAATTAATCTAATCTAATCTAATATTACTAAGTAATACTTCTAGAAAAGCTTACATTTTTTGCTTTGTGATCAAGGCATGCCATAGTTCAAATTTTGCTGTCAAATCAGCTACACTATTCATCAGGAAAGTACTCAAAGATCCTGGGCACTCTGTTAATTAGTGGAAAAAACATATTCTGGGGGTTTTCATTCCCTTATAGGATTGATTCAGCATTATGTCTACAAAAGCCGAAGAGAAGAAAAACACAGATGAAACTGTCTAGGAGGACTAGCTAAAAATAGAGAAACTGTGGAAAGAAAGGAAAATAAAAGCTGACCAGAAAAAAAACTTTTGGCCTCATTCCTGCACCATCAAATGTAGCTGAAAAATGTATAGATAACAAAAATATAAGAATTAGGAAGAATAGAGACACACCACACTGCTCACAGTATTGGTTAAATGCCTGCAGTGTAAAATTTCACAACCACAGGGCACATCCCATTCGAGGAATTATCAGTTCATTATGAAAGGTGCAGATTTCTGACGGTGTCAATAATCAATTACTGTACAGAGGGCCCCACTTTTGCTGATTACGCTGCTTAGAAAACAACTCGAGGCAGGGATGTTTCAGTGAAGTGAAATTTAAGTATCAAGATTACATCACTGTTACGCACATAAAGAAGATGTGATTTACCACTGAATTTTTCCAGATTTAGATGCAGCATAAATACCAATACCAATGCAGTGGCACACACTTGCTATGATTGATTACTAAGGGAAAATGGAAAAGAATATTTCATAATTCCACAGGAGTCCTAAGGCATTTGAAACAGGAGCTGGAGTACATTTCTGACCCCCAAGATAGGCTTTTCACCCAACAAAAATTTGATGTTTCAGAGGAGATCGTTCTCCTTTTCTCCATAAGGGGATTTCCTAAATAGTTTATATCGAAACAGAAGAAGGACCCAAAACCTTACCAACCCCAAACATCATCAAATCTGTCAGAGAATTATTCAAGTATTACTTAGTGTAATTTATCTGGTGTCATTGTGCCACCATTACACCCTTGCCACATAACTTCCAGATTAACATAGTAAAAAATTAAGCATTGGCATTTACAATATGTGACAATAAACCCCAAAATGGAAAGGACTCCTTTTTTTCAGTGATGGGTTGGTTGGTTTGGTTTGGTTTTGGTTTTTATTAATATCAGCAGAGTTTTTATAACCAAACATTTAAGTGCAGGAATTTGGTCATGGATTTCTTTGTAAAAACTAATGAATAAAGGTGATGAAAACGAAGAGTGTTATGGGAATTTTCTCTAAGCTTCCTTTTTTTCTTCTTTTTCTTTTTTTTTTCTTTTTTTTTTTTTTCTTTTCAAATCAGCATAAAACCACAAAGTGTGTAATTGTTTGGGAAAGGAATCACAATGGGAAAAGCAGATAAGCTACCAAATTTTCCCAACAATTTCCAGATTTTTTCTTAAAATTAATGTTTTCCTGAAAAAACCAGCAGCTAGCCTGTGATATAGCAAAAAAAAAAAAAAATCAAGACATGAAATAAAAAATTTTACATGACAACATAGATTAGTAACATTTGTTTAAAAAAACTCTTCAAATAATTTTCTTTGTCTGTGGCTTTCTTGTTTTCTTAATATCTACAACTAATGGGAGTATCAAGAAGCCATTTAAAACATATTTGTGTATTGGGAGTCTTGTTAGCAGGAATCTTTCTATGGTATCATTGTCACTGTTTCATCCCTGTTGCTTATGACTGCATTCTGTTCTTTAGCTTTTCTTTCATAACTTCCCTCCAGAAAACCATTTTTTCTTCTTTCCTCTATAAATAAGTGAACTCTGACATTTTATCCCAAAATTTTCAGAAAATTTTGATCAATTTTGTTACAAGAGTGATTTTTTAATTGAGTGAAAATGTCAAGCAAGCCCACTGATCAAAGAAATGTGTGCTTAAAACTAATAATGGAATATTTATTTAAATAGCTGTATAAATAATATCTGTAGTAAATAAAACACTACTTAGTATTTCTTAATTTAGAATAGTAAATTTATTCACTATTTTTAAAAAATATTTTGATTTTTAATCTACAAAAATGTGGTTTATGTTTGCCAACCACAGAAACTGAAAGTTACTGAGGAAACAGAATTTTTAGTAAAAACTCAATTAAAAAGAAATAAACAACCGAATGTTAAAAAGAACAAGTCTGGTTTCTTTAAATACCAGATCACAATTATTTTCCACTTAAATATCCTTATGCATGTTGGCAACCAAGATGTGCTTTCAAGATTTTTCTCTTTACGCTTCTGAAATTTAAAAGCTGAAAGAAAGTGTTTCAGTGAAGATGTATGTTATTTATGTTTTGGTTTTTTAAAACTGGTATTTCAAATTAAAATTTGTGATAAGCCTGAAACCTTTAGCAGGCTGACAGAAGTGTGAAACCCACTCTGCTGATTCCTCAGCAGCTTTCCATTTCTGTGCCTGAGGAAGTAATTTGAACTGCCACTGGACATATAATTCAGGAAAAACTCACCTATGTATTTTGTAGTGTTAAAATGAAGCTGAAATGAAGGATCTATCCAAGTGTCCACACCACAACAGTTTTGCACTACCAAAAACACTCCAAGTGGTGACGAACTCGTGACCTCTCTGGCTCTGGATTTTTGGTACAACAGCAGCAAACCAGGGGCTCGTTGTCCTGATTCTACTGCTCTGTGCTGAAATTTGTTCAATTGCAGTGGTTAGGAAAGGTACATGGCAGAAGAAATAAAGACACAAAAGGCTGCAGTGGCACATCCACAGGTGTGAAATGGAGCCAGCAGGTGCTCGCTCCCCAGCCAGGCCACTCTAGACTTCACAATGATTCTCCCGACAAATGTAACTAATTTCAGAGGCGAGAGATTAGATGAAACACACCACTGATCTGCCAGCCTCATTTCTACATAGAGTTTAACATCCTTGGCCTCTCCTGAGTTCAGCAAATATGAAAATGTAGAAGACAGCTTGGAGCATGAGAGAACAGCAAGATGAGCTTTTTCCTCTCCCATATTTCACACATACCATTAGAGGTTTAATGACTGACATAATTATGATACAGTGCTTGTGAGATTCCAGATCATTAACCTCTTCTGCCATGTGTAAAATGGAATAACTCTGTGGTAACTACTGAAAGACCTATACACAGAAATAATTAATACATATTAGAGGAGTCACACTGAAAATACGTGGACATCAGCAGGTGCTGATGCTGACTCTGTGCAGGACCCTGCTGCTGTCACAGGAACGTGGGATATCCCACCCTGCAGAAGTTGCATGTTTTAGGACTGGGATCTCTGCATGGTCCCCAGGGGTATCTGCCTGCTCTAAGTGGACACCCACATTTACAGTCTGGTGCCACTTCCAGAGACTCTGAGGTTACCTCTGGTTGCTTTGTCACGTTGTAAAGTGATGGTCAAAACCTGCCTCTTCTTGCAGAGATTTGAAAAAAATAATTTCTGTCACCCAGACTCTTATCAAAAATGTTATTTTACTGGCCAAAAGGCCTGTTTTCACCATTGTATTGATGGGACTATAAGAGGAACTTGATGAGTGAATTCCCTCACCTGTGACAAGCAGAGAACTGTGGGACAAGGCCCTGCTCTCTGGCCCTGCCTCACATCCCCCAGCACAGCAGCTGGAAATGGAAGATTAAAAAGAGAGAAAGCCAAGGAGACATCAGCACAACTTCTTTATTTTAATTGTCTCTAGACATTCTACACAAGTAAATGAAAAAAAAAAATAAAATTCCTGTGTGCTTCCTGTTTTTTCAAGATACTAATCTCAGATGGTTCTGCCAGCAGTTCCCAGTGACCACAAACATTTCAGCTCTCTGAAGTACAGCGCAGCAACTTTAGGCAGGACGTTCCCAGCTGAACTCTACTGTTTACTTGGGAGAACTCTGTCCAGCTGGATCACCTAGAAATCACTTCCAGCAGTCAGCCTGGAAACTGTGGTTAGAGCCCCTGTGTTCTGCCCTGCAGCACCCTTGCCTGGATGCAAGATAAGTTTTTCCAACAGCCCATCCCTCCACAGGAAGGCAACAAAAACAAAACGGCAGAGAAACACAAATGAGTTTGGTAAACCTGGCCAGGCTTTTCAGTCCTTTTGAAAGTAATGTCTCCCAAATTTCAGGTGGCAGGCAGGCAGGACCTGAGCAAAGACACAGATCTCACAGGTCTCAAAGCTGCTACCCATTACTGTAGATCCTCATGAATTCTTAAAATCAATTGCAATATATTATGGCTTACATTTTGGGAGCCTTAATTAAAAATTGAGCCAAAGGAATCAGTATTACTTGTGGCTTCGGAAGAAAGTAACATAATTTCTGGAAGTGTGTATCTCCTTATGAATAACACAGGTGTGTTACCACTTCAGCTGGGCTCAAGAGGGAATTTCCCAATCATATTCATATATGACACATTAATTCATTTTATGAAGCCCTTTCAGACCATGATGATGGGATTTTTCTGGAAAAGGCTTAACCAAACCCTGACATCCAGAGGGTCTCCTAAAAGGCTTCACCTCCTGCAGCCTTTAAGTCCACATGACCAGCCTAGGGTTAATCTAAATAGAACACCCTAAATCTGTGTGATGTGAAAGTCAGCCCTGAATGCTTTGTTGTGCAGATCTGCTCCTTTTGCTCTACAGTACATGCTAATCTACATACACCCTTGTGTTACTTCTGGTCAGCATAATTTTGGCTTGACTTAAACCATATCATAACTTCCCAAAACACTGATAACTGGAGAGTACTACAGTGCTTATAGAAAGTTAACAATTACAGACAAATGCCTGGTTCAATGCTTGTCAAGATTGGAATAGTGGTGTTGCAATCAGACCAAAATTCTATTGCCCAAAACTATAGAAGGCCGATTCCAAAAGTTTTTGATGCAGTTACCAATATCAAGCACAGCTGAGAAATGTTTCACTCCAGTGTTCCTCTGTTGATCTTTTATTTCCCTCAGCCTTTTTAATGAAAGAGGGTCTTTCTTAGCTTTGTTTCATTTGGGTAAGTCCCTCATAGGGTAAACAGTCCTTTTCTTGCTCTGTCTCTCCCAGAGGGGTGAGGAAGAAAATCAGAAGAGCAAAAGCAGGACAATCTCAGGGGTTCAGATAAAGACCATCTAATAAATGAGGGGAATAAAAAAAAATAAAAAGAAAAAGGATCTAAAGTCAGTCACCCACCCACCTTCCACCAGCAAACTGGGGCCCAGACAGCCTCCAAGAAGTGGCTGCTTTGGGCCACCTCTCGCAGTTTTACACGGAGCACAGTCCTGGCTGTACCAAATCTTGTCCCTTTTCCGAACCCCAACTGCTCCCTGAGAGAGCACAGAGAAGCAAAGGAGGTGTAGATGTTGTGCACTGTTCAGCAATAAGAAATCACCAGTGTGCTGTCCATGCTCTTTTGGTTCCAGGTCTAAAACACATGTGTTGTCAGAAAGAAGTCTCCAGCTCAGCCCAGTGCAGTGCAGGAACATTACTATTTGTTTTATTTAATAGTCATGGATGGTACAGATGTTCTGAACCAGGTGTTTTAAAAGTTTTTCTCAGAATTGTAATGCCTCAGAGAGATTTTCCTCTGCACCTTTGACTCACCTTTGCTCCCTTTGGCTCCGACATACACAGACTGCTTCTGTCAGCATGGGAAGTCACTCTGAGAGTTAGCTGACCCCAGGAGTTTATGGGCAGCTGAATTTTCAAGGAAATTCAAAACAAGGTGACATTAATCACCTGGGGAAGACAGAGGCTATTTTGAGGGTAGAAGACAGCAGCACTGTTACAGACAGGTACAAGGTCTTATAAAAGAAAGAAAAATATTATTTGGGCCCTGCTACTCTAGCTGTGCTGGAAGTAGTCTGTAAGTTCCCACAAGAAAGAATCAGAGGAATGAAAAGTTAGTTAACACAACAATCTATTCTGGTCTGCACCTGCACAAACAATAGATATGTCCTATGAGAATCACTGAAGAAGATATGTAAACACCTGAATGAAAGAGAGTGTCTTAGCACATACACACAAAACAGCTTCTAAGCAATGAACTGAATAGCAAGAAAATTACCAATGGGAGTTCAACTCCAGGTCTGTAAAAACTGTATAAAAACACATTGTGGGAATAAAGAACAGGCTTTTCCCTGCATGAAGAAACTGAGTCCTGGCTGATTTTATTATAACACAGCACCCTTCTGGAAGCATTTTACCATGTCTTGAGTCAAAGCTGAACACTGTGTTGAACATGGGAATCTGTCAGTAAGAGTAAAGGAAGACACCAGATGTAAAAGGACTTACTATTAAAAATACATGAGATTATCTGTCATGTTGATGTTAAAATTAGATTTGGTCTTGAACATTTCATAGAGGACAAAGACATGCATGCTTTTGTAACCAAATTCCTGCCATTGCAGGATAGGCAGGGGAACATCCCTTTAAGGTGACACTTAATCATTGTCATAGGTGTTCTTGTCATTTGAAACAGCACAAAGATTTAAGTGGTTTTTTCCTTTCTCTTCTCCTCATTTTCATAAGCTGCATACAGACAATTGAGACATTTCTCCACAAGAGAATTAGGACATTTGTGTTAGGGCTAAACAGTCAGAAAGGAAGTTCAAGGCCGAAATTACACACTCACATAAGATCTCTTCTAAATCCTGTGAAACATCCACACAAAACTTGTGAAATCTGGCTTTCTAAATCCTGAGTTACTGACTATCATGTTTGATTTAATTGGAGATCTTATTGAACAGACACCATGGCAGCTATGTAGAGTCTCTCCCTCATTAAAAAAAGGGTGAATCTGCTTGTCCCTCTTAATCGTACACAGGTCCAATTAAATCTCAGTCCCAGTTCAAAGCCTGCTGACAGACTGTGAGAAGTAGCCAGGAGCACAAATAATGCATAAAGCAGCAACAAGAGGGTTGTGTGAGTCACAGTTAAGCAGATCTGATTGCCTGGCAGGAAGAAAAAAGAAAAAAGAGGAAGGAGGATGTACAATATCCATTACCTTCCCCATCTGTTTTGTGGAGAACACTGAAGTCCTCTCACATAAAATCTTCCAAAGCAAAGCTTTTTTTGACTAGATCTCAGGGTAAGTAAAAAATTAGTAGTTCTGAAAACGTTATTTCTAACCCACTGGGAATCTTAAATGATCAATGGTCAACATGATTTTTTGATAAAATCTTCTTTACCTGGCTGTTCTTAGGCTTTCCTGGGCTGTTGAAAGCCTGAGTACATTGTGTTCAATGTCATCACAAAAGGAAGCTACAGTCTGATAAAAATAAATAGCTTCTCAGCACAAGTTAGCTGTGTAATTTGAGCTTCTTAGTCTCGACTGTAGCTGGAAACTACTGGCAACAAATAAATTCCTTTCTAATGCAGTTCTGGTCCACTTTCCTGCTGTCATCTTGGCAGATTGCTAATTCACGCCAGGATGCACAGATGCATCCTAATACAAATATAATTCAGTCACAGATAAATGTAAGGGAATGTAAATAGAGTTTTTGAAATCTTACATACTTTTTAAAATCTGACTTTTAGCTCTGGAAAATTTTTAGCAGTGAAGATGTACTCTTTCTCATTTTATAGGTAGAATTTTTTTAAATGAGCCTTTGCTAACAAAAAAGAATGCTAGTTTTGATGGAGTGATCACACACAAGCCAATTTAAAATAGACTACTCCTTGCTTTTCTTTTTCATTTTCTAAAGGTGCTCAGATTTTTATTTAAAATCTGTAAATGAGCTTCTTTGTGTGTCTCCTTGCATCACCTTCTCTTTCCAAAGGCTCATTGCAAAAAGATTTAATGCAACTAATGTTAAATAAAATCCAAGTGTCAACCAGAGAGGTGGTCCAAGTGTCTCTTCCCTATACTAATTAGGGGGCACAAGAAATTTAGGCACAGGGATTTGAAAGCAAACAGAGACACCAGTAGGGAGCAGATACAGGAACTTCCACTACAAACTGGCACTGATAGGTATCAATGCAATAAACTCAGTGCAACACTAAACCAACTCTGCCCTCCTGCTGCTGCAGAGCAGTGAGTGGGAGCTATGCTGCATCCCTGGGGCTTGCAGAGTCTTTTCAGAAAGCGTGCTGGCATCCCCAGCAGGTTTCTGAAGGAGTCCAACAGAGAGAAGCAGCATCCAGTGCCCAGCCAGGAGCCTGGGCAGCAAGCAGGTCTGCATGTCCCAGCATTAGCAGTACAGACAAAAGCCATGTGTTGTGATAAAGTCCTAAATCAGGGAGGAAAACAGAACAAACCTCTCCCGAACCAAACAAACTTCTCCATGACACACTAAGTTACAAGAGCAAGAGCAAGAAATGTCACACCATCTGGTTTTCACACTTCTTGTCTCCAGACACTGAAAGCAGTGACACCAAGTGACACTGCATTAACCTTTCCTTGGAATTCTGCTGCCTCTCCCTGCAAGGCTCTGGCAGAGTTTTACCAATGTTGTTGGCTCTCTCCGACAAAATCACACAGAATTTTATTCCTTGCAAGATTGTCCTGGGGACATTTGCAGGGCAAGGACTGAGTGAGGTTGGAGAGCTGGGGTGGGCATTAAACTCTGACCATTCTTCACATCTGGCTGGAGGAGGGTGGGTGGAGAAACTGACCCCAGAATTCTGGAGAATTTGGGAGTGGGTGGGTGGATCCTGCCACTGATGGGGTCCCTCAGAAGGTGTGGGGCACCCAAGGGTGAGGGGAATGCACAGGGACATTGCCAGCTGACTCTCCTCAGGGAGCCCCTCCAAAAATCCAGTGAATTCCTCAGAATCCCTGCCCTCCTCTCAACCCCCATCCTCTGTCTCCAGGCAGACAGACCCAAACCTGTTCTTTTTTTTTTTTTCCCCCAAAAGACTAATGAGATAAGTCCCAGCTGAGGATTCTGGAGAAGTCTCAGCCCAGATTCTGAACAAAAAAAACAAAACAAAGCGACTTTAAAGAGCTTTAAAAAAACCATCTGGAACTGGGAAAAATGAGGTTTCTTAAAATGCAAGCAAATGAAGGAGTTTTCCTTTAGAAAAATAAGAAGAAAAAAGAAGAGATAATAAAAGGTTTTCTTGAAAAACATACTTTAAAAATGCAACCTAAATAAGGAACAAGGATTTTCCCTTAAAATAAAGAGAATAAAAGGTTTCTTCCCCTTAAAAAATCCTTAAAAACAGAGATATTAACTTCCTTTTAGAAAAAAAAAATCAGCCACACTAAAAATGATGGTGGTTTAAATGGTTGTTTTTTTCCTCATAAAAGTAGAATTCCAGTGTATAAGGACTTCTTTTTTCTTCCTAGAAAAAAAGACCACAGTACATGATAAAGATTTTTCTTATACTCACAATACTATGCAAAATCCTCAAAATCCCAAATAAAAAGGAATAATCTCTTTTCTTCCTCATTATAAAAAAAGATTATTAGGAATCTATAATTAAAAATAATTTCAAAAAGGACTTTTTTGTTTAAAATAATTAAATAGGGGGATGAAAGTTGAAAGTTTGGAAAGGGGCAAAACCCCTACATAGGTGAGAAGGGATCCAGAGGTCTCTCCAGAACCCCAAAATTATTCAAAAAATGTCTTCACTGTGCTTAAAAAAAAAAAAAAGAAACAAAACAGGAGGAGCCCAAAATCCCCAACACATGATTAAATCTTCAACACGTGATTACATTTCCGTTTCTAAAGAATCCTGGAAGAGCTCAGAGAGATTGGATGGGTGGAAAGTTGGCAAATTCGATGTTTCTCTATCTTTTGTTTTGATAAAAAAGGAGCAGGACCAGGCAAAAGCCAGCATTTGAGGGTGTTTGAGATCATTTTCAGGCTGCAGCTCTTCACTTCATTGAAATCCAGGTGAGAGAATTTTTATTCTGCTGGGATTTGGTCATTCCTTGGAATACTGTCTCTTTGAAATCCTGATTTTTCATGCATTTAAGGAAGATTTGTGCCTTTAAATGGCCTTAAAATGCATGGAAAAAATGTAAATAATCCTCATTTTATTCAAAAAAAAGGCAAAAAATCCTGAATTTTGGCACAGAAGGGGAAAAATATCTTCAATTCACTCACACAAATAGCAAAAACTGAAGATTCAATTAAAGTTAAATAAAAAAACCCTAAACAAATAGAAGATAAATAAAAATAGCATTCATATTAAAACTATATTAAATAAAAACCAATGCATTTACAATTAACAATTGAAATGAAATTAAATAATGTTCACTTAAATGAAATTTTGGTTACAATTCAATCAAAATAAATTAAAATTTTTAAAAATTAAATCAAATTTTAAAATGTTCTGAATTAAATTATATTAATACTTTCAAATGTACTGTAATTACATTAAAAAGCCAACGTTTCAAATACTTCAGTTCTTTTAAAAAATGGTAAAAATGCCTCACATACACACAGCCCTCAACACAAAATTCCTGGAAAAAGTATATGCTTGGTGTTTTGACCTGTTTTTATTTTTTTGCCTCTGGAACTTCATTTTACTGTATCATCTCTTTTGGGAGAGTGTTGGCTTGCTTGTTTGAATATACTTACATTTTTTTCTCAAGTTTTCCTCTTTTTTACAGTTATTTTAGGGTCGAAGATGTTACCCTCTAGTGTTTTCTTCCTCCTGATTTTAGGTAAATGTTTGTTTCTGCAAAAATGTTGTCATTTTTGTCCCTATTCTAAAAATTATTGAACAACTCATTTTCCCTCGTATTTCTTTTCTAGGTTCCATGGTGGACACCAAAACCTTACCTGAAAAAGGTGATTTTTGGGGGCTTTGCCCTAAAAAAACATTATTTCCACCTAAAACAAATTTTCTCCCACCCACATAATACCATTTTCCCACTATTCTCCCAAAATCCATGTGTTCTTCATGTAATTCCACTGGGGTCATTCCCTTTGACCCCAGTTTCACCATGAAAACCCAGTAGAAGAAACAACCATTTTTAGGTAACCAAGATCATGGGAGCCTCAAATTTGCTGGGTTACACCCCAAAATCCATGTAATTGGGTGGGAATTTGGGGGCAGTTCACAAATCCTAATTTTCCTACAGGGTCCCTGGTCTATCCCTACGGACCACAGCAGGGGATGAAACCAACCCCAAACACGATGATGGGACATCTGAGGCGATCACCCTCTCTGTTCCCTTCACCTTCTATGGCAAAACCTACAAAACTGCGTTCGTAGGTCACCCCAAATTCCATATTCTTGAGAATTTCCTACATTATTCCAGATTTTCCCTCCATTTCTACTAAGTTTTTTTACTGGGGGGGTGTGTGGGTGTGTGTCTTCCCCAAAATCAACCCTTCTTGAGTCCATAGTGGGTTTTACCCTTGGACACTGAAATATCTTCAGATGGCTGGAGGATCTTGAGGGGGCTGGTGGTATTGGGGGGTTGGAGGGGCTTGAGGGGTTCTGACAGTGGTGGCTGGTGGTGTGGTCCTTCGTGGTCATATGGCTGGTGGGTCTTGGGGCAGTTGGTTGGTTTTGGAGGGTCCCATGGCGGGTGGAACTTGGGGTGTGCTGGTGGGCACTGTGGGATCACATGGGTGGTGGATTTTTTGATGGTCCTTGAGGAGTGAGTCTTGAGGGAGATTTGTGGGTGTTGTGGAGTCCTGTGGGTAGTGGGTCTCCGGAGGGTCCTGGGGGTGGTTGCTGTCAGGCGGTTCTATGGATCTGATGTTTGGGAGGGTCCTGTGGGGGGCGTGTCTTGGGAGGTTTATGGATGTTGAAGGGGTTCTTTGGGTGTTGGGAGTCCTGTGGGTGAGGGTTCCTGTGCTTGGTAGGTTTTGGGGGAGACCTGTGGGCAGTGGATCTTGGGGTGTTGATAGGTGTTGGGGGAGTCCCTAGGGGTGGTGGTTCATGATGTGCTTGTAGGGTTCATCTCTAGGACTCCAGAACCCAAGTCAAGGTGTTGCACCCACCAGCTCCTTGGTGTCGCCTCCAGGTGAACAACAATGGGGTGATCTCCTTCAATGAGCCTGTCAGACAGTACACCCCCGATCCCTTCCCTCTGGCGGATGGGAGCCCGTTTGTGGCTCCGTACTGGGCCGATGTGGACAACGTTCTGGGTGGGGACATCTTCTACCGCCAGACCACCGACCCAGCTCTGCTGGGGGCCATCAGCCAGGACATCACCCAGTACTTCCCCAAAAGCCCCTTCACGGCCACCTGGGCCTTGGTGGCCACCTGGGACCATGTGGCCTACTATGGCTCCACCTCTGAAAAGGTGAGGTCTGTGGTCCATGGGGTATGAAGGTCACACATTGGCTCTTGCTGTCCCACTCGGTGGCCTTGTTGACTGACCTCTCTTTGACCTCCAGAACCCACCCACAACCTCCATGACTCATCCTTGACCCCTGTGACCTTTCTCCATAGGGCAACACCTTCCAGGCTGTGCTGACCACAGACTCCAAGATGTTCTACATCATCCTCAACTACTGGGACATCCAGTGGACCACAGGGGCAGCAAGTGATGGGGACGCTGAAACGGGACTCGGGGGGACCCCAGCACATGTAGGTGGGGAGGGTGGAGGAGAAGGGGGAGGTTGTCCCACGCCATGTTCTGAGGATGATGATGATGATGAAGGTCAGGGATTGGCCCGTCCCATTTCCTGGGGATGAAGATGATCATGATCATGACAAAGGTCCAGGATTGGCCCACACCATTTCTGGGGAGATCAAGTTGTCCTGTTCCTTTTCTGGAGATGATGATGATGAAGGTCAGAGGTTGGCCCATCCCAGCTATTGGAGATGATAGTGATGTAATGATAATAGTGATGGTGATGGTGATGGTGATGGTGATGATGATGATGGTGAAGATGGTGTAGTCCACCCTTCTTCTGGAGATGATGATCATGATACTGATGGCTATGGATTGGTCCATGTAATTTCTGGGCGATACCAAATATGTTTCGCATCCTAAAATCATTTTGGGGGCCCACTACTCCCTTTGGATGGGATCAGTCCTCCTCACTCCCCCCTTCCCCCGCTCTGTTTTGCAGGCAGGATTCAATAGCGGTGATGACACCAACTTCTACAACATTCCCGGATCCCAGACTGATGCCATCATCAACATCACCACCACCTCCAACGTCAAGGTCCCGGGACGCTGGGTCTTTCGGGTGGATGACTTCCAGGTGACAGGTGTGGATCCTCCGCAGCTGAACAACAACTGCTGGTTGTAAGTTGGAGGAGAAAATTGGGAATTTTGAGGACAAGGGGGAATTTGGGCAGTAAATTCAGGAGTGGGGGGTAAAGTGGGGATTTGGGGCAATAACTTGTGACTGTGGGAAGACCACTGGGAATTTAGAGGAAGACAGGGATTTGCTGGAGAAAATTAGGAATCTGGGGGGAACAGAGGGAATCTTGGTTGGAATGTTGAGGATTTAGGGGCAAATTAGGAACTGGAGAAAATTGGGCATTTGGGGAACAATTGGAAGTTTGTTGGGGAAAGGTGGGGATAATTTGTGAGGAAAATTTGGGTTCTGAGGGGAATATTGGGATTTTTTTTGTGGGGTATTGATCATTTGGGTGGAAAGTGGCTGTTCCTCTTGGACTGTTGATATCTCCTCCAGGTGAATTGAGGGGAGAGGGGCAGAGGGACATCACCACTGCCACTGTTATCATCGATGAAGCCACTGTGCATGTCAAGATCATGCCAACCTCTATCAGAGCAATAAAATTGCAGATAAGACATTACAGTGTCCATGTCCTTGTCATTGCATGGCACCCATGGTGCTGTCATCACACTTATGTCACCATCACCCTCACTGTTCCCACAGTTGCAGGGGATCTGAGGGGCTTTGGGGTGAAACGTGACAGAATTTATCCAATTTGGCCTTTTTTGGGTGTGAATTTCTGGAGTCTTGCACAATGTGAAGTCACCTGGCAGCCATGTGCACAAGAGACACGACCTACAACAGACAGCTTGGCACATACCCCCAAAATGCTGCACCTACAACACACGTGGACATCACAAGATACACAAAATAGACAAGACACAGCTTTATCCCTCCCCACCCTTGACTTCTAGTCACAGAATCACAGGATCTGATTAAAGCTGGGAGAGAACTGCAAGATCCTCAAATCCAACCTTTGACTAAACACCCCATGTCAAGCAGACCACAGCACTGAGTGCCATGTTACACCACCTCCCTGAATAGACCATTCCAATGCCCAGTCACCCCTTCTGTGAAGAAATTCCTCCTGATGTCCAGCCTGAATCTCCCCTAGCACAGCTTGAGACCATTTCCTCTTGTCCTGCTGCTGGTTGCCTGGGAGAAAAGACTCACTCCCACCTGGCAGCAACCTCTTTTCCAGGTAACTGTAGGAAGTGCTAAAGTCACCCCAATCATCCTTTTCTCCAGGCGGAGTCTCCCCAGGCTCCTTCAGCCACTCCTGGTTTTCCAGATCCTTCCCCAGCTCTGTTCCTTTCTCCTGGCATCCTCCAGGCCTTCAATGTCTTTATTACCGTGAGAGACCCAAAACTGGTTTTGACAGGGACAGTCACTGCCCTGCTCCTACTTCCACACCAAGGCTGGGACAGCCCAGGGGCCCCTGGCCTTCCTGGCCACCTGGAGCATCTGGCTCAGGTTCTGCTGCTGTCATGAGCATCTCCAGGGCCTTTTATAGTGAGCAGATTCCCAGCCACTGTGCCCCAGCCTGGAGCTGCAGAGGTTGTTGTGACCCAAGGGCAGGGCCTGGCACTTCCCCTTGGTGCACCTCGTGCCATTGGCGTGGGTCTGTCGATCCCATCAGCTCCTCAGCCCACAAAATGCATATTTTTTAAAAAATTCCCTCTTCCTCTTCCCTTTTTTCCTTTTTCCCTTTATTTTTTTTTACTTTTTTTTTACCCAAATTGCACCCTCTACTTCTCAAAAAAAAACAAAAACAAACACTATTCTTGCTCCCTCACCTCCTGGTCATTGCGGAATAATGTAAAACATATTGGACAAAAAAACCTCGATATCTGGTAATGCCAATTTTTGACATCAGTTTTAACAATAAAATACCCCTGTTTTTCTCTTTTTTCACCTTTCTTGGCCAAAAATTATCTCACGTCATTGGCTGGGGTCATCCCCTGAGGGTGCATGAATTAGCAATTTTGTTTCCCCTTTTTCTGCCAAAATTAAAAAATAATTGAGGGAGGAGTCAGATTTGCTGTCCTGGGATTGTGTTTTCTTCACAGATAAAACAGAGCTCATTGGGGATACGGAGCTAAACTGGGGATCAAACGGGGCCAAAGGCTGGTAAGGGCAAATGAATATCTAATAATTGATAATTTTTTGGGCAGGAAAGACCCTAAGGTGGGAAAATCCACCTGAAAATTCCTAAACCTCCCCAACCTCCCCCCTCCCCCTCCCTCCCCCCCACCTCAGCCCTGGGTCTGATCCTAGGAGCAGTGGGATTGGAAGGTTTGTGAAGGGATTTGGGGGAGAAAAAGGCAGGATAGGGGGGTGGAAGGGAACAAGAGAGGGAGAAAAAGAAGGAAAAGAAGAAGAGAGAAGAAAAGGGAAAAAGAAGAAGGAAAGCAAAAGGGAGGAGGAAAGGTAAATTGGGGAAAGAAGAGAGGAAAAGAAAGAAAAGAGGGAAAGAGTGGGATAAGGGGGGAAAGGCAAAAAAGGGAGAAAAAGGAAAAATTAGGAGGAAATGAAAACTAGGGAAAGAAGGGACGAAAGCAGGAAAAATGTGGGAAAGGGGGGAAAAGGGAAAAGAGTAAGGCAAGACAAAATGAAAACAAGGGGGAAGAAGAAAGGAAAAATTAAGGAAGTGGAGGGGAAAAAGGGAAAAGAGGAAGGAAAGGATAAAAGGAAAAGGAAGTGAAAAAATGGAGAGAAGGAGTGCAAAGAGGGAAAAGGGATAGAAAAGGGAAAAAAAGATGAAGAAATTAAAAAGCCCAAAGAGGGTTTGGATGGAAAAATGGGATTTGGAGAAAAGAGGAGATAGTGGAAAAAATGAAGCAAAAGAAAGAATGGGGAAAATAAGGGGGAAAGAGAAGATTACCAAAAATAGAAAAAGGACAAAGGGAAAAGGGAGGAAAAGGGGAAGGAAAAGAAGAGGAAAAGGAAAAGAAGATTCAAAAGTACCTGAAATGGTGGGGGAAGGTGTGTGGAAATGCCTCCACAAAAGCCAATTTTTGCACCAGGTGCAATAAAATTCAGATTTTTAAGTAAATGCAATTAAAATAATGAATTTGAGGATATCTTGAATGAGAAGAACAGATTTTGGGGACAAATTCAGCACAACATTGATTTTTGGGATGAGTACAAGGCTGAAACACACAGATTTTGGGGATTTGTAGAGTTTTATGTTAAGAAATAGTGAATTTTGGGAAAATTCTAGTGAGATTTCAAACAATATGAGAATTTGACTGGTTTTTTTTACCTTTTCACCCAGAGCATCATGGATGGCAGCTTGGGAAAAACAGATGTCCTGAGATGGTTCTGGACTGTTATGTTCTGGGGTAAGTTGAAACAGGGTGGGGTAATGCTCCAAAAGCTGTAATATTCTCCTGAAATAATGAATTTCCTCAAAAAAGGGTTTTCCAGCCCAAAAACTTTATCTTTTGCCCAGGGAATTAATTGGGTTTTCATTAAAATCACTATTCGTCAAATGGTTTGTTCCTGGGAATGATGAGCCAATGGATTCATCTAATTCATTAAATATTTGTTCAGAGTTTACTCACCCAATCAGAGTTTACTCTCCTAACTGGAGAATGAGTATGAAAAATTAATCAAATCAATGATTAAATTAATACTCCATCAAATCAATGATCTAACAAATTACTAGTTCATAAAATCAATCAAGTCCATCAAATCTGTAATCCATTAAAGCTATAATTCATCAGATCAATGTTAATTTAATTTTTTTTCTCCAAAATAATATCCCATCGAATCAAATCCACATCCCATAAACTCAGTAAGCTGTCAAATCAAAATCGATGACCCATGAAATTAATACTTCATCAAATCAAATCAGTCTGCCCAATAAAAAGTCCTTTAATCTATTAATCCATTGACTCAAAAGTCCATTGGCTCAATAATCTATTGAATCAATAATCCATTAAATTAATGATCCATCAAATCAAAGGCCTAGCAAACAAAATCAAAGGTCTATTAAATTGAAAGTCCTCAAGCCAATAATTTATCTAATCATGAACCCATTAAATTAACAATCCATTAATCAATAATCAACCAAATTGATCAAGTTATCAAATCAGTGGTTCACCAAATCAATAATTCAGCAAGCAGTGATCCATGAAATCAACTGTCCATCAAACCAGTCAAATCTCCATCAAATCAATAATCTATCAAATTCCCCACCCCTCTTCTTCATCCCCCAGCTCTCCTCCATGCCCCCAGCATTACCTCTGAGATGTCACCACTTCACCTGGGTGATGAGTTCCTGGTGGCCTTCCTGCAGAATGGTGACCAGCGCACCCTTCGCAGCGACTTCCGCCTCCTCCTCCTCACTGGCCCGTCCCCGTCCACCACCGCCACCATCTCCATGAAGAGACCTGGATTACGGATGACGGTCCAGGCAGCTGCCAACCAACCGGTCCTGGTGGAGATCCCACCCCAAGCCGAGATGGTGGGAAGCCAAATTTTTGAAAACGCTGTGGTGGTGAAGACAACTGCCGCTGTCACTGCAGTGATGGTCAACGACAAACCCACGGCAGCTGATTCCGCTGTCATTATTCCAGTCCATAGGTGGGGGACGGAATACCACGTGGTCACCCCCAACCCTGGCCCCACTCGCAATGCACAGTTTGTGGTGGCTGCTTGGGATCAGCCCACCACAGTCAACATTCACCTCAACGCCGATGTCACCTTCCGTGGACGGCTGCACCGGCGTGGCTCCACCCTCACCATTCCGCTGGAGCCGTTCCAAGCAGCACAGATCCAGAGCACAGCCGATCCTTCTGGAACACGGGTGGTGGCACAGAAGCCGGTGGCCGTCTTCAGCGGTCACACCTGTGTGGGCAGGTTGAGCCGCTGTGATCACGTGGTGGAACAGCTCCACCCTATCTCCCAGTGGGGAAAATCCTTCCTTGTGCCGCCAGTACCCTTCCAAGGACAATCCAACCTCATCTACATCACCGCTGCCCAACCAACTCGTGTCACGGGCCACGGTGAAGTCACCAAGACCACGCGTGAGATACAACCCAACCACTCGCTGCTCTATGGCACCCAATCCCCGCAGGGCTTGTTCGTCACGTCAGAGGCTGGCGTCCAGGTTTTTCTGCTGGGCAGTGGCGGGAACAGCGGTGCGGTGAACTTTGAGCCGTTTTTTGTCAGCATCCCGGACATAGCCAGTTACTGCAACTCCTACAGCGTGGTTGCACTGGAGGGATACGACAACCGCATCCTGCTGGTGGCTAAGACAGCAGAAACTTCTGGGATACTGCTGAACCAGAGGCCGTTAGGGAGTGTGGCATGGGAGAAGATCCCTGGGACAGAGTATTCATGGGTTGGGATAAATTTGGGAAGCGGATTTGGAATCCATCGTGTGGCGCATGAGACAGCAGCATTTGGGGTGTGGAACGTTGGGATGGGACAGGGGAAGCGCTATGGAGCAGAGGGAGCTTGCGACAGTGGTGAGTGGAGGTGGACTTGATATCAACAGATTAGCTACAATTCTATAGATATCAATAACAAATATTTACAATAGTTATATTATAAGTAATATTGAGAATGACAATAACGAATTAAATAAAAAATAGCATTTCATAATAATATTATTGTATTAGAATAATATATAACATTATATGATAATATATAATATTATAATAGTAATATTTTTTAAAAAAATACTAATATACAAACATATAGGAATAATTGCAAAAAACACCCCTAAATGTAATATACTAAATAAATGAATAAGAATTAATGGAGAAATATATAAATAATACATAAAAATCACTATCTACAAACATCTAATAAATAGTAAGTATCTAAGTATTAGAGACAAATATAATATATATGAGATAACATGTCTGTGATAAATTTATATTTACAGATTATTTAGAATCATATACATTGATTATATTTTTAATAGTTCTGTATGATGGAAATACATAAGCAATATGTGGATAAATAATTCATATCTAAACAAACATGGAGAGGATATGTAGATATTTATAAATAATATAGAAAAAAATACATGTAAATACAAATGAGACATAAAAACGCGCAAGATACAGAAATAAATATATGCTTAGAGGTATCAATAATATACTGAATTAATAGATTTTAATCCTCTGTCACTAACAACCCCGCAGACCCGTGCCGGCAGGTGCAGTGCCGCCCTAAGGAGAGCTGTCGCCTGGACAAGGGCGCGCCCACCTGCCGCCACGACTACCTGGGCACCTGCACAGGCTCTCCATCCCTGCAGTACCACACCTTTGATGGGGCCTCCGTGTCCCCCCGCGGCGGCTGCAGGTACACCCTGGCCAGGTACTGCGGGGCTGACCCCACCCTGGAGCCTTTCACCGTGGAGGAGCAGCGGAGCCAGGATCACTCCAAGAAGCCGCTGGCCAATGTCTACGTCTATGCCTACAACGTCTCCATCCGTGCCGGTGAGGACAAGGCTGTCCAGGTGAGTTTCCCCAGGTGTCGGATTCATTGTTCCCAATAAAACCATTTGTTCCAAGTAGATTAAAATTTCTGGGTGAGCCTGACCTTCAAGCAAACAAGGAACAACATCAAAAAAAAAAAAAAAAGCATGAGAGGATAAATCATTGCTATATTGATTTTGACCTTAAAAAATACATAGAACCTCCACATCTGTGGAATTTGGGGAATTTTTTACATTCCAAATCAATTTTCCAGGTGAAATGTGATTTTTTTTCCAATCCTGGTCTCCATAAAAACAAGATTAGCTCAGAAGATGTAGGAAATGGTTCAGATTTGGGGGTTGAGCTTTACTTGGTGTGAATCTCTGGGAAGTAGGGCAAAAATTTTGATTTATAATGAAAATTGATTATTCATAAAATAATTTCTCCCTGTTTGTACATATGTGCATTTTGTGAGGTTGGGAACTACCTGCTGAGGTTTAACCCTCCTCACCTTCCCACCCCACAAGGTTAACAACCAACCCACCAACCTTCCAGCCACTCTGGAAGATGGAAAAGTCCAGATTTTCCAAAATGAGGGTCGGACCATCCTCCAGACGGATTTTGGGCTTCAGGTGACCTATGATGAGGACCACGTTATCATGGTGACAGTGCCCAGCAACTATTTTGGTGCCACCTGTGGCCTGTGTGGCAACTTCAATGAGGATAAAGATGATGAAGCCATGGTTCCCAATGGTATTCCTGGTGAAGGTGGTGAGGATTGGGCAGAAAGCTGGAGAGATGCCTCATGCCAGGAAGATTGTGGAGACCAGGAGACTGCACAGGGCAAAGAGGGGTGTGGTGAGTTCATGTGGGGGTCTGTGAAGATCTTGGGGAAGGGAGGAGAGGATCCTTGTGAGAACTCAGCCGTGGGTATTATCCTAGAGCAATGCTTGTAGGTATCAACACAATCAATGTGTCTTTTTCACTCCAAAGCATCCCCAAATCCACCTATCCAGCTATTGTGACCCCAGGTGTCCATAACACATGGAATTATATGAGCATTTTCCTGAACGCCATCCCTGCTTGGTGTCTCATGGATTCCACAACCCTTGTAGGCACCAACAAAACCAGTAGGGAAGGAATGACCCCCAAATCTACCTGATCTCAGTCCAGCTGCCCAAAGAATGGAATTATGCTGAGATTTTTCCTGAGAGCTTTCCCTGTGGGGTGTATCTTGAACTCTCATTTGGTTTAGGGGTCAGTGTAACAACACCTCCATTACAGGGAAGGCTTGCATTGGTTGGTTCTCCCTGGGCCTTTCCTGAGGTCCATTCCTGTATGATGTTTCACAGACTCTTAAATCCCTTGCAGGCATCAAGGCAACTAACAACCCCAGCACCACAGCCTCTGCTTGTTTCCACAACAATCGCTCCTACAAGCTTCATGAGGAATTTTGGGAAGACGGAAGCTGCCAGAAGCAGTGCCGCTGTGAGGGTTCAGGGACAGTGACTTGCAAGCCAGGGGGATGCAGATCCCATGAGAAGTGTGTCACAGCTAATGGCATCGCCAGGTGTACACCCAATAAGCACTACACCTGCATCGGGACAGGTGACCCACACTACACCACCTTTGACGGGCTGAGGTTTGACTTCCAAGGCTCCTGCATCTACCAGTTCGCTGCCCTCTGCACCCCCAAGCCCGCCCTGGTCCCCTTCAACGTCACCGTGGAAAACAACCACCAGCGGCAGCCGTGCCGTGTCCTTCACCAAGACTGTCAACCTGGAGGTCTACGGGAGTGTCATCAGCATGAGCCAGGAGCACCCACGCAAGGTCAAGGTGGGTAACCCCTCAAGGAATCCCCTTTCGCTCCTGAAGCCCCTCACAAAATTATTTTCACCTTAAATTCCCACATATTCCCCTTGTTTTTCCATTCTAATTACCTTTGCCCTCCCCCTCAAAAGTATTCCTTTTTTGCCTCAAAGTATGTCTTTTAATGTTAAATTCTCCATTTTCCTCCAGATTCCCCTCTTTTTATCCCTCAAATCTCCTTTGTCTCCCCAAATACTTTTCTTTCGCCAAGTAACACTTTATACCCCGGGACTCCTCCCTTTTACCCCCAAATTGCTCTTCATTTTTCTCCAATTACCCCTTTTCCCAAAATATTCCCCAAATTGCCCTCAAAATTGTTATTTTTTCCTGTAAAATCCCTTTTTCACCAAAAAGTTTCCTTATCTCCCCTAAAATGCCTCTTTGTCTGCAAATTTTCCTCTTCCTTCTTCTCTCTCAACTCCCCCTTTTATCCCTCAAATACTACTTTTCTCCCCCAAAATCACCTCTTTGCCCTAAAAATCCTATTTTCCCAATCCTCCTAGTGCCCCAAATTGCCTATTTTCCCTGAAATTTCCATTTTCTTTCTCACATGTTCTTATTTCTTCCCAGCCTCTAAATCCACCATTTTGTCACAAATTCCCTTTTCCTGCCAGATTCCTTTTTTTCCCCAATTTTTACCCCAAATTATATTGAATATATAATACATTAAAGCCCAATTAAAATATAAAAATAATTCTAAAAAAAATGCGAAAAAGTAAATAAGAATAAAAAGCATAAAGATAATTAAAGATCAGTGAGAAAGAATAAATGCAAAAAGAGAAAATAGAATTAAAAAGATAAGATAAATTAAAATAAAATTATAATATAAATAAAAATACAGTAAATAAAATGACCAAACTATTATTTCAAACTTCTTCCCTCCTTTCTCCACCCTTTGTCTCCCTCCATTCCCACCCCACAGGTGGACGGCACCTTTGTGTCCCTTCCTTTCACCCACCCCCACTTTTCTGTGTTTTACCGCGGCGTCCACGGCTTTGTCACCACCGACTTTGGTGTCACTGTCACCTTTGACTGGTACAGCTACGCCCGTGTCCTCCTCCCCACCACCTACCATGGTGCCGTTTGTGGCCTCTGCGGCAATGCCAATGGTGACCCCGAGGATGACTTTGTCATCCCTGGGGGCCACCGTGCCTCCCATGAGACCCAGCTGGGCGAGAGCTGGAAGGTGGGGGATGTCCCCGGGTGCTCGGCTGGTTGTGGCGCGGAGTGCCCGGTGTGCGACGCGGTCAAGGTGCAGCCATACCGCGGGGACAGGTACTGTGGGGTGATCGCCCGAGCAGAGGGACCCTTCCAAGAGTGTCACCGTGTCATCAACCCGGAGCCGTTCCTGCAGGACTGTGCTTTCGACGCCTGTCACTACAAGGGGCACCGCGACACGGTGTGTCAGGGCGTCGCTGCCTATGTCACTGCTTGCCAGAATCATGGGGTGGCTGTGGAGACGTGGAGGACGGCAGAGTTCTGCAGTGAGTGTGGGTGGGGTGGGGGTAAATGGGACCCTCCCTTCCCTCTCTCCCTTCCTCGCTCCCTATCCCTCCCTTTCGTTCCCTCCCTTCCTCCCTCCCTCCTTTTGTTCTTCCTTGAGGGACTCCCCTTCCCTTCAGATATCCCCCCTCACTCCCTATTTCCTTATTATTTTTTTTCCCAGGTCTTTCTTGCCCCCCTCACTCCCACTATGAGCTCTGTGGGAGCCCCTGCCAGCCCACCTGCCACACTCCCTCCGTCCCCACCTCCTGTCCTGCATCTCCTTGCTCTGAGGGCTGTTTCTGCGACACGGGATATATCCTCAGTGGCTCTGACTGCGTCCCCGAGTCTGAGTGCGGCTGTGAGTACCTTGGTCACTACTACCAGAAGAACACAGAGTTTCACCCCTCATGCCGAGAACGCTGCCGCTGCGGTGCTAATGGCACAGTGACCTGCCAGGAGGCGTTCTGTGGTGCCCACGAGGAGTGCCGGGTGGAAGATGGGGTGTTGGGATGTCACCCCACTGGTTATGGTCGGTTGGTTGTGTCAGGAGACCCCCACTATGTCACCTTTGATGGACGCACCTTCAACGTCCCGGGATCCTGCACCTACATCCTGGCACGAGTGTGTGAGCCAGCACGACGGCTGGTCAACTTCACGGTGTTGGTGGAGCATGAGGCAGGCAGTCATGGTGACCCAGTGCTGATGAAGAGGGTGGTGGTATCCATCCACGGGTACACGATCACCATGGAGCGGGGACGGAGGTGGGAGGTGACGGTAAGTCTAGAGACCCACATAGTGACGTGGTGATGATGAAGAGGGTGGTGATGTCCATCTGTGGGTACAATGTCAATTGTGGAGAGGATCCAGTGATTCCCATGGTGATGCCATGATTATAAGGAGGGTGGATGTTTCCCTCCACAGCTACCCTGTCACTGTGGACTTGGGTCTATTCCAAGTGTCACGCATGTCACCTTATCCCCATACCAGGTGGACTTGGAGCACTACACCCTCCCACTGGTGACAGAGGACAAGAACCTCCGCATTGGCCAAGAGGGGAATAACATCATCCTCCACACTGCTGCAGGAGTCCGCATCCTCTACAACACAGCCACCTTCCTGCTCATCACTGTTCCTGACGTCTACCGCGGCCGGCTGTGTGGCTTGGGCGGTGACTATGACGGGGACCCCAGGGATGACTTCCGTCTGCCCAGCGGGGCACTCGCGGGAACCACCCAGGAATTTGTCACCTCTTGGAAGGTTCCAGAGAAGAACAGAGCATGCCATGATGGCTGCAACGACGGCACGTGCAGCAGGTGTGATGTTGCCAACGAGGAGGCGTATGGCAGGAATGGATCCTGCGGGATCATCCGTGGCAGCCGGGGCCATTCCAGGAGTGCCACCCAGCGTCAGCCCCATGGAGTATTTCACCCACTGTGTCCATGACGTTTGTGCTGCTAGTGGGGACGGCGCTGCTTTGTGCCACAGCTGCAGGCGTCGCCGCCCGCTTGCCAAGCAGCTGGTCGCGACGGTCCGAAGCGTGGAGGGACAAAGGGAGTTCTGCCGTAAGTCAGGAAGAATCTTGCCACTCAGGTTCTCTTGTTCTCAAAAGCTACCTTTTCTCCTGGGAAAAAAAAAAAACACAAATATTTTGGGGAAAAAAAATCCCTCAAGCAATGGAAAAATAGTTTTGGAAGGTATTTCCCCCATCTGGGGAAAATTTTACTCATTTTGGAAAATGTTGCTTCAAATTTTGAGAAAGCTCCCCTGTGTTTCAAAAAAAATCTTCATGTTTTGCAAAAATTCCTTCAAGTTTTAGAAAAATATCCTCCAATATTATAAAAACCTAAATGTGAAAAAAGCCTTCTATTTTTGAAAGAATTCACTGAGGTTTTAGAAAATTTCCCTTCTGTTTTGGAAAAAATATTCTCCCATTATGCAAAAATTCCTTTAAAATTTGGAAGTTTTCTCTCAATTTTGATTAAAATTTTTCAATTGTGAAAAAGGCCACAGAATCTGAAAAAATTGCTCATAATTTTTAACAAATAATCAAATTTCTTAAAATTCCCGCCAGTTTGGAACGTCTTTTCTCTAATTTTGAAAAAAAAACCTCTTCAGTTTGGAAAAAAATATTTTGCAGGAAACCTTCCAGTTTTGCTAAAACCCTTCAAATTCTGCTCAGATTTCTTGAAGAAAAAACCCAAAATTTTTGAAGAAACCAGCCCATTTAGGTAAAATGAATAGCATTTTGCTGAAAACACTCCAGTATGGAGGAAAAATGCCAGTTTGGAATGATGCTCTTAAATTAAAAGGAAAAAAACCACCCCAGTTTTGATAAGAAAAAAAAAACAAACCAGTTTTGAGGAAAATGCCCAAACTAGGTAAAAAAACTCCCCAAAAATACTCCATCGAATGTTAAAACCCACATATTTTTCTGAAGACCTTCAAATTTTGATCAAAACCCCACGCAATTTTGAAATTTTCCCAACAACGGGGTATTTTTCCATTTTTCCCTAGCCCTGTCCTGCCCCCCAAACAGCCACTACGAGCTCTGCACTCGCACCTGTGACCTCACCTGTGCCGCCCTCGTGGGCCCCGCCCCCTGCACCTGGGGGTGCTTTGAGGGGTGTCAGTGTGACGAGGGGTTCGTCTTCGACGGGGACACCTGCGTGTCACCTGAGCGCTGCGGCTGCCTCCACAGGGGACGCTACCTCAAGGTCAGGTGATGGGACATGTGGCATCCCAGGCCGGGGACTGGTGGGGCTGGTTCTCCTGGAATCAGTCAGGGGGTTGAGCTGCCCCATGTTGAAAGTTCCAGAGGGTTTGGGGGAAAAAAAGGGACAATTAACAGCAGAAAGGACAATTAGCAGAGGGGAAAAAAGGACAATTAGCAGGGGATCAGCCAGGAAAAATTAATAATTAATGAGGACAAAGGAACAATTAATGAAGAAAAAAGAACAATGAACAAAAAATTGTGATTAGCTGGGGAAAAGTTACCATTAACTGGTTGAACTACCCAAAGTCCCCCAAATCCACCTGAATTTCTCACTCTCTATGATTTCTCCCCTTGAAATTCAGGAAATTAGTAGACTGTGCTTAACCTGTGAGATTTCCTGTTCCAGGCACGCGAGACTGTCACCTTCAACAACTGCTCCAAGGAATGCCACTGTCACCCATCACGGGGACTGGTGTGCCAGGACACACAGTGTCCTCAGGACCAGGTGTGCATCACCCGTGATGGGGCACAGGTGTGTGCCAGGAGGGAAGGCCACTGCAGGGTCACGCCTGGAGCCACCTTGGCCACCTTCGATGGTGCAGCTGGGCCCCTGCTGGCCAGTGGCACCTACAAGGTGTCAGCCCTCTGCGATGAGAATGCGCCTGACTGGTTCAAGGTGGTGATTGACGTCAGCGACTGTCGCGACATGAATGTCCCCGCAGCCACAGCTGCCATCGTCTTCGTCCGTGAGGGCGTTGTCAGCGTCAACAGCGACATGGAGGTGTGGGTGAGTGGAGCAGGTGAGGGGCTTTGGGGTGGTTTGGGTCAATCTAGAGAGATTTGGGCAAAAATCCCTCTAGATTTTGCCTGGTAGTGAGCTACTTTGTCTGACGTGGAGAGATTTTGCCCGATAATGAGTAATTTTTGCAAAAAAGAGAAGAGTGCTTTTGGCTCTAGCCAGCCCTCTGCCCAAGAACAAACTGGTTTTCCATCATGTTTTTCGTAATTTTCTGTAATTTTCCCAGGTCAATGGCCTCTTCACCCGGCCCCCCACCACCATCTCTGACTCCATCTTTGTGGCATCTTCCCCTGAGAATGTCACCATCACCCACTGGTCTGGGATGTCCATCACCATCACCCGGAATGGGGAGGCGACCATCACCGTGACCTCAGCCCTGGCCTCTCGTCTTTGTGCCCCCTGTGGGAATTTCAATGGAAGCCCCAGAGATGACCTGAAGCTTCCAGATGGACGTGATGCCCAGAGTGTTGGAGAGGTGGTGGACATGTGGAAATCCCGGGATTTTGCTGGATGGTGAGTAATTCCTAATTTATTTGCCCCAAAATCCAAGAAATATTGTGTTTTCCCACTCAGAAATTTGGCAATATTGTCAGTGGGGGAGGGGCTGGGCAGATCCTGGAAGGAATTTTCCAGTTTCTTTGGTTTCATCCGCAGCGACTGAGACAGGATCCTGTGGGAACGATCCGGGTAAGCAACTGCTTTGCCAAAAAATGAGCCATTTTGCATTACAAGGGGACTTTTTTTTCCCAATAATGAGATCTTTTTCCCAACGAGCCATTTTGCATAGTACCTACCTTTCCCCCCCCCCCAAATGATCCCTTTCCCCCAAATCAGGCCATTACACATAATGAATACATTTGAATACAAAGACCCATTATTTGCAAATTAATAATCCATTTTGCATAATACTTACCCATTTTTGCCAAAACTGACCCCATTATGCCCAAAACCATTAATTTCTTTCTCTTCCAGCAACATCTACCACCAGATCCGTCAGGAAGTTGATGCTCCTATCTATCCCATCCCATAGGTGGATCCACCTCAAATTCCCCAAAATCTGGGAAAATTCTGGATTTTGCTTCAAATCCATGACATTTTCCTGGATTTTTCCAAATGGATTAACTCTGTGTGGATCCTAATGTCTTGCTGTCCCATCCATCTCCTGGAACCCAGAAATATATCAAATTCACATAAAAAGTACCCAAATCCCAGTGCTTTTTCCCATATAAAAATGGTATTGCCAAGGGCTGGAATTGATGCAACAGTCAATAAATGCTTCTAAAGGCTTTTTTGGGGCGTGATATTTGAGGTTTATTTGCTGAGTTGGAAAACTGGGGGGGTCATCAACCCAGTGGTTAGGGATATTTTACCCCTAAATGTGGGTCAACATGACCCCCAAATGTGTGGCACTGGGACCCTTATGTGGGGAATTGCAGCTCCGATGTATGTGGCATCCTGACCCCAAAGTCCAGGGGGGTTTGTGACCCCTAAATTTGTAGCACCATGGCCCCCAAGTGTGGCACATCACAACCCCAAACATGAGGAATTTTCACTGCAAATTGCGGGGTCATGTGACCTGAAAGTGGGTAGCACTGTGATCCCTAAGTATGGTATGTTTCACCCCAAAGTGTGGTGCAATGTGGCTCCAGAGTGAGGCACTATGACCCCAAATTGTGGGGCATTTTGGCCCTAAATTATGTGGTATGTGCAAAATGTGGTGTACCATAACCTACAAGTCTGGGGCAAAGTGATGCCTGGGCGTCATTGTGGATCATTGTGACCGCAGAGTAAAACACTCTGACACCCACGTATGGGGCAATGTGATCTCCAAGTGTGACATTTTTTTATCCCAAATGCGGGGCATTGTGGCCCCAGAATATTGGGCACTGTGGCCCCCAGGTTTGAGATATTTAGACTCCCATATGTGAATCACTGTGAGCCCAAAGTGTGGCACAGTGAGACCCCAAAATGTGGCACAATGTGACCCCCCAAGTGTGAGGTGTCTTGGCAGCAGAGTATGGAACAATGTGTGACACAAGAGTGTGTGGCACTGCAACCTGTAAGGGTGGGGCAATATTAACCCAAGCATAGGGCACTGTGACCCCGAAGTATGGGGCATTCTGACCCCAAAATATGTGGTTTTTTTCCCCCCAAGTGTGAATCTTTAAGTGTGGCATTGTAACCTCCAAGTGAGGGACATCACAACCCCAAAGAGTAGGACAATGTGGCCCCCAAGTGTAGGGCATTTTGACCCCAAAGTATGTGGCACTGTGACTCCAAAATGTGGGACAATGTAACAACAAATATGGGGTCCTGTTACCCTAAATGTGGGGCACTGTGATCCCCACACTTGAGGTTAAGTGAGGGCACTTTAACCTTCACGTGTGGGATATCATGACCCCTAAGTCTGATGCATTTTGGCCCCCAATTTTGGGACGTTTTGACCCCAAAATGAGGGGCAGTGTGACTTCAAAGTTTAGGACAATGAGACCAAAAGCATGGGGCAATATGACCCCCAATTTTGAGGTGTTGTAACCCAAAACTTCAAGGCATTGTGACCCCAGTTTTTGGGGCGCTGTGCCACACACTGAGCCCCTCCCTCCCCAGTCTCCCCCCTCCATGCTGAATTCCCTCTCTCTCCCTCCCCACCTCTTTTTGCCAGTTTCTTCCCCATTCCCACTTGAATTCTTGACCACCCAGTCTGTGGGGTGGGGACTTCCAGTTCCTTCTCATTTATCTCCATGGGAGCAGGTGTCTCCCACCCTGCCTTGGGAAGTCCCCAAATCTCTGAGCTCTCACCCCAAAAATAATAACAAAACCTTGGCAGTGGGATACAAAATTCCCAGAAATGCGGGAGGACCTGGCAGAATTCCTGGGTATTTTCGCAACAACTTGGGGCCAACAAAAAGCCCTTGGAATTCTTCTGAAATAAAAGCTAAAAAAGTAAGCATAAATTACCTTTTTATGCCATTTTCCCCCTCAAAAATCTGGCTTTTTTTTTTTGGGTAAAAAAGTGGGAATAGTTGGTGTGCAGGTATATTTCAAGGAGAGTGTCATGGGATTGGGGTTTATCCGGGTGAGTGGGGTACCCCAACCTGATGAGATGAATTTGAGTTCTTTTGGTGTGGCCCAGAGAAGAAGAAGGTCTTGGGGATGGAAGGAGTTGGGAGCGGGGTTTGGGAATGGGAGATTGTGTGTGGGGGGGCTTTGGGGTCCCCCAAGGTGGGGGAGGATGTTAAGGTGAAGGGCCAGAAGCTCTGCTGGGCACTGGAGCCCTGGGGCACCGGCAGACAAACTCAGCTGGTGTATTTCAAATATTATGCTACAGAAATATTCCCACAGTCAATCAATATTCAACTATTATTGCACTTGTATTTTTGTATGATACAACAACTTTTAAAGGATTTTAAATTGCCTTCTGAGTCAAGAATGAACATAGTTGCATTTTGCAATGATGGTTTTTGTCACCGTCACCGTGTTCTCCACATCTGAAAGGAATTTTTATTTTGCAAACTTGCTAGTGCTCTGACCTTTTATTTATTTATTTATTTATGTCCTTTTTTTTCAACTATTAAAAGATTTTCAGTTACCTATTTATGGTGGGTTCTGAGCCCTGGAATACACAGAGTGTGGAGGATACCTCAGAAGCGTTTTCAGGTTATTGTGTTGAAAAAGATCAATTGCAATAAATCAAAGATTGATCAAAATTTTGCCTTTTCCTCAGAAACAAATGCATTTAACTTTTCTTTGTGTTTTAATGGAGAAAAACTTCACTGACACAAAAGGGGTTGACTTTAACTCTTAAATCATCCTTATTTGATAATTTATTCTGTTTCAAGTATTTTTATAATACAGTCACAGAAGATGCCCAAGTCTCGTGGAGAATAAAAGCTGTTGGTTTAAAACATTAGAAGCATAAAGTAAAATCCTTATTTAAAAATTTTAGAAAGACAAGATTCCTTAAAACAAGGCCAGGCAAAGCGTGTACATTCCATGTGGTATTTTGCCTCCTGTTGAAGCCAAATATCCTGCAGCAGTTTTCCACGAGAAAAAACTCTCTAACTCAAAAGTACAGCCAGTTGTTTCTACATCGAAGACAAAATGCAGTTAGTTTTTGCCTCAAAATCAGCAGTCTGTGGGAATGGCTCCAATTAAAACAAACAATCTCCCTTTGTTTTGTTGGTTTTTTCTTTTCTTTTGTCTGCAAGCGCCAACATTTTAATTTTTTTTTTCAAAGATCATGCACTAGCTTTGACTGCAAGGCCACAATTTAATTTGCTCCTTAGTTGCAGCCTAATCATTCAAATTCTCAGTAAATTAAAAATGCCACCTTAAGCTTCCACTGAAAACCTTGTGGGACAGTGGAAGTACAGCATTGATAATAAACCACAGAAATATAAGGCAAAAGGTGTGAATCTCACATTTTTTTTCACAGGGGACCTATAGCATCACGAACATTTTTGCCTACCAACTAGTCAGACAAACTTAATTTAGAAAAAAAAAATTATAAGAGGTTGCTGCAAACAAAAATCACCTTCTCTCCCTGGATTTGTCAGCAGATCTACCCACAGATCCATCAGCCAGGGACTGGAGGTAACAGCAATGGGAGCATACATGAGATGGCACAAAGAGTTTTCCAATCCAATGGTTTGGGTTGGAAGGGACATTAAAGCCCATCCAGTCCCACCCCTGCCATGGGCAGGGACACCTTCCAGTATCCCAAGGTGCTCCAAGCCCTGTCCAGCCTGGACTTGGACACTTCCAAAGATGGAGCAGCCACACATTCTACCCTGACTTTTGCATCCCAATGAGTCACAGACTGTGTTTTGCTCTAAGATCCAGGATTTTTGGCTAGGGTGTCAAATTTTCAATGATCTTTTGTATTTGATGGTTCCACACGCCCTCCTCTGCTGAGGGAGAGCAGAGCCCTAGGAAAAGCAGGGTACCTCCAGTTTGTACCCCTGTGCCGTGGCACAAGCTGTGTGCTCTACCTTCAAAGTAAACAAGTAAAACCAATGAAGGCTACTTCTGAACCCCTGAGAATTTTTTTTCCCCTCAGTGGAGAACTTTTTTATTTAAACTAAGCAGACAACTTCCCTTTTGGAATTGAAAGGGACCAGGAGTAAACCTAGCTCCTGTCTCAGAGACTGGGTCACCTCTGCAGTCATTTTCTGCTTGAAAACAATAGAAATGCCAATGGTATTTTATTTCTGCAAAACACATGCTTTTTAAAATTCCTGTCTATGAAAGTGGATGCAGTCTAGAAGGTTACATGATTTGTTCATAATACTGATCCAGCTCTGGGAAAGACAAGCAGGTATAAAGATGTAGCTGAGCTGGATGGAAAAAGACAAGACCAGACCATGGAAATGACAGTGCTGCCCCTTATACCACTGTGTTTTGGCACTGCTAAGTCTCAACCCCATCAAAATTGAGATAATATTCTGATAGTTGTGCCTTGCCCAGTCCTAATATTATAAATAACTACACGAATTGAGAGCAGACTTTTATGCCAGCAGAACCAGAAACAGGAGAAGCTTTTACTCCAGTGAAACTGTGATGAAAGTGTGTTCTGTGTGAGTAAACTGTGATCACTTGCCAAAAACACCTGCTCTGCACGACTGCATCCTCCCTGCTGTCTGCCAGCAAACCTTTTCCTACTGCCTCTGCCTTCAGCCCTGGCAGGGCAGAGAGCTGGCAAGGCAGCCAGTGAGGCTGAAGTTATAATCCTATTGTGTTTTACAAAGTCTCACACAGTTTTGGGCAGCACTTTCAGGCTCTTTGTCGTTCAATAATATCCTCAGACAGCAGAGCTTGGAATTATAAATCCAGCACCAGCTGCAGGCAATGCAGTCAGTGCAGCAAAGGTTCAATGACTGCCTGGCTGGTGGAGCAGGAGTGGAGCTGGCATGCACATGTGCTGTACAAGGAGGGAGCTGTGCCTCTTAATTAAAAAAAACCCAAAGTTTCCTTTTCCACTGAAGGATTGTGTGGAGGAGGATGGAAACAAGACATGGAATACAGAGGAGAGGTGTGGAGAACTAAGAACTGCTGGAACACAAGTGCAAAGCACTAGGAGAGCTCATCTCAGCCCCTGAAAATGAGATTCAGCTCCTCCAGCCCTAAATGCAGTGAAGAAAGAAGGGACAAGAGAAGTGGGAATATCTCCCAAAACAGGAATAAGCCACATTTTTAGCTTGCCTTTCACTGCAGGGAAGATGCCCCCTGCAGCTTCTAAATCAAAGTTGTGATGTTCTGCCATGGAAACCCCTCTCAGTGTGCTCTGTGCACGGCAGAACCTTGCTGCCACAGGGACCCCTCTGGGGCTGGTTTAAGTTTTAAATTGGCCTCTTTCTAAAGGTGCTCTGTGTTTTGGCTGCAGAGAGCAAGTGTTTAGAGATATCACAGGCTGAATCCTTCTGGGAGGGCCTGGGTAAAAAGACAAAAATCACCAGTAATTTGTAAATATCTTCCTTTGCCAGGCACAGTAGTGTCTCTTCTGCACTTCCCCTTTTTCCTTAGAGGGCAGGAGTTAGGAATCACGAAGTGAAGAAACAAATATAAACATCTTTTCCTACTAATCGATTCTTAACCACTCTTGGAGTAATTTTTGCAGTCCTGGATGCATAGCAACTCTTACAGGACTTGATTCAGTCCAAATCCAAAATCTGTGGAGATAAACCTTGAATTTGGGAGCACTGGGATAGGATCTTGCAGCAATAACCTCACCTGTCTCTCTCTCCTCCCACAGTATAGCTAAACAAATGTGTACAGATACTTATTATTTGCTTGTTTACAATCATTTCTCAGAGCACTGAACTATGCTTCACCCGTTTGTCAGGAATCCAAGGGAAGTGGGAGGAGGAATTGTGTTTCTGTGCCAGTCTACACTTCTACTGCTTCTCTAAGATAACAGAAAAAGGATCTGTCTGTCTGCCTGATGCAGAGTGTGATTCACACACCTACTACAACAGAAACACAAAAGCCATACTGTTGTAAAGCCAATACAATTAAAACTGGAAATAATTAAAACAATTGGCTGATGACAGACACTACTGCCCTGCACAGCTACTCTCAAAGGAGAATATACACAGCTAAAAGGGGCCTTTTTGGCAGAGCAATCCTGCTGAGTAGATTTAATTAAAACCCACAGAGATTATTATGCCATATGAATCTGAAAGCTTCTGCAGAAGCTTTCAAGAAACAAACATTGTGTTATGGTCTCTCAGCCACTTTTCTCTGCAGAAGTAGCACTATGATTGTGGTGGCTGTGTAAGGAAATGAATGAGCTTATGGACAAATAAGACTTCCTTCATATCTGAAAATGATTAAGAAAGGTATTAGTATGACTGAGAGGGAAAGTTACCCCCAAAAAAGTGCTTCATTCTCCCAGGAAAGGCACAGTTAATGAAAACAGAAAGGTAAAATCTTCTGAAAAGGGTAGTGAAAATGCTTGCCTTTTTTTTTTTCTAAATCCAGAAAGAGTGATACTCATCGTAAATCCACATGGCAGATTATATTCATATTTTATCACAACTAATGAGATTAGAAGTGCCATGAAAAGACAAGTCTATGCAAAACCACAGGTGACCCTGCTACTGACAGCCTCAGCAGATGCAGGAAATGAATCACTGTCCTGTGAAGTCCTTGCAGAAATGCTTCAGGGGCCTGCTTAGTGCTTAATGCCTTCCCAGCCTGCTAAAAATAAATCAGCATTAATTCTGTTAAGAAAAAAACTGCCTTTCTTTCAAGGAGTGAAACAAGCAGTCCTGCTTCAGGCAGTGAGGGAAAGAAGAGAAGCCACCCAAAGAAAAGCCACAGAATTCCTCAGTGAAGCCATGTGGTCCAACAAACCACAGCAGCAAACACACACTGATAAAGGAAAATGTATGCAACATCAGTGACCAATTGATTTAGGTTTCATTCTTTACACAAGAAGAGTTAAGCAACAAACAAAATCACAGCAACGGGGCAGTTCAAGCAAGAGTCCATCACACCTCATTAGAATACTCCAATGTTTCTCACACAAAATTATAATTACAGCATGGTTATAAAAGCTAAGCCCTTTCTGAAGGCAAAATCAGGTGCTTCAGTGGGGAATGAAGGCACAAGCCAGACAGGGATGAAAGGACTGCTCTGATCTGTCTCTTCTCAGCACATGCCCAGGAACACCTGCCTCAGTGCTAGCAGAAGAGCAGCGTCCCTAGTGCAGGAATAAAAGGGTTTTTCTCACACATTCATGGACTCTGAAATACCACATGTGCCCCAATGGCTCTGATTTTTATGGCACACACCTGTTGGAACGATACCAAACTCCATCCCAGACACTGTGAGGCAGAACAGATGCCAATGGCTCACTCCTATTGCAGGTGGTGTAGCCTTGTTAAGCATGGAAATAGAACAGGGAAAGGGGCCCGGGATTGTTGAGGTTATCTCTGGGATTTTGCACAGGATGGCACATGTCATAGAGAAGTGATCAAAAGAGGAGCAGCCTAAGCCAAACTGCCTCATATTTGCCCCAAGCTAGAGACATAAGCATGGCTCCCATGGCTCAGAACTGGGTTTGAGTTCATGGCCATGTCTGGACAGGTTGATGAATATCAATATAGTCTCTCCAAAGAAGCAAACCCCATATTTCTTTAAACTGCTCTTTTGATCCTGAAGAGAGAAATGACCATTTGTTAAACACATGTATCATGAAAGTCAAACCATTGTCCTTGTCCTGTGTATACCAACTATTTTTCTTTCTGTTTGAAATGTCTTCAATTTTCATCCTGACTTGGACCAAGAATCTCAGAGTATCACCAGACCATTACCCTCAGGCAGCTGGTAAAATGCTGAGCCAGAGCAAATCCAGCATCAAACGCATTTCAAAACCACCTAACAGCACTGATTTCACTAAAACGTGTACAGAATGTGCTAATCTTCCACTTGGAGCTGGCACAGGCTGAAAGGAGAAGCTGTGATCCTGTGTAGTCTTTGTGATACAAGCTATATGCCAGTGATGTTGTAGTAAGCATAAACAAGAAGGAAAGAAAGAGAAAAGAACTTTATGCATAAGATTAAGCAATTGGGATCTCTAAAATTCCCTTTTAGAGCAGGGCTTATAGAGTTATTTTTTTTTGTGAAAGCAAGAGGCAGTGCAGGCTGAGCTCTCTGGCCCAGTGAGCATCTGGGGCAGCTTATGCACCAGGGTTCAAGTCATGCAGCCTGTACTTTCACACTCCAGTTCTCCTAGATATCTATTCATTGCAGACCAGACCTTTATTGCATCCACAAGCAAAGTATTTCCCTGACAATCTGGGGGAACGACTCATACCATGGCATGAGTGCAAGAGGTGCAAATCTCACAGACTGGCCACGGGGCAAGAAAACCTGTGAGGGGCAAATTTTATCCCAAGTTCTGGTGGTCAGGAGGCTGAGAAGGACTTGAGCACCGAGTATGCAATTGAAGCCTTTTTTTCTTGCAAGACATAAATAATTTGAGCATATAAGTCAGAGTGATGAATGGTGGAAAAATACCTGGAAATAGGTGTCTTAGTCCTACAGTAGAAAAGCCGCTTCAAAAAATTTTCATAAGAAACCTCATGGATATAGTTGAGCATGACATTTTTCATATTTTGCTGTGAAATTCTCCTAAACTTGGTGTCAATATTTCTATTGCTCTCATCCCTCATCATTCAAGAGCAATATTGAAAATTTTATCTGCATTGAATCCTTCTCCCTGCTAAAACAGCTTCCTATGCAAATATTGCCTTCGGCAGCAGAAATCAAAACCTTCTTCAGCAGGACTGAGCTGTCTCCACCTCATGCAGGTATAACTGCACCTGCCACCAGGCAAGGTCCCCAGATGAGACATCTGTTGGAAGACTGCAAAAAAAGACTAGGTTTTCTTTATCCTTGGGATATCCGAAGCAACCGTTGACAAAGAGAAATTGAAAAATTTGCACAATTCAGTACGGAGAAGGACTGGTCCACACAGTTGCTATGAGTTGAGATGCTGAAACTCTTGGAGAAATTGAATAAAAATTATATTTTCAGGACTTGTCATTCATTATTATATTTGGCAAGCCTGAGGTCTTAAACCTGATGCTTAAGATGCCCCTTTGTACATGTAATGAGTGTGCAAGGAAAGCAGATAGCTTGTAATTTTCAGAGTTAAAGAGAAGGAATAATTACATAATTTATTGAAAGTCATCTAATAAATACACTGACGTTTTCTGTATAATGTCTGTAATTATAAATAAATAGCAGATTTCATATGCCCTTCCTAGAATAGCAAAAATGGCTAAATACTGAACAAGCAATGTTTTCCATCCAAATCCAAGAGCCTTTCCAGTTTTGCCATATGTGGTAGATTTTACTCATATACTAGTTTTTTAGGTGTTGTTTATATTTTTTCCATAAAAATGTGTGGGAATAGGTGGTCTCAATTAAAAAAAAATAAACTAGGAAAATATTTAACTGGAAACATGGATTTTTTCCCCATTATTGACATGCAATGTTTTATTTATTATGCAATAGTTTTAAGAGAGAAAAATTTCTAGTTTGGGAGCAAAACAGGGCACTTGATCAAGCATACATTGCAAATAACAACTAACAGTAAATATTTCCAAGAATTTAACTGCTCTGAAATTAAAACTGTAGTGAACTTGGATTTGGCTTTTTTTTTTTTTTTTTTTTAAGAGTTTGAAGTGCTCCTTTCCAGCAGTTTCCAAACTAACAAACTCACCTAAAGCAGCTACTCAGAACACAGGATTTCAAAACTGCAAAGCAATCATCCACAGCCATGGAGAGAGACCTGACCTGGGGGGTTTGTCTGGGGTCTGAGGGCAGGTGGGAAAGTTCTGCTGGGACCCAGGAGGAGAAAGGACCAAGTGGAGACAGAAATTGGAGATCTCCACGATGGGAAGAACATCTGTGACTCCTGGAAAAACCTATTGCACAGTGCAAGTACTCCTGAAGTGTAATTTTGTGTTAAATTGAGCACATTTGGTCTTCCAGGAATAGCACAGGGCACGTAGGTAACCTTTCCTACTCGATTGCTGGGAAAAAACTCCATACCTATAGCAAAATATAAATACTTTCATAAAAACACAAGCAGGTGAATGACATCTAATTCAAAATATGGGAAATACCTCAAGCAAAACTTGGAACTGAACATGACCATTATTTTCCCAGCAGATGTTATCCTAGCTTTTTTCCTTAAGTTTGCTTAGAATGTGTCTGGTGCCTCTAGTGCGTGGGAACCCACTGGATTTAAAGAGAGAACCAGTGTCCCATGTTGTGTTATCCCAAATTTACCTGTCCTTGCAGATGCAGCCCCTTCTATTGAATGGATGTTAAGGAACACCAGGTGATGTCTTTTTATTTTTTCTTCCAAAAATATAAACTATGAAATCTCCAAGAACACAGGTCAAGTGGATATTTGTAGGCAGCCCAACATGTGAAAAGGATGACATATATTCTGAGCAGCTACGTTTTGTGTTATTGCTGGTGTCACTGTCATCTCTCTTGATTTCTGAACCTAAGGATAGAGGAGAACTTCTGTTTTCTCCTGATATGATGATTATTAACAACCAACAAAGCATGCAAACACAAACCACTAACAAAATCACCATTTTTTAAAAAAACACAGAGCACCCCCCAGCAGAGGGATGCTGTAAAAAACAGTGGCGTGAAACTACTGATGTAAAATAAAACATTAAATTATTTTACTTCTTTTCCAGAATGAAAGCAACCCTCTGCCTTTCATGACAGAAATTACATTAGGGCCATTTTCTCCCTATGAGAAAGTCATCAAATATGAGTAACCAGCTCACTGTGCAGTGGTGACAGTGTGTAAAATGCATGAAATCAAGCCCAAAATATGGGGTTTTACTATTGATGCCTCAGGGAAGATCCAGGTTGGCCTCTAAACATCTCCATCATGCTTCAGGATTTATCTCCCTCCCTGATACGGGGTGAGGTGACAGCAGATCTCCCACAGGTGTGAGATAAGTGTAAGATACCCGGGGGTGCCACAGGGGCCAGCCCAGGCTGGGCAGCACTAACAGGGGAGATGTGGCATGCTGGGTTTGCTTCTCCAAAAATGACATTCAAATTTTGTGCTGGGGTCTTAAGCAAATACCCATAATTTTTGTGGGAAAGAGTGTGGGGATGACGTAGTCCCAGTGTCTGTCTGGCTGTATGAACACACTGGGAACTCAAAGACCCCATCAGTATGTGCAGTCATGGCAACTGAGAAATTTGTTGCATTCAGAGGAGTAAAACAAACATATCAACATTTTCACTGCCTTTGAAAAATGTGTTTAAAGGTCAGCAGGCCAAAAAAGAATACTTTAGAATATGTTCAGCTGAGAAACCTATGCAAATTGTGCGTGGTAATTCATAGCTGAAGCCTATAAATGTCTGAAACCTCCCTGCAATGACTCCCTTAGCAGATACAATTCATGTCCTTTGTGCACATGCAGGATGGGGAACTGTCAATTTCTGCTTTGTGCCTCGTTTAACCATCATATATCTACACACTGCCATGGAGCACAACTTTACCCCTAAGGTTCCAGAAGCTCAGAGTGAAATTTACACTGAATATACACCAATAAAAATTACAAAATAGAAGTGCAAGGCCAAAATCCAGAAATTAGTAGTATATGTCACTGAATTAAGTTGTCACAGATGCAAGGAAAGACAGAAAGGGGAAAAAGAAAAAAAGCCTTGACTAACCAAACAAACCCCCACCAAACAAACCAACAAAACAAAACTAAACAAAACAAAACACAAAAACAGAAACGAGAAAACCCAAACCAAAACACATTTTTAAAAAAATATCAACAACGAAAAAATATCTTCCAAGGCCTCTGATACATCACAGTGGTTTTTTGCTGCATCGTAAGTGCCACCTTGCACAGGGGAGGGAAAAGGGACACAGGGTGAGCAGGTGGCACTGGGAAAGGAGAAGCTTTAACTGAACCCTGTGTAAAAACACCTGCTTATTTGTGGAGTGCAGTTACATAGATCCAGAATACCTTTATGGAGACTTTTCTGCCTGTTTCTGTGAAATTCCATCTCACAGTGTTGCAATCTCTCACTGTTTTGTTGTTTTGGTTTTTTTCCCCACAACATTTGGTTCATGTCTGAATGCTGGAGATCCTGCCCATCCATGTCCAAATGAGTACTGCCAGATTTTCCACAGCAAACCTTTTACTAAAGAAACAATCAGGAATCAGCACACCCACAAATTTCAGAAAATGGAAGTTCACATCTTATGCAGGGCAGTGTGTCTGTCTGTGTGTGTGTACAGGGGAAATCCTTTACACTACCAGGACTGCCTTTCTTTTGAGCCTCACAAGGAAAATCTTTTGTGGTCAGTTTTAAAATTCCTTTTTTAAAGTTTTTCTGAAAGCTTTGCCATGGGAATATTTTAAACAGCTGTGTTTTTTGATGACCTGTGCTGTATGCATAGATATATAATATATACATAGTTGTGCAGGTGTTAGCAAAGAAGCTTAGGAAGCAAATAAAGATGAAATATAACGCTCTTTAAATAATTTGGGAAGCATTTTTCATAAACTTCTGAATAAACCTGTCACAAAACAACTGAATCTAGTCATAGTAGCTAAAGATGTGCAAGAGAGAGATTGAGAGAGGAAAAAATAGTAGCATTTCTACTTTTCCATCCTCTCAGGAGCTCCAAATATGTGAGATATATTCCATATTTCGAAGGAAAGAGAAAATAAAACAAGACAGGTGAAGCACAGAGTCAAAATATTTCAAACAATGTTCTCTAATGAGAGTGTTCAGGAGCTGACCTTATTTCTACAAGTTAACATTAGGAGTGAGTAGTATTTAACAAATATCCCCCATCTCCTTTGAGATTTTGAGCCTGTCAAGAGCATAATGCCTTATATTTGAAAAATATATTTTTCAAATGAGGTGACACTGTGCCATGTGACAAAATAACATGATGGAAAAAATAATAAAAAATAAATTATAGAAGGCAACTCTATTAAAAATTAAAGAAAAAAATGTATAATTTTAAGCTAGCTACTCCAAATGACATCACACAGAGAGGACACCAAATGCTTGGTCAAGGTGGAAACATTGACTCTGGTGTGTCTCAACAAATCTTCTCAAGTCCTGACTTTGTTTTTGGGGTAAGATGTGAAAAGATTAGTTTCAGGAATCTCTTTGGGAAGAACGGGAATATTTTTGATTAGTCTCAATGGCATTGCACTCCTCATTAGGAGGAGCAAGGCCACTGATGAAAATGAGTCAAGAGGCAGAGTAGTGACCCCCTGGCAGACGTGCAGGGACACGAGGTGTGCATGGTTACTGCAGCAGGGTGTGCTGTGTCTGTATGGTCAGAACTGTAGAAAAGCAGAATAGAGCAAAATCAGAGCACTCAGAGCAGAACGGGATACATCTGGTAGATTAGAAAAATGCTGCTACTCTTGCAAGGAATGAGTGCAAAATTCGTAAAAATCTGAAAGGCCACTGGCACTCCGGTGAATTTGTGACAGATGAGTTCCTGTTGCAGACTCACCTCTCTAAATCCTTGCTCCTCTTGTTTCCTAGAATGGGCTCCTTTGTCTTCAGAGTCCATCTGTTGTTTGCAATAATGTTGTTTGTGTTGGAAAAACGTTTCTGTGGAAAATTTGTGGATCATCTCCACTGGCGTCACAAAGCAGTCTCTGGACACGGAAATTTGGCTTCCCTGACGATGACTCCAAACCTCAGGAGTGTCCCACAGTGATGGAGCCTGGCAGTTTTGTGGGTCTGGGACTGGAGACTGACATGGAGACATTACACAGTGATCCCAGGAGTGCTAGGAAAGCCTGTCACTGTCTCTGAAGATAGAGATGACAAGCAGGATGCTCTCCTAGGGTCTCATCAGAGGCAGAGTACCAGTTTAAATCCTTGATTACAGCACCTTCCAGAAGGATAAGTTGTGACTATGTAGCCCTGAAAAGGAGGGAGATTTCTAGGACAAATCCCTTATTCAACTAGTAAAAAGGCTGAAAGGACACATTTGTGCCAATTTCGAGCAATTGATATTGAATAAAGACTTGTGGCTGGTTTTGGTCTCAGTCTTAAGCAGCTGTGTTCAACTTAATCTGTCTTAATTTCAAAGCATCTGTTTTAGAGTGCATTCCCTGAGCTGCCAAGCCACAACTGTCAGCCAGAAATGAGAAATACAACAATATAAACATAGCCTCATCTGAATGAGTCCAAGGCAAATTAATCTATCAGCATAAGTTCCTTTCACTTGAACAGAAAACTGTCAATTGATACAGAACACTCTGTAGAAATGCGTAATTTTTCGATATCTACTTTTCTTCAAAAAATAGAATTTATCTTTCCGGTACACAAAACATGGTAACTGACTGATTTATGCTTTTATATGAATCCTATTCTATTCTAATTTTGAATAAAAAGTGAAGGAATAAAACTGATTAGTGAAGTGCTGGGTTAAAATAAGTATCTCAGTGGGTATTATAAATCTGCCCTTTATTGCAGTCAATGGCTCTTCTATTCCAAGCTGGCTCTTGCATTCTATGTTTGAACCTTTTTTGTCAATAGAGAAATTTTTGCAAACATTAACAAAAGCAATGAGTTAGTACCAAAGGGCCACAAGTTCATATTTCCTCAGAAGGGCACAGAAGGGTGATACCAGAGATGATCTTGCAGTGATGTCCATCAAGCTCAAAATCAACTTTATGGATTTTATTGCATTTTGATGGCCAAGGGATTGCATTGTCAGACATACTAATATGAGTTTTGCAGTGAAATTTGATTAATTTGACAGTGTTTAGTGCCTCTCACTGGAGAAATGACATGATGGCATACTGCATCACTTCAAAACCATTATGTCAAGAAGTTCTCTGTGTCAATACTATTCTGCATCCATTTCCTTCCATGAAATAATTTAAACACTTCCAGGGCTCACCTTTCCACTACAGGGCTTTGTCTGTTCATGTCATTTCATACAGTAATGAGGACTAATTACACACGGTGTCACTGGAAAAAAATGAAGCCTCGTTTCAGAGAGTGATGCCCAGAGCACAAGTATTTGAGCCTTACATCTCCAGCACATGGAAAAACAGCAGCTGTCAAGTTGCTCCCTCTATGCATCTTTCTACTGCTTGCCCAAATGAACTGCTTAACTTTTAATGGGACAGCATCTGTAAGTGTATTTCTGCTTGCATCGTCAGAAATGATGACTTCATGTGCTTTTTGAGCATTTATGAAATCAAAACTGCCTATTTAAGTCTCCTCTCCCAAGTGAATTAATGAAGGACTGTTTTAAAGATGGTAAACTGACTGAACTGTTTCTGTGCATGGTTGGTGTGAAAGAAATTATGTTGGGGGAGGAAGAGAAAGTATTCTTAAAGTTTTATTCTGATTCTTATAATTTTTCCTTATAGTTTCTAGTAATAAAGTTTTCTTTGTACCCTTTAAAGTTCTCACAGCATGAAATAATGAATAATGAATAATTAATTCTAGTTGGTGCACTAGCAATTTAGCCGATGCAAAACCACGACACTAAAGAAATCCAAATGGCTGCTTTTTGGGGGGCATTTTGTTTGTTTTAGTTTTTTTTCTGTCCCAGAAATATAGGATTTTGAATACATCATTGAGCCCTTATTGTGTAAATTCATGACCTGCAAAAGCAAAGTTTATTCACTGCAGTGTCATAGGAAGAGGAGGAGGAGCTGCAGAACAACCACCAGTGGGACATGTGAGGGGGTTGTTTGGGCTAATTTGCCAGAATTCAACACAAGCTCCCCTGTAAATGCAGAAAAGAGAGAAAAACAAATTAATGCTTCAGTTCATGGCTGCACGCATAGTGGATCTTTAAATCTGATTGGACCTTTGGGAACTCTAAAGGCGTAACAGGACAAAAATTGGAAACTATCACAACCACCATGAGGCAAGTGATCTGACCACTAACAGAGGGATTTATCCCTCTCCTCAAAATCAATGTTGCCCAGCTTTCAATACTGTGTTGCAGGCATTAATTTGCCACTGATTTATATGGAAATCCAATAAAACTATAAAAGAAAGTCCTTTACAACCGGATTGTGAATGGCTGAAAATAAAATTACAGGAGGGAAAGAAAGGAAGACTTTGTTAGAGAGAATATTTTTTTCTGTTTTCTGAATTTAGCTGTAGGTGGAGGAAACTTTGAAGCTGGCATCAGTTGTGCCACCAGGTCATTGTAACATCAGCAGCAGAATGAGGTTACACTGGAGCTGGTCACAGCATCCTCTGCACCCAGAGGAGCTGGCAGTCCACCCCCTGCCCTCACAGCCCCTTCCTGAGCAGTGGGTGGTTGTTTCTCCCCTCTAAGTTCACTGAACATGTTCAGCCTTCTCCATCAGCACCTGGCGCAGCCAGATCATCTACATAACACTTCTCCTCTGCCCTGAGTGGATTCACCTAAGCCTCCCTCAACAATAATTGCGCATAGAAATTTAAAGAGGGATTTTCCATAACAGCCTGAAATCATGACTGTGGATTTTGTCTTCTTCCAGCTCTTTTTGCCAGTAGAACTGGGTTGCTGAAGTACCTCTTTGAGGAAGTGGAACAGGCAGGAGTTTAGAGTGACACCATAGCGAGGTGACTTCTGAACTGTTTTTAGACAGCTCTGGGCATCAACCTGGTCTGATAACTTGATCCTTATCAGTACCACAGTCCCAATGAACACTGCAGAGAATTGATTTACACTAAGAATGGTTTTCATATGAAAATAAAGCACTGACATTTATTCGGTTCCTCTTTACAGAGCTTACTCTGTGTACTTTCTTGAGGGACTCATCATTTAGTTTAGAAACTCCCCCTCCACTGAAAGCACCTTTCTCAGGTGCTGGTTGGGGACACCCAGTTTTTTCAGTGTCATTTTCTGAAGCAGAAAACTTTAATTTTTTTTTTTTCTTGTCAAAAACTTAAATTGACAAGGATAAATTTCACCTCCTGTTCAATCTATTCCTTTGGACACAGTGTAAGCCACAGCTACTACCTTCACCCCAAAATGAGTGAAAATTAAAACCAAAATGAGATAAATATGATAAGAGATCTTCATGAATACAAAAAGCATTTAATGCAGCACATATCAATTACATTGGCCAAGTCTTAAAATATTTGTTTCTCAGTGCTTAAAACTATGTTCTCCTGATCACTGGGGTTTTGGAGGAATTTCAGAGCAATGAGAGGTTTGTGCCTGTCCTCACCAGTTTATTTCTCTCTTGCTGACCTCAGCTGTCCTGCTCAGATCCAGTTCATACATTTTCAGGTGTAAGATATTTTTACACACACAGGTCTCACAGCATGTGGAGATTTTCCTTTTGGTACACAGATGCAATTTCAGTTAGGATTTTTCTCTTCCAATTAGTTAATTTTAACCACAGGCAGGCATATTTTTTTCCTCCCTGTATGTTATTTTCCTCCCATGGAGCTTCTAGAAATGCATAAAGGAAAAATAAAGATCCAGTAAGTGTGGCACTATTTCCTTCAGCTTTTTTCTTGGCAAATGCATTTGTTTGCCTTATGATGTGTAGCTGTCTTATAAGTGTAAAATGAAATATTCTCTTACAAGCCCTAATTTTTTTTTAACTTCTGGAGTTAAAAATACTTTTTATTATTACATGTGAGCAGAGAAAATTAAAAGGCAGAGTGCCTCACAATATAAATGTGACTCTCTTTTTTAATTGCCATTTCAGCCCCCACATTCAAAAGTGCAATGTGAGTCTGGCTCTGACTCTGTGAACACTGCACAGTGACCACATTAGAAAATCTAATGTAAATAAACAATAACCAAATGTCTCTTAAGAAATACTTAATTTTGAAAAAAATTATTCTTCCGTAAACAAGTAATATAGTTCACTACAATGGTTTTTCTTTCTTAATTTGCCTATTTCCAGCAAGTGAATGGCTCAAGGATTGATTAACTGCTTTGCCTTCTTGCATGCACAACCACACTTGATCATGGAGAAACTTTTTATACTGAAGGTTGTTTTTTTTTTTATTATGTTTTTTTGGGGGGGAAAAAACCAAAGGTCACTATTTACCGTTTCAGAAATTCTTCTTTTGATGAGCCCTGACTCTGTACACTGAACAAGGTATTCAGCATGAAATGACAAGTACATTTTTTGATGCCAACCTTTTGAAAACCACAGGTTTCCTGTATCTCCTTAACCCACTAAATTTTTATTTTTATCTGGGTGCAAGCGGATTGCTCTTGGAAAGAGAAAACTGCAATATGTCCCCTAGCATTTTCATGGCTGATAGGGCTTGATCTAAGCTGCCAGAATTGTTAGGGCTTCTCTGAGGAAGTTAAAAATCCACTGTTCTGGGCTGAATGCCTGAAAATACCAGAGGAAGAAATGCAGCCTGGCTAATAGGCTGGAATTGCTATGAGATACACACGACATTTTGGATATAAAAACACAGGCTTTGTTCTTAATGAGAACCTAATCAGGTAGCTAATAAAATTGGCTTAGCATTCATATATGCATAAATGAAGCAACTGCTCTTACATGGTGCAGAGACAGAGATGATAAATCTGCAGGCACTGGATTTCACACTGCTGTGAGCAACCCTCAAAAACACCTTTTGGAGGAAAAGAGAGCTGCCAGAGTCTGAAAACTGGAGCTAGCCAGGCTGGAGAAATAGCCCATAAATTAGTGAAGGTGCTTTTAAATTCTTCATCAGAACAAGCATCCGCAGCAACCATGGAAACTCTTGTTACTAATTACTACACAATCACCTTTTGTCTCAAGCCTCAGTGTGCCTCATTCTTTCTCCTGCTCTCATTGTCAATTTGCACTGGCTTTCTATTGTTCCTCTTTTTTGTAATTCACAAATGAGTCAAGCAAATGCATATCACCATCACATTTTTCGCGTTTTGAATTTGTCAAGAAATTATTTTGAATATATAAAATTCAAAAGAAAATGGATCATTGGGGCACACCTTCAGCATCACTGCTAGTTGGACCCGAGACACGGAGCTGCCTCATGTCTGTCAGATACTGCATTCAACACTCCTAACAGAAACTGCTCATATTTTTTAGTTACATGTTTGTGAGATGATAAAAATAATCCTCAAGCCCACACTGTTACGAAAAGAGACTGATAAAATATAGAGTTTCATTTCATAATTTCCTGGAGGAAACTTCCCTGAGATGACCAGAGTTCTGAGGTGCCCAGAATGAGATGAGAGGAAGATGTGCTTGACTTATCCTCCTGCTTCAGTCTGGGAGCTGAAATGGATGCTGAACATCCTCCCCAAAGCAGGCATCTCTGGGAAAAAGCTCTAGAAACTGGGGAGGAGAAAAAAAGAAGAAGAAGAAGAAAATAGAAGCGACTTAAACAAATAACTAATTCCTCAAAATAACTTCCAAAAATCCTCTCAGACTTGAAACAAGAAAACAGTTTTCAAGTGGAAAAAAGAAAAGTCAGTGATCATGAGGGGACTGATAGAAGAGAAACTTTTGCACTGGGAGGAGATTTTGCTTTTGCCAAAAGTGTAATGTGTCAGATTTGCTCAGAAAGGAAATGGAGATGGCTTCTCTCAGTGCTGAAAACTCTGCTGTGGAGGAGAACCAGCTGAGAGGAATTAAGTCTGACCACAGACTCTCTGTTCTTTCTCAGCCATGAGCACAGATCTAATTCAGTGGTGAGCAGGGGGGAAGGATTAACAGTTCTGGTAAGTATTGGAACAAAACCCTCTGCCTGATCTCTCGGGAAAGCCAATTTCTCAACAGCACAAACAAAAGGGACACTGTCAGCCAGTTCACTCCTCCCCACTCACAGCTGGGCTATCTCTCCTCTGTGAGAGTGGCTCTGGCTCCTGCCAGGCTTTGCATTTTGAAAGGAGGGGAATAAAAACTCTTAAACATATTTCTGTTGTCACAAAGGAAAATACTTTGCCCTTCTCACACCTGCTGTTTCTATTCACATGTGCTTACACGTGGAAGACTCCAGCATGTCCACACAACTTTTCTGAACAATCACTGTGAAATTACTGGTAGACCCAGAGAAATATTGACGCAGTTGGGTGCTTTATGAAAGGCCTAAGCCCTGACCCTACGGCAGCCAAAACTTTCCTTTGCCTGAAAAGGCTGTGGATGAGGAAGGAGCACAGAGAAAATAAAAAGGGTTGCCCTTGTTTACAGAGTCAGGATTTTAAACAGGGACATTTACAGTCAGTGTGGTCAAACCTGACAGTTTCTCCAAGTGCTTTTATCATTTGCTTGGGAGTCTTTTCAACATGAAGGAAAGGAAAGGAAAGGAAAGGAAAGGAAAGGAAAGGAAAGGAAAGGAAAGGAAAAGGAAAAGGAAAGGGAAAGGAAAGGAAAGGAAAGGAAAGGAAAAGGAAAAGGAAAGGAAAAGGAAAGGAAAGGAAAAGGAAAGGAAAGGAAAGGAAAGGGAAAGGAAAGGAAAGGAAAGGAAAGGAAAGGAAAGGAAAGGAAAGGAAAGGAAAGGAAAGGAAAGGAAAGGAAAGGAAAGGAAAGGAAAGGAAAGGAAAGGAAAGGAAAGGAAAGGAAAGGAAAGGAAAGGAAAGGAAAGGAAAGGAAAGGAAAGGAAAGGAAAGGAAAGGAAAGGAAAGGAAAGGAAAGGAAAGGAGGAAAAGAAGTCAATCTTGGCTTTATAGGCCAGCATTTATCTTCTTACTGCAATTCATTTTCTCTGAGATTGTAAGATTTAATCTAAGAGGTTGTAAATGTAATCCAAAGTGTTCTCACACTGAAATACTGATCTTTTTTTAGTTTTTAGCTATCTTTAATATCTACTAAACAGACCCACACGAGAGAGATCCTAAACTCACAAGCTGGTTTATTTGCCTGTCCCTTTGAGTAGTATTCTGCCCAGTCATCCTGGAACACTGTAGTTGGCAGTTCTTATGTCTGTCCAGGCTGACAAACAAGTTATAAAATAGTAAGAATAATGCAGTCCTGCTCTGACTATCAATTCATTAATAAAAAACCCTATTTATTATAGACTTGAGCAGTATTAAAAATACTCCAGTTTCTTCCTCTTGTCATAAGGTATCATATTATATTTACTGTAATGGATAACTTAATTAAATTTAAGGAACTTGGGAAATGTTATATTTGACAGAGTATTTTTTATAATGGAGTTCATATTTTTTCTTTCTAAAAAACAATAAACACATGTTTATGTCTTTGCTCTTTCATGTCCCTGGAGCTAGGTCAAATTGCTACTATCTGCCTAAAATGGTTTATGCTCTCCTCTTCACAAGATTATTAATTATCTCAAAACTGAATATGAACGTTCCACAATGCTGTCCCTAAAATTTCTTGGCTTTAAGTAGCATCATAGGTGAAGGAAAAAAAGTAATAAAAGAGAGAAATCAAGACAGAGAAACCTAAATCTCAGTTGTTCTGCTTTGGGTTGTGGTAACTATTTGAGAAGGAACAGATAAAACAAAAATTGCTCAAAAAACTTTTTCTGTTGTTTGCACATAAAGCAGATTCGTGAAAAAACATCATTACATTTGGAGCAGAATGGACTAAGCACCACAGGATTTCTCATGAGAAAGTGCTGTGGTAGAGCCATCCCTCCTCTGAGCAGACCAAGGTGAACTCCACACCTGCACGGAGCAGAGGCCCATGGGCATTTTCTTGCTGACACTTTTTACTCCTCTCCTCTTTACTAAGACATAACTGAATTAAATATTTCTGGTTTGGTTTCCTCTTCATGACTTTTTGGTCTGTTTTAGCTCTCCCTACCCATCCCTGCAAATAATAGCTCCATCGTGGTCCTCCGTGTGCTCTGCAGCAGCTTCTAGAAATCCCAGAACCCTTTTTACAAACAACCATAGACAAATAAAAAGAAATCAAACATACACTCTTGACAATGAGCAAGTGGAAGAGAAGCCAACAGACTTATATGACAGAGGCTCCTTTCCTCGGTGTCAAATCTCTGGTTTCACCATTTGGCCTTAACACAGGAAAAGTAACGTTTACTCAACAATCTTCAACGTTCTAAAAAAAAATTGTGGTTTACAGTCTTTTATGCAGTACCTATCTTGCCTAATATTTTGGGTTTCTAAGGTCACAGGAATGGGTCTTTGGGCCCACAGTGCCTAACCCTTCTTCCCAGAGCTGGCACTTAGCTTTCTGTTTGGGTCACTCTGGCAAACTTGTCCCTGTTTGCCATGCAAAATGACATTTTTAATGTGAAAACCAGTTAAGATGTGTGTGAGTTGGTGGGGATGGAGGGGGGGATGTGGAATCAACCATTTTAAATTGGCCAGAGACCATTATTTGGTTCTGCCTCGCTGCACTTTCTGTAAGACAAACAATTCATCTGCAGTAAGATCAGATGAGACGGATTCACAAACTGGAGATAAAACTGCTGTGTAACTCCATGTGTTTCTGCTGCTGCCAGTACAGAACAGCACAATGCTTATGTGTGACAACATCAAAGCAGATGAGCAATGGGGCCTGAAAGCTATTTGTGACTTCCTGCAAAACACACAAAAAAACTTTACCCATGAAACACAACTAGACAGAGGATGCACTGCCTGCAGGTTCTTGTAGAAATGTACACAGAAACTCTGGTGTGTCCCACGCACGTGGCAGGTGGAAGAATTAACCAAGGTATGTGTTTATATCCTTTTAGAAGGCAGAGTGCTGCCTCTGAAAACTTATTAGCTGCCCTGCACAGTTTCCATGGTTTCCCTGCACTGCCAAGCAGGATGAATCCTCACCTGCAGCTCCAGTTTAGGCTTTGCTGCCAGGGAAAGCTGCAGCAGAGATGAGGGGAGGAGCAGGGCAGAGGGACCACGGAGGGGTGAGATCCTTCTTGGCCTCCCAAATCTGCCTCAGGCAAGACTCAACTCTGGAATGAAGAATTTATATCTGTTTGTTTGTTTGTTTGTAGGGTTTGTCATGCAAAGGACTGACAGTAAATCTTTGTTGCTGCTCCATGTCTCCTCAGAGATGTTTGGCATTGACATATTAATATAAATTACCAAGGCATGTGCAGTGCCCAGCCTGCAGGAGAGCAGGAGCCTGGGCTGTTTGGTGGCACTTTGGGGTCTCCCCTCACGTGTTCATGTTTTTTCCTTTTCTTCCTGGTGACCCAGGAATTTGCAAAGTCATGTGTGGCTAGAAGATCCAGCTCTCACATGGTTTCAGCTCCCTAAAAGTAGTGGCAGCAGAAGGTCAGACAGATGAAATATTCCATTAATGCTTACTCCCCGGGAAACACAAGGCTCATCTCTTATCCAGTTCCTTCAGGCACAGCACAGAGATGTATGGAAAACCTTGTTCTTTACTTCCTCTTCCCACATTCTTCATTATACCCTTGTAAAAACAAACAACAAAAAGAGTGGGTTTTAGTCCAGTGAAACACCAGAAAAGTCTATGAAATTCTTCCTTGTTGGCTTCTATATAAACTCAATTCTTCACAGCTCTGCACAGTCTGTAGGAAAGCAATGAGCATTTCAAAATTGGGACTTTTTGATAAGCCTGTTCTACAGTTTCCTGGCAAATATCCTTAAAAAGGTTCAGTCACAGGGAGATTTTTTAAAAGGTCATTCTGTCTCTCCAGGCCTTTAAAGAAATTAAAGTCAGGCTTTGTGTCAGTCTAAACTGATTTGAATTTTCTGCTACAGGATTTTTCACTCCTCAGTGGGAGGACAGGGTGGAGACCCGGGGGTTCTTGTTCCTTAGACTTCTCAGCAAACTCCTCCCTAGGATGATTTGCTGGAAATACCCAAAGCAAAACTTGTGCTGGATTTTTTGCTCTGTGTTTTTGGAGGGCAGATTTGAGGAGCTTCAGTGGTCTTTAAAACACCTCTCCTAACATTTTCTGGATAAAATACTCCTACATATTTCATCCTGATTCATCAATGGTTTCCTCTTGCCACACTTCAACAAAAACAGAGCAATCTCATGGAATAATTTTCTTCTCAACCATGGTGTATTTTGAAACAGTGTATGGTAGGAATCTATAACCCAGAACTCCAAAAATATTTGGAGAATTAAGAGTTTAGTGATGCAGAATTTTTACCCTATAGACCATTCTCTCCCTGCCCACTGCATGAATAGGAGAGAGAGAACATTTCCTAAAATTTTACCTTCCATTTTAACAAGACTTCAGAGAGAACCCCCTTATCTAAGCAGTTATCTTTGTGCCACACAGCCTACATCTCCCACTCAAGTTCTTAAGTGGAAAAAAACAATTTTGGTGACAAGTTTCATTTCTTTAGGAACTTTACCAGGAACTTTGGGAACTAGCTAATTTCCTGGGATTCACAAGACCCAAGTACTTTGCTATCTCTGTCTAATTTTATGAACAGAGAGATCAACCTCCCATTTGCAGTCTGTGCTGGGCACTGCAGACATAACCTGTGGGTTGCTTCCTGCAATTTTCACACCTTGGTGTCAAACAGTCCTGGAGGGATTAGGTCATGAACCTTTTGTGATTCCTTCAAAATTCAGTAATAATTTTAGCTTCTGAGCCATTATTGTTGTGTTTGGAAGGTAGCCTAAAGGACAGGTTTTTGCCATGAAATGCAGACACTGCCATGAATGAAAAGAAAAAGCTACCAAATTTGGCAATGGTGTGTGGGTTCAGGGTTTGCAGTCCAGGTCAGCTTCACTGCACCTTGACATGTCTGTCAGAGAGATGTTTGGAAGAGAGTTTAGGAACTACTTTCCCTTCTCATGTACTGATTATTGTTCTGATCCAGAATCAAGTAACAACATGTGTCTGCTTAACTAATTACAGAAGCTGTGAAAAATATAGGGTGAGATGTTCCCAGAAACACCTAGGATGACTGTACTTTTCAGATACTTGATAGCATAAAATCAAGTTAGAAAAAGAAGTGATAGTTTGAGATTGGTATTTCATTTTGCAAGTCTCCAAAGAAGTGAAAGGAGACTGGATTTAAAGAATGTAGTAAAAGTAGGCCGCATTTTTTTATTTTCCTGCCTTGGTTTCACATCAGTACTTCAATTATTACACTACTTCAAGCTGAAAAAGGTTCAGTTATTGTAGACACTGCAAAGTAATAACTAAATCTCTGATCTCATCACTAGGCATTTTTGTTTCTGTTTGAGGTTTGAAAAGATTTATCAGGGACACAGAAAACCACCACTGTGTTGTGAGGATGACGATGGTACACTCTTGCAGAAATATCCCAGGGTTTGTAGGCCACTTTTAAATCAGCAGGTCCTGGTATTTTCCTCATCCTGAACCTTAGCTTTATGACACCCTTAGATTGGTCGTGATAGAAGAGGTCTGTGATGGGTCAGATCATACTCAGCCTCCAACAGCATTTGAACTTCTCTTTTTTGTTAGCCTTTAAAGTCAAGAACAAACTTTGCATCCAATCCTGCCCATTTTTAGAGTGACAAGGCAGCTCACAACTTCCACAGTTGCACTCTCCCTGCAAATATTTTCCTCCTCCACACAAGGTTTACTTTCTCTATCCTGTAAAACTTCTTTGAAGAAATCAAAAATTTTCCAAGACCAGGGTTTTAAACACATCACTGTGAAGGGGCACAGAACTGAACCCTCCTACCCCTACCTGTGTCTGTCTGAAATAGAATTAGATGGTGACTATAGAAAAAAAAGTATATATATAACCCCCCTAACCACCACAATCCAACACTGGAAAACCTTGGAGTTTTTCCGAGTTGCTGTGATAACAGCATATTCCATACAAATGCACTTATAAAACAAGAGCCTGTTAAAAATTGGCTAAAGCGGTATTGGAGGCTCAAAAATCCCTGGAGACAAAATTACACTGTGTTTGATTCCTAGTTAGACTCTTCTAAGGAAGCAGAAAGAAGTTTTAGGAAGTTTGACTGTACAACTAACTGATTTATGGTAATTTTAAGTAGAAATTGCAGCTGAACCATTCTCCCATTCTGCCTTGTCTATACCTTGAAGCAGCTCAGGCTGCAGGTCTTCTAAGACTGGAACATTTTAAAAAATAATGTGTAACAGTCACTCCTAGAATGCAAGAAAAGGCAGACTGTTGTACTGTTGCCTGACAAAATCCAGGGCCACTATTGAGGAAATTACCATTTTCCATAATAGTGTAAATGTGTTATATTAACCAGACTGTGTCAGGAAAAGTAATTGATAGACTGGTACAATGTGGCAAATCCTGTCTTTATGCATCTGTCTGAACAAAAACATGAGGACTATTTTCTTTTCCTGGAGAGATAAGGAAAAGGATGGATCACCTGTGATAAAATGATGTAATGTTTTTTAGCCATTCCTTCTCCCACAAACTATGATGATTAATCTATGTCCTGTGAATCCTTTATGGTCTCATTATCCACTCTATCCAGCTGGTCATGGTGACACAAATTAGTTCCTCACTTCTGTCTGTGCTGTAGCACAGCTGGGATGGGATTTGTTTTATTTGGACAATGCTGTAGGAGCAGAAAGCTGTTTGTGATCACTTTGTTAAACTGGAGCTGTGCCCCCAGGGACAGTGAGATTCTATCTGTTTGTTGGGCCCAAGGAGAGACAGCAAGTGCTTCTCTGTCTCTGCATAAACCCAGGGAGCTCCTTAATCTGAATCCTGCTGGGTGCTCACATGGGGCATTTCTGTCAAAAGTCATCCTTTTAAAAATAAGGAGATGGAAAAATGGCTGTGCAGATAACTGTGTAAGCAAAAGAACAGCATCAGAATTTGGATAAAATCTGTAACACCATCCTCTCTTGTTAGATTCCTGCTTTTTATTCAGGAGGTTTGGGAGAAAGCCTCTATTGATTACCTTTCAGACTAGTTGCATGACACTACACTATCATTTTAAAGCAGGCATTTACAGAAGTAAATTGTCTTTTCAGCAGCTATTTCTGTGGGAATTGCTGTGGGAACAAAATAGTATCCCAAGGCTGAGATGGGAGATTTTGTGGCTTCCCTTAGCAACTCCCTTTTGCAGATCCAGATCTGAACTGCTGTCCATCCATCCATCCATCTGCTTGTTTATTTCCTGGCTCCATCAGAACCTCTCACCCCAGGGAACATGTTGTGGCACACAGTGGAGGGCACACAGGGTGCCCACGTCCTGCTGAGGGCCAGTGCTGGAGGAAAAGACCTCTGTGTTTCTTACCTGGTCTCTGAACTTCCATCAGTCCTGGCCCACTTGGAAGGAGCTTTGATGCTGTAACTGGAGACTGAAGTATCAAAAGCTTTTAAAATTCAAATGCTGGATCTGGTAACTTTCTTGGTGGCTCTCCAGTTGGCTTTGCTGTGGTGTGCCACATGTTTTGCCTTCTCAGGGGCTGCATGCTGCCCTGGCAGGAACAGAGTTTTAATGGAGCAGGGGAAAACACAACATACCCTTTGATTCACCTGCTTTTATTCTATTTCTTTGCTAATGTCTATGTTCTCCTGCCAACTGTCAGACTTTCTGCATTGCCTTTCTGCTGATGACATTAAAAGCTTAATCTCTCACACTATATTCACTTTCTTGTAAGGAAATGCTGCCAGCATTCTTTGCTTCCCCATTTAGCACTGGCTCATTCCAGCTCCACACAGACATGTACCTCATGTCACCTCACTGAGATTCTGCTGCACGTCCCACTTTCTCAGGAGACGCCAAGCCCCTGCAGTTTCCCCTGCTTTTCCAAAGATCCATTATCTCCTGGTCCTTTTATCTCTCTCATAGCCATATGCTTTATTCTCCCCTTTGCTGTGTGAGCCATTTCAGAGCTGTGTGAAGAACTGTAAAGTCTTCCAAATTAGGCCACTCCAGCTGAAGCAAGGCCAGTTTCCAAATCTAAGGGCTGGTAAATGTGAATGTGCATCTTGGGGTGCTGTTGATTTTATTTGAGGAGATGTTAAGCATTGTGACAGGGATCCCACACTTTATCCACCACTACCCCTCGTTCCTACCTGAAATTTAACAGCATATGGAAACAGTGCTGGGTGTGTAATATGGCTCAATAAAAGGAAGTAATAAAAACCTAGGAACACTGGTTATATTCTCATTTGGTTTAAAAAAAAACAAAAAGAAAAGAGAACTGCCCCAAACTTTCTTTTTAGAGTGGACTGTGCACAGTATCTGGCAGTGCTTTCATTCAGAATATATCACCCTGAAGTGACTGAGAATTAATTCCTTCATGGAGTTTAAAACAACATTTCTCTGAGGTTTGTATACAAATGTATATAAAGATTACATGCCTTTCTTCTCAACCGGGAGATGCTTGAATTTTATTGCAAATATTTCAAAATGTATGAATATAAGCATATGCCAGCTTTAATCAGACTGGGTTGGGTAAAAAGTTGCAGTGCAGCAAGGGACATGGGCTTTGATAAATCCAAAATATTAGCTGTGAGCCTCTGAAACCACAGGCTTTTGGGGAATAATGGTGTAGAAACAGTTAATTATAAACTGACACCCACTAGGAGTTCTACTGCATAAGAACCCCAGATTCTGCATTGAGAAACCGGTTGTCTCAAAACAGCATTTGGGTAATTGGCTGGTAATTGGATGGATGGGATGGTATTTAAACAGCACAAATTTGAAACAAATGGAAATATTGCAGATACACATTTAAAGCTGTTAAAAATATATATATATGTGTGTGTGTATGTGTGATGCTTTCCTTCAGGTAGTTACAAATACTTATAGTACTGGTTTTATTTCTATCTTTAGCTTAAAAATCTGCTATGAAATAAGAGCAAGTTGAAAACAAAGGCTAACAATTTCATCTCCCAAGTAAAATGCGGAATATTTAGAGCAGGATTCCCTGTTTACACATGACTTCACTGCATGGGAATTTAGGGGATTACACCTCTCTGGAACACCCTAAAGCACAGCTGCTTGGATGTTCCCCCATCATTTAAACACACAGCAAGGAGAGCTGTAATCGGGCGTTAATGTTCTATGGAGCACAGATGGGTGGTACTGTGATTCCAAAGGAGAAAATAAAAGGTAGCTGGGACTGGCCTTGGCCCAATTAGACCTTCAGAGATGTAGGCTGCAATCCATAAAGTGGTGACCCTCATTTTGGAGTGATGACAGAGCTCCTTCTAATGATTTTAGTGGGTGATTTTTGGTAGTACTGAATATGGCATACAAATGCAATTACCATGTGCTAACTCCAAGGCTGTGAGTGCAAGTCATCACAGTTTATGAAGGGAAACAATTCCTGCAGTTCTAATTTCAGTGTGTGAGATACACAACATTAATTTCCTTAACATTTTGAACTATCTCTTAGTCTATGTTTTCTAATTTAAAACTTACTAAAAAAGAGTGGAGAAGGGGGAGAAAGATACAAGGGAAGATAGTTCAATACTTTCAGCACCTCATCCTGAGACAAATATAATAAAACTGCACCAGTGAAATTACACTGACCAAGAGCATAGGAAGGTCAAACAGCATTTGCATTTCTGAATGAAACAGTTTCAGACCTGACCTTGATATTTCACTTCTTTTAGTAGGATTTAAATGTTTGATGAAAAAATCTGACAATCTTACTGAAAACATGTCCCAAATCAAACATATTGTCTAATAGTGTCTGACTATTAACCATCTTTTTATGATTAATTTATTAAATAGCTTAGTTCTTCTTGATGTGCATCATCTGTTTTAAGGAGAGTAATCTCTGGAGACCAGTTCTGTGCTGTGCAGAAGCCAGAAACTGGAAACAGAAAAGACATTTAAAATTGTAAGAAAATTGAAACGAGCTCCGTTCCATAAGTAGTAATAAAATGTATCACTTATGATAAACCCCTAAAATACCATAAAACCCAAAAGAGATGCATGTGTGCATCTCTGTAGATATTTATGCATTACAGAGGACTGCACAGATCCACCTCTGCATATATATGGCTGTGTGTAGGCATACATATAGGCATTTTATAAAATAAATAGGCACAATAAAGAAAAGCAATGTGACTTCTGGTATCACCATGGGCATATGCAGTGTGCCTCTTAGACCTGCATAAATAAAATTATTCTTTGCATATATCTATGTTACATATTTTAATGCATAGATGTTCACCAATATTTTTTTTTCATTCCATATAAATTGTATTTTGCACTTTCTGCATCTTGATTTTTTTTTGCTCTTAACAGCAAAGGAATACCTAAGGAGGTTTGCTTGGGAAGTGAACTTTTATGATTTCTTTCCCCTCTGGAAAAATAGAAAAGGAGGAACAGCAAAAGGAAACTGGTCTGAATATAATTCGTCTTTGTTTTGTTAACTGGCAAAATAAGAACATGTAACAACAACAAGAACAAAAAAGCAGTTGACTGAAAGAAATACATCCATTTCTCCGAGAGTGCCTGTCACCTGAGGTGTGTGAGCTCACCTCATCAACCACACTGTCAAGTTGTGTGTTTTTGTTGGAAAATCCCACCTCTACAAAGACAAGCCAACTGAGAGGTGTTTTAGAAGATTTTATTCCATTATCAGTCTCACTGAAGGGTGAAACATAAGAAACGTATAACTCAGTGCCATTCTATCAGAAGCCAACTTATTTCCTGGTTACAATACCTTATAAATGTTTTTCAGCCTATAAGCTTTTGCCACACATTGCTGCTAAGCTTCTAACACCAATCACCTGTCGTGTTACCCTACGTGGTCTTGCCACAATGCATCTTTCACAGTTCTAATTCTCAAAAATATCTGGTCCTTTTGAAAGGCCATAGTTTGAAGCCAGTTTCTAGTTCAATCTCTCTCAACAATTCTTCTCTATTCCATGGCCTTCCTAAGCCAGCACAGCTTATCTCAGAGTTTGCATACAGATGTACAAGACAGTGTGAGCTTTCAGTCATGCTTTGAGAATAATTTACAAATCTATTTCTTACATGTCTTGCCAACAAGAGAGAGAAAAAATAACTGTTCTGCAGAATTCAGTTACATCATTTCAGATGTGTAATACAAGTTTGTTGGGGGAAAAAAAGGAAACTCGACAACACTACAAGCTCAATGCTCTGGAGTATATTTCCCTGGCTGTTTTTCTGGGCCCAGATGATTTACTGTTGATGTATTTTCCCCCCAGGAACTGCAGTGCAAAGGCAATAACATATTTATTTAATCTCACATGCTTTTCCCAGGAACTGCAGCGCAACGAAACAACATATTTCTTTAATCTCACATGTTGTCCTATGCAGTTGGCAGCTTTTCCAGCGTCAATTCAGAACTCAGGGGAGCACCTAATTCCAGACAAAATCTCCTTTAAAAGCAAAAACTGAAAGCAGCTTCCAAATGCTTGCTTAAGGCAATGTGGTTTTGGGAAGTATTTTATTATGTTTTGTCATTAGTCTTCCATCTACTTGTTTTTGAATCAACCCTTATGTTGAATTCTGCTGCCAGACAATTCACAGCAGCTGCACCAGGACAGCCACACACAGCCAGCAGCCAAGAACCCTGCAGTTTCCTCTGCTCTCACAGAAACCCTGCTCTCACAGCGAGCTGGGGAGCCCCAGCCATGGTCCCGGCTCTGTGATGGCACACCTGCCCACACAGGATCTCACCCCAGGTGCAATGTCAAGTGTAGCATTCATGGCCCCTGATGGGCTGAACCTGTTTCTGTAACACAAATGTCTTGCAGAAACTGACTATGGGGGAGCACCAAAATGTGATGGTGGAGTTGCTCCCAACCAGAAAAGGCATGTGCTTAATGCAGGGGTTCAGTTTGGTCTCTGGAGGAAAATAAGGAGCTAGTTCAGTTAGTCCAGGTGTTGGGGTTACCTAAGCCCTGAAGTTTTTCTTCCCTCTCGCTGGCCCTGGATCACTTGCCCTCCACTGCTAACAGCCCAGCCCAGAGATTGTATCTGGTTTGTGTGGCCAGGGTTTGAAAACAGGGGGCTACAGGGGTGGTTTCTGTGAGAAGCAGCTGGAAGCTTCTCTAAGTACAGGAGAGCCAATGCTGCTGGTTGCACCCAGCCCTGGCCAAGGCTGAGCACATCAGAGATGGTAGTGATGGCTCTGAGAAAACATATTAAGAAAGGAAAAAACGGTTATTGTGCAGATGTAATTGCAGATATTGAAGAGAGGAGTGAGAATATGTGAGAGGAGCAGCTCTGCAGAACCCAGGGTCAGTGGAGAAGGATGGGCAGGAGGTGCTCCAGGTGCTGGAGCTGAGGTTACCCTGCAGCCCATGGTGAAGGCCCCTGCAGCCCATGGAAATCCACAGGGATGCAGAGATCCACCTGCAGCCCCTGGAAGGCCCCACACTGGAGCAGGGGAATGCCTGAGAGAGACTGTGAGCTGGTGGGAGGCCCCTGCTGCAGCAGGATCCCAGCAGGGACCTGTGACCCTGTGAAGAGAGGAGCCCATACTGGAGCAGGTGGTGCCTGAAGGACTAGCCCCATGGAAGTGTGACCCACATGGCAGCAGTTCAGGGAGAGCTGTTTCCCATGGGAGGGACTCCATGGTGCAGCAGGAGAACAACAACTCTCCCTGAGCAGCTGGAGAAAAAACACGTGATGGACTGACCTAACCCCTATGCCCCATGTTTCTAAGATATATTTTACTTCTCATTATTCTGCCCTGCTTTATTTGATAATATCTTCAGTTAATATCCCCAAGTTCAGTCTGTTTTACCTGTGATGGTATTTGCTGCAAGATCTCTCCTAGTCTTTAACTCATGAACCCTTTGTTATATTATCTCTCCCCTGTTCACCTGAGGAGGGGAGTGAAAGAGAAGTTTTGGTGGGTGCCTGGCATCCAGCCATTGCAGATGCAGGGATGTTCTTGGCCCCACAAAGCTAAGGTGCCCAGTGCGCACGACCACAGGGCTCTGTCCCCAGAATGAACTCAATCCTCTGGCTGGGAACTGACACCCAAAGGTGGCTGCAACCACCCAGGGTATGAGTGAAAACAAAGCAGACAGTCCCTGAGCCTGGAGGTTCTTACCACCAAGCTAATCCAAGGTACATCACTCACTCTGTTAGTTTTTCCAGTAAGAAATCAGGTTTCCTTTGAAAACATTATGCACTGCAAACTGTTTGTTGGCTCTTCAAGTCCGGATTCACATTAATTCCCACTAAACAGAGAACACTCTGGAACTTTTAATAGCTTATTTCCAGTTGTGTGCCATCTTGCATGGCTGCCAGAAAGAGTAATGAAATGAATGATTAGCCAACTTCTTGGCAATTCAAGAGCGGTGATGGATGCTAGCTCAGGCTGTAGTGAATATGTGAGAAAGAGTAATGAGGTTTATTTTTAATGCAAATCTTACATAAATATAGCCAGTGATAAAGTGAATTTTAGCTTTTTCCTTTTTCACAGAGGATAGTATCTATAGCTACCTATAACTGTATTCTGATTCTCTGTGAAATTTAATACTGATGATGCCTGGATCTAGTGGAACCTTTCCTTCCACAACCACTTTAGCAGCTTGCTCTTAAAATAAGTAATGGCACTATGTCTCCAACAGAGGTAAAAAATGAATTAGCTCATAAAGATACAGCCTCTTTTTTCCTAGAAAAGGGAGGTGTCTGTTGGGACAACAAGTCTGTCATGTAGTAATTCCTACAAGAATCTCTGTCCGGCTTTGAGTTGGTATTTGATTGCAGAACAGAGAGAGTGAGAATTTTTCCTTTCAGGATTGCCAAAGACAAGATTCTGAGCAGCTTCAAGCAGAGCTGTCAAGAGTGCAAAACATGTGGTTTGGGTTAAATCCACAAGATTTGTACTCAGAACCACTCATGGAATTAATGAGTTACTGACAGTGTATCACGAGCAGCTGCATTTTCAACATTTCAATAATTCTGTGGGTTTATGCTAATCACTATTCACAGATAAAATCCTGTTTGTTGAAAGCAGAAGTGCTTTGTGCAAGTGTGCCATGGATGTTTCCTCTAAAAGCCTCATGCACTACTGATTTTCTATGAAAGTTAATGACAAAGCTTATATTTTAACTGGCACAACCCAAAAGGAAGGAAGGATTCCAGGAGGATTCCAGGGAGGATTCCAGGGAGCGGGAGAGGAGGGAGGAAGGAGGAAGGAGGAAGGGAGGAAGGGAGGAAGGAGGAAGGGAGGAAGGGAGGAAGGGAGGAAGGGAGGAAGGAAGGAAGGCAGGGAGGGAGGGAGGAGGGGAGGAGGGAGGGAGGGAGGAGGGAGGAGGGAGGAGGGAGGGAGGGAGGGAGGGAGGAGGGAGGGAGGGAGGGGAGGGAGGGAGGGAGGGAGGGAGGGAGGGAGGGAGGGAGGAGGAAGGAAGGAAGGAAGGAAGGAAGGAAGGAAGGAAGGAAGGAAGGAAGGAAGGAAGGAAGGAAGGAAGGAAGGAAGGAAGGAAGGAAGGAAGGAAGGAAGGAAGGAAGGAAGGAAGGAAGGAAGGAAGGAAGGAAGGAAGGAAGGAAGGAAGGAAGGAAGGAAGGAAGGAAGGAAGGAAGGGAAGGAAGGAAGGAAGGAAGGAAGGAAGGAAGGAAGGAAGGAAGGAAGGGAAGGAAGGAAGGAAGGAAGGAAGGAAGGGAAGGAAGGAAGGAAGGAAGGGAAGGAAGGAAGGAAGGAAGGAAGGAAGGAAGGAAGGAAGGAAGGAAGGAAGGAAGGAAGGAAGGAAGGAAGGAAGGAAGGAAGGAAGGAAGGAAGGAAGGAAGGAAGGAAGGAAGGAAGGAAGGAAGGAAGGAAGGAAGGAAGGAAGGAAGGAAGGAAGGAAGGAAGGAAGGAAGGAAGGAAGGAAGGAAGGAAGGAAGGAAGGAAGGAAGGAAGGAAGGAAGGAAGGAAGGAAGGAAGGAAGGAAGGAAGGAAGGAAGGAAGGAAGGAAGGGAAGGAAGGAAGGAAGGAAGGAAGGAAGGAAGGAAGGAAGGAAGGAAGGAAGGAAGGAAGGAAGGAAGGAAGGAAGGAAGGAAGGAAGGAAGGGAAGGAAGGAAGGAAGGAAGGAAGGAAGGAAGAAGGAAGGAAGGAAGGAAGGAAGGAAGGAAGGAAGGGAAGGAAGGAAGGAAGGAAGGAAGGAAGGAAGGAAGGAAGGGAAGGAAGGAAGGAAGGAAGGAAGGAAGGAAGGAAGGAAGGAAGGGAAGGAAGGAAGGAAGGAAGGAAGGAAGGAAGGAGATTAGCATGACAGTAGATAAACTCAAAATAAGAGCATCCCAGAGCAAGCAGCAACATGAGCCTTTGGCAGCAAGGTTAAATCCAAGGGCACTGGTCTTGCAAATGCTGTCACTTATTTGGGGGTAGTAGTGAGTTCTAGAAAAGAGAAAAGCATAAAAAGAAATTCTCTCTCTGTGAGAGACAAAGAGAAAACCCACCTTGGCCTCTATACACCCTTGACTCAAACACAAATCAAAGGAATTTTGGAACAAGGTTCATGGCATTATTTGCCCAGACAGTTGGAGACCTGAAGGAACTTCAGTGTGAAGTGCCTGTAAGAGAAATTAAGTTTTCTCTCTGGAGTTGTAGAAGAAAAAATGTTGTCAGTGGTTGCACAAAAATCATGAGATGTTTTCACTTTATAAATTTGTGCTGTTGTCAGAAATAGAAGTATTAATAAAACTCAACTGCCTCATCATTTGAACTCAATTTTGGATTAATACACTACCTACATCTGAACTTAATTGCAAAAATGCACGAACAAATTTATAGATATGTACACATATATGAGTATACATTACTTTTTACATCTTGCAAAAATAAATCAGAATCAGGGAAATTGTATATTTGTAAGCTTTTGTCAATAAATTTGTTCTTAACTTGAGATCTTGGTACACCAAATTGCAGCCTGAAGCGAAGTTTTGTGGCCTGAGAATAGTTATAAATCCCTAAAATTATAGTTTTGTAATGGAAACTATGACAGACCCTTAATTATAGCAGTAAGAACATGAGATTTTAGCAATACATATTAATATATCTCCCTGGAAAATATAATTGCAAAGCAATTAGTCATTAGGCTGCCTGTCTACCAACTATTTCTCCCCCTCAGGAGAAAGCTGAAAGTGTTATTAATTTTAAATCATCTGGAAAGAATCATGCCGGGTCTGCAGCACAGCAGCACATCGCATGACCTTGCAAGGTTCCACTGGCACTGGAGCACTGGGCTGCAGACAGAGATATCCCCATCCAGCTGAAGGGACACTCGTGGCTGCCTGGCCACCACGTTTTTGGCTGCTGCTCGTGGCATCTGGAGCATTTCCGCCCTGTCACCAAGCTGATGAGATGTGATGTGGGGCACATCACCCTGGCTCTTGGGGGCCACCATGTACCTCTCAGGGGTCAGACAAAGCTCTGTCCTTCCCCTTATACAAACAGGTCACCCCGAACAAGACCCTGTGTCAAAAGTCAGGTGCCAGAGTTATTTTCTTGGGCATATGTTACAGAATGTCATTCTCACTGCCGGTCTGAGCTGAGAGAATATGAAATGTACAATGGTCACCTTAATCTGGACTGATAAAATCCAGGCAGGAGATGAGACAACACACTTAGGAACTGAGTTTCACTGGGTTTTGTGGATCCAAAAAGAGAGGGAATACTGTAACTCCCTGGATATGACTGGTTTTAATCCCTGGCATACTTACATGTTATTTCTCAACACCCCAAGAAGCCCCCACCACAGGAATTCCAGCATTACCATCTGTTTTTCCCCTGAATGCTGGGCGGGTCCACATCCTGACTAATCGTGTGGAAAATCCCATGTCAGGGCTGGTGTCCTGCTCCATCCTGTGCAGCTGTCCTCAATCAGCACCTGTGCAGCCCCAGTACCCTGACCAGTCCAGCCACAGTTCACTTCCAGGCAGTCCTTGGATTGCTTTCAGGTTCCATCAGGACAAAGGCAGAGTTCTGCCTACAGCTTTGCAGGGTAGGATGATGAAGACACTGCATCTGCCTGTTCTTCTTTTTATGTTGATATTTGGGATGAGGTGGAGGACATGTCGACACAGGACTAGCTACTGGCAGTGCAGAGCTCTGTGCATCACATCCTTTTGCTCTTTCTCCCTTCTTTACCCACTTCTGTTCACCACCTGCCACTCCCATCACATATTTCCACACTGATCCTGAAACCTGCCTTGGTGCAAGATGAGGATGTGGGATGAAATTTCTGATTATAGCTCCTATTGCCCTTCTTTCTTTTTTTGTCATAACCATTGAGCTGGGGGACATACCCACATTCCCTAAAAATCGTATTTCTCAGCTCTCTCAGAAGCTGGGATTTAGACTGGAACTCACTCCTAAGGATGGTCTGTTCATGGCACTGAGCAAGGTGAGCTGTGCCCGGTAGAGTTTTACCTGAAAATTCCTGCAAATCACAGCTCTCGTGGTCCCCTGGGAAGGCTTGGTGTGGGTGGACAGACTCAGAAGAGCACTTCCCTGGCAAAACCACTTCTGTTGCATAATGCAGTTTGAATCTGTAAAGCACCACTAATAAAAGCAGTACTGTCCTTTTTTAGTGAAATTGACAGAATCTAGGCACTCTAACAGAAAATAAGCTTTTGTTTCTGCTTTTTTTATGCCTCCAGTTTCTGTAACTACAACAAAATGAGCCTTACACTATTTAGCCTCAGACATGTTTATTTTTTCATAGGAAGTTGAATATCTTGTGTTTAAGCAATGCTCACTTTTGAGCCAGCTTATGAAATATCAAAGTCTCCACCGTATAGCACATTTTCTTTTTAAACATATATATTTTCAGGTAACTGCCACTCTCTGAGAAGACTGTGAGGCTGGAAAACTTCTTGTAGGCTATAAAATGCTCCACATCAAACTGAAAGTTAAAAGATGCATCTTTGCTGAACATCAGACAAACTCCTGTGGGTAGCTCAGTTATGCCTTGGGAGTATAAGGTCTGATATTAGCCAAAAGTTGTATTTTCCCAAACCAGCAGCAACACATGGTGGCAGGAACAAATCAGATACCACTGACTTTTCAATAATCAAGTTTTGAAGTGATGAGCTAATACCAGATAGAATCTGTCTGAGAGCTAACAGGCAGCTTGACACCAAATCTGGTGGAAAACTGAAAATGCAGTGTTTCAGGATGTCACTGGCAAAATCAGGACCTATGGAATTCATAGAGGCATACAAAATTTTTAGAACTGTATCTCTTTTATTAGTACAAGTCTGAACACTTAATAAACATACATAAATAAATGTTTTTATTTCTTCATGGGGAATTTACACGTGCAAAAGAGCAGATTTTCATTTGTGGTATTGAAAAGGGACTGATAATGAGGATGGGGGAAATAGGATTTTTTCCTGAGGCTGGATATGAAGTCTCTCAGCAGAAGGTCAGCATTATTATTACAGATGTTTTGGAAGCTAAGGAAGATCATTGACCTTTCTTCCTCTAATTAATAGTCTAGCCTTTACATTTCAGGATTTACAATTGATTTTATACCCCCTTTACATTTTTTACATCCAAAATTATAGTTCCTTGAAAATATTTAATATGTTGCCTCACAATATTAAATTCTATTTTCATCCTTTTCTCATAATTTCGGATAAAGAAACTACTGAGGAAATAAATACTATGGGATTGAAGAACATGTTAGTAGCAATTAGGAATTCTAATGTAGACCACTGACAAGGACTTAGTCTGACAAGTTTAATCAGAGTATTAATTAATCAGCAGACTACTGGAAGTGGCTGAAACCTTAGAGTTTAATAAATTCAGTGGACTTAGGCACATTTAACATTTTTACATACTTCTTTACAAAAAAAGAGTTTACTAGCTGGAAGAATGAGATTTAAAAGAAAACCAAAACAACACCCAACCCATGATTTGATATCAACATTTTAGACAGGAAAAAATAAAAGTTTTTCCACACTGTGTTTCCAGTAAGATTCAGCTCCATGTCAACATGGGCACTCTATGAAGACTGTAAGGAGGATGAAATTGGCAGGGATCTCATAGCAATAAGGTTCTTTAAAGCAATACTCTTACTATTCTGCATTATATCCTGAACGAGATATTATGAATTCTGCTCATGTACATTAAAATAATAAAAGTAAATAATAAAAAAGGTTTAAATTCATTAGCACATGCTTGGGAAAGAACCAGTCTATAGGAATGTGGTTTTGTGTGGGTATGAAAAGCCTGAACATCTGTTCCTTTGGCATAATAAATGCAATCACTTCTCCTAGGCCCATGATATTCCTTCCAACTCTAACCACTGCATAGGAAAGTAGGAAAACATGACTGCTCCTCCCTCTGAAACCAGCGAATATTTCCATTTGGATTTACAGTGCACAGTGAAATAGGAAAGGATGTCTGACCAAGGAGAGGCACTTCACCTGCAAATGCAAATCTGCCATTCTCTCAAGTGCAGCTTTTTCTGCTTGTAGTAGAAGCAGCCTGGACACAAATCCACACACCCTGTCCTGCCTGGGAAGGGTTGTATCTGTTGGGGTAGCCTTATCAGGCTACCTAGAACAGAGGCTGGGCAGTGTTAAGGAATGAAGTAGGTATTTATTAAAAGGCCTTCAAAGGACACACCTTGGGCAGTACAGGAGCCCAGCCGCGACTCCACCCACAACAGACTCTGAGTCACAAGTTGTCACACTTCTGTAAGTTTTGATCCATTTACATATTGGGGTTAATTGTCCAATTACAGCTTCAGATCATGAAGTCCCATCCTCCCAGACTGCTCCCCAAAATTTGTGTTGTTTATGCTGCAATGGTGTTCTTGGCTCTTGGACTGGAAAAGGATGGTTTTGTCTAACTAAACTGTGAAGAGAACTTGCTAACTCTTCATGTAATGTTAAGAGTTACATACTAACTCAGTACAGAGCCTGAAAAATATAAAAGCTAAAACTTAAGGCATCAGGGGCTGGACAGGCTTGTTGGAGACTATTCTGCTTTTTTCTAAGTTTACTCTGCAAGGCTTAAATAGAAGCTCTGCTGGAGGGGAGAATCTCGTTGCAGAAAGGAAAGGACATCCCCAGAGTGGAGCAGCTCCTCTCAGACAGGAGATGGATTTCTTCAGGACAGTGGAAGGGTTGAAATCAGAAGCATAAGCACTGTTATCCGAGAGAGTTGTGAGCAGTTCTGACTTTTAAAAAGAAATAACAAAGGGTGATCACTTTGCCTCCAAACATCTCCATCTCCAACAACAAACACCCCATCTCCAACAACATCGTTTCCCATTGTTCCAGCTACCAAGTGCAAGAGACCAAATGCACTTCCAGACCACCATCAAACAGCAAGACCACTCTCTGAGACACACTTTAAAACCAAGGGTCTGTTTTTCTGTTCAGGAAGTTGAACAGGAAAAAAGAGGACTTTAGACCAGTCATAGCATAGAGAGGAGTAGGATTTGTGTAATAGAGGTAACTTGTGTTACTGGATCCCTGAAGGTGATTGGCTAAATGTAGGGAAAGTATCCTTTTCATCAAGGTAAAAATAAAAAACTCTGTAAAGTGTAAAAGAGACAGCCTGAACAGTGATATCATTCCCACAGAAGAGCATGGCTAATCGGCTAATTTGTGGCTGCTGGCAGCAAGTGACACCCCATTGCACAGGCAGAGGGAGGAAAATCAAAGTATAAGAAGGAAGATGCTCAGATTGCTCATGGAGCCTCTGTCCTGGCACAGAGACACGCAGAGGAGAGGTAGCATTCCCTGCACCTGGTCTTCTGCACCCCAAACCACCACTGATGACCCCTGCCACAGAAAATGAAGCAGAAAGGAAATAAAAATCTGGGGCACAATGAGAAGTCTGTTACAGATTTGTCTATAGCCCATCACTAAAACAATTTTTAAGGTCAAATGTGATTTTTTTGTATTGGTGGATATGTTCTTCCTTTATATTTTAAGCAAGACACAAGTTTCTTGGAGGAATTTAAATATGCTTCATTTCCAACACCATTAAAAGCAAAAAATTAGATAATCTACTCTGTTTCTTTTCACTAGAATTTGTTTAATTAAGGGAACAAGGAAATAACTATCTACAGTATTGACTCTTTGACGTTCTGTAGGTAATAATAATGGCTTTATACAGAAATAGCATAACCTGCCCTTGGAGAGTAAATCTCTTCATGCACAAAACATTTCAGCAATACAGCTATTTGATTCCCTTTCAGAACACTTCAGTGAGAATATTTTAAATGCTTGTAGATTTGGTTTTCATTTACAGATCCTTGAGAGTTTTCTTCTCTCAAGGCCCACTGTTTCCATATGATTTATAATTACTTCACACTGTCCTGATAAATACTGCAAAAGAATTTCAGCCATAGCTCATACCTGGAGCATTGTAAGTAATAAAAATTTGATACATATTAATCACAGATCCCTGGAGTGATTCAGCATCTCACAGAACATGAGTGCATCACTCACAGTGAGGTTTAACACCGTCACCTGTTTGCTGGCAATGATTCAAAGACATGATCAAACCCTTTTCCAGGTCTAAGCACTTTTGAGATTATTGGGATCAAGCAAAGACTTGGGTCATATTCATGATTATAGTACTCTGTTGAAAGAAAATGAAAAATGCATTTTAGGGTTTTCTTCTTGTTTGTTTTTTTGTTTGTTTGTTTTTGCATAATGAAAACTGGATGGTTTCATGCCTAATGAAAACTATGGTCACCATCAAGGCATCAATACAGGGATTGGCCAGCCTGGGAGGTCTGTGGAGCAACAAGAGGGACTGAAACAATGGACTGGCTTGAAAAATAAAGAACTTTAATGGATCAAATAACAAACTTAGAAACTGCACAGTTTAAGGGTCATTGTCCAAAGACCCAGGGGCGTGGCAAGCATAACAATATACAGGGGTATCTGTATATCGGGCTAAGGTCCAATCACAAACATGGACTAGGAGCATGCCCTTGTACATGAGCAGGCCTGAACCAACTGAGAACAAGAACCAGAAACATGACCTATTATGGAATAACCCCATTGGCACGTTACCTCCCATGGTCTCTCCCAGGTTACTGCCTCCTGCATCTGCAGGTGAAGCCGCTCCCCTGTCCACCCCCATTTCCATAGCACTCAATCTTTTTGCATATAATAGCCAGTTTCAAGAAAATAAAATAATTTGCACTGCAATATTCAGATACATTGCAAGTAAAGTCTTTGCCAGCATGTTCCTCTTCCATTCCAGTTGCAGAATGCTGAAGTTTCTACCAATATTTGTTACAAATGTTTAAAACTTCCTGACAATTGCCTATATAGAGATATCATCTTGCCATTAACCATTCCTACCATTTATACAGCTGTGAATAAACCTGTATTTAAAACAAGGAAACTAAAAGTCTCAGGAGACAAAAATCAATTTGTGAAAAAAAAAGCATGCATAACAGAATGTCTTGAAAGAGAAATGAAAATATTGACACATGCCAGGAATGAGACAGATCCATATCTCTAGAATATCTCAAGGGAATCAAAATTCAGCTAGGGAGAAAAAATCTCAAACAAAAAGAGCAAATTAAACTGAGAATATTGGAAATTTCTACAAAGCAACTTTAGTTCTGGTACCAGACAGAACTCCAGGCCCTGGTAAGCGCTGCTTGGGACAAATCAATTTTTTAAACTGATTCTGCTAGTTCTTTATTATTAGATTGAGCTGTGTACACACCTATTTTATTTTTGCCTTTTACTATTTGTGCTCAAGAGAATTTATTTTGATTTTTCATTTCCCAATCCAATAAAGAGAATTAGATTAAGACATCTAATAAAAAAGAGCCTTTGAAACTGAAGTTTTTCATGAATCTCATAAATAGTAACCTATTTATCCCCTGACATATATAGTGGAAATAGAAAAGCAAAGTGTTTACTTAGGCAGATATGGAAGTCCTATGTCTATAGAGATGTTGTAAAAGTAGCAATTCCAAGAGCAGTGAATGAAAAAAAGCTAATTTCTATAAAAATATCACTGATTAGATTTCCAGGTGCAGTTTTTTCCTATTATTTGTTTATTTAAAAGGTCTCCCTTTGCTAAGCAGTTCTAAAAGGATCAAAAATGGAAAGTGGGCAAGGGGAGAGGTGGGGGAATAACTAAAATATCTACAGACTAATCTAACATCTTACAAGAGTCTGATTTGGTTTTGAATTTGTATTGACAAAAATATCTGCTTTATATTTCCATTTCCACCGGTTATAGCTATTATAGCTATGAGGGAGGAGGGTAGTGCTTATCAAATTCCAAACCAGTTCCAATTTTCTGTCCTTAAATCCAGATGTTCAGAAGAAAACAAGACACCAATGGCCATGAGGAGCCTGAAGTGGGCAACATCTCACCAAAAACACACTTTGAAACCTGCTTTGCTTTCCAACAGAGGTTAAAACATCCAAGTATTCCAAAGGACTGAAAATATTCCCACTGAACAAACTAATGTTCCATGAGGTCTAAACCATGAAATGGCCATCACCACCAGATTGCCAAAAGCTCAAAAATTCCTTACTTCTGTGATGAGGCCCTCGGATACATTCAGATACTTTTGGAGTAACTGCTTCCAAGGAACTTTGCTCAATGGAAATGGAATGGAGCTGAATCCTTCTGCTCAGGTATAAACACTACTCCCAAATCTGCAAATTTCCATTTCAATCTGTCTCCAGCATGGGCTCCAGCACTCACTGCTGTGAAAGGAATGAAGAACCTGGCCTGGTGTCCCCTCCCCTGCCCTCCCCTCCTCTTCAGCCTCACTGCATTCTGTCTGCCCTTCTTCCTGCCAGCAAATTCTGTCTGCCCCTGTTCCTCCAGCCCCTTCCTCACGTATGGACCTGCTGGATCCTGCACTCTGCAGCTTTAAATGATTAAAGAGGCAGGAATCATTTCGGGCTGACCAAACTCACTGGCAGCACAGGGCTCTACAGCGAACAGCACAGCCCTTCATGTCGTACAGCAAAGGGGACACCTTCAGTAATTAGGATTTTCTCAGTAACTGGGATTTTCCTGGCTGCTGTGAGCTCCCTTTGCCCCTGTTCTAGTATGATTAGTGCCACATGCATGCAGAAGAGCAACATCAGGCTGATATTACATGACCCATTACTCTGCAAAGTTCCATGGCTCAGGATCACATCAGTGTTGTTCACTTGTGTCCTCTGTGGCAAGGCTTCTCATCCTCAGACTCTCAACCACACGAGCCCATAAAATAAGTGCTATTTTATTTATTCGTATCCTTAGCATGCCCAGCAGCACTCTTTCTGTGTCCTACTTCAGCTGAAAATATAATTAAGGGAGGAAATGTGATTGTGTTACACACCTGTTCCATGAAATAATTAGTTACATGAACAATGTCAAAGACACTTCAGTATTCACAAGCAAAGGTAGAATTGTTGCTCCATTTGGCATTACATTTTCTTTGAAACATTCTTCAAACAAAAGCTTGTCTCACTGCACCAGCAAATAACTTTCAACTGCAAATACTCTTAAAGAGACCTTTTTAGGAGAAAAATTATGCACTACAGAAAATGTAAGAAAGCTGATTAGCTGCTCAAAAAACTCTTAGGAAATTTCACAAAAGTTAAGAGTGTCTATGCAGGAAGTTAGGCACTGACAAAGGTGACAGTGTGTGACATGGTGTCAGCTGTAGATGATGCGAGGGCTCTGAAACGAAACAAACCCCCAAACTTTTGGAAGCAAAATTATTTTGAGTGGTTTAAAGACAACACTGGAAAGTTAACTGCACAAGTGAAAATCTACCTGGTTTATAGGGAATTAACATAATTATTGTAAGGAGTCATTCACCCCACAACTGCTTCAGTGGTGCTTAACAATGAGATCCTTATGTCTATGAGCAAGATAGCGATGTGGGATTAAAAATGCAAGTAAGCGGGGAAAGAGACAAGATTCTTTTTACTGAAAACATTAAGCAAAAAAATGTTTTAATAGCATTTTTACTGAAAATGGCATCTTGTGTCTTCCTTCACAGATAGAAATTATTGATCCTGCAAATAAGACCATTCTGATTTTCAGCTAGTTCCCAAATATGAAGCAAGGATCCCAGGAAAATGAGACAAAATCAGGGACACAAGCCCTAGAAGGCTGTGGAGGATCAGTGCTTTAACCATTGATAAAAAGGAAGTAATAATGATGGGTTAAATATATATGTGGATAAAAACCAGCTAAAGATCAATATGATCTTTGATGCCAGGAAAACTGAAAGCCTCCAGACAGGGGAAGATTTAAAGAGGGGAAAAAAGACAAATCTGCAGAGGATGGAGTTAAATATTTGTTGTCCTCAGCATTGTTAAAGATTTGACCACATTAATTATGTGTAGGAAAGAAGGACTGACAGAGGACAATTATGGTGAAAGTTGTTAATTTTTATCTGATTCCATTCTCCAGGGTTGATTTGGTTTACTAAAGACAATTGCTTTCATTTGCTGATTAATGATACAAAAAGGTGCTTTGTGATAAATGCACCTGTTAGAAAGCTTCTTTGAAAAGGCAGAACATGTGAAACTGATAATTTGATATTAAATGATGCAATAACTGAGGGGTTAAAATACGGTCTCCTGAACATAACACTAGTTTATATTGGTAGCACAAATCAACAATAGACTGTATTTTATTTCTTGTCATTTACTTGTTTAGATAAGCTATATTACTAGCACATAAATTTACTAAGTCCAGTACTACAGAAAGGCTGCAGATACATTATAGAGTCCATTTAAGGGAAATAAAGTACACACCTTTCATATTTTTACCCTGACAGACACATGACCAACAAACCAATATTGGCAGGGGTCCTTTGGTGAAAACTGCTGTCAATGTGGAAATGCCATCTTGAATTTAGAAATCCAGGGAACGGAATTACCAATGGTGATGCTCTAAGCTCTCCCACAAAGGCAAATGAGTTCCTGAAATTGTTGGTTTACTACTCCTTAGCATTTATTGTCATGGCTTATCATAAAACTGATCGAGAAAAATTAAAATTAACATTTTCCCCTTGTTTAGATCTTGTTCTGGGTGAAATTGGCTGTGTGAAATTCCCTCACCAGCTCTCTTAGAAAGATTTACAGGATTTCTTCCATTACACTCAAACCTTTCTGGGAGCTGAGAAGTCTCTGTGTGCCAGTAAAGGAGCTGGAGCTTAAACCATCACCACTGTCATTATCTGCTAATAAAGGACGATAAACTGATGACCTTAGGTAATTTAATTAGCATAGCGTGACTTAGTACTACTCGGACCCCAGAAGAGACCAATAAAGAGGCAACAGCTCTGGTATTTTTCCAGTTCTTCCAGAGGGCAATAATTTCCCTTCTGCTGCTCTCAGTCAGCACAGGGGCGTGCTGTCTATTTACATCTGTGCCTGAAGCAAACATTCTGTCCAGATGGGAGCCCGAGCAGCATGCAGAATAAGCAGTGAAAAGCTGGTTTTAATCTGATTACCACTTGGCAGAGGTGCAGATACACCTAAATATTGGTTGAAGGTTGTTAACCAAAATATCGAAACAATAGAGCTGAATGCAAGGCAGTAATTAGCTCATTCCTATTTGCCTTAACAGAATGCATCACTAGGTGACCCAAGAGAAATATCTGTCATCTCTCCTGCTTCCTCAAGGCCAGATTTCTGTGTTTGAAAACTCAAAAATTTTTCAACCCATTCTCGTTCTGTTAATGACTAGAGACATCACAGTGGTGAGCCTGTAATGAAGTGGTGGTGAGAATAAAGTTTGCAGGAAGAGCACTTTTACTTAAAATTATCCTGGCCTGCTTTTTTTGGAAAGTTCTTGGAACTTGAACCACCCCATTACATTAATTTTCCTTCATCCAGGCGTTTGAAACATGACATGAAAAAGCCATTTGATCCTTTGCATGCTCTCTCACCACAGGTGTGTGTGTATGTCTAAAAATCTTTGATTTCATTTACAGGGCAGCTGGCTTCATCCCTAGAGGCAGGTTATTACCGGGGTGTGGAGTGCCCCCATCCCAGGATGGGGGCATTCAACCTAGGGCAGACAGCATCATGTGAGGGGCGTGACTTAAAAGACGATTCCACCCCTCCACCCTGTGGGGCGTGCCCCTGCAAACCCAGGAAAAGACACTCTGTCTTAGGTTCCAATGCAGGATGTGACTCAAAGTATGTATTCTATCACCATCTGTTGAAACCAGGTGGGGCAGTGATCCTTATCTCCCTGGCAGATATCCTCTGCTAATGGGCCATCTGTTAAAAACCAGGTGGGGCCGTGCTCTTGATCTTTTCCACAACCCATCCTTCCTCCAGGAAGATCTCTTCTGTTAATGAGCCATTGAGTCCCACTGCATGACTGATAAAATTCCATCACCCCACTGGGAGATGATCCATCTAGGGAGAGGAGCCGAGCCCTTCCTACCTGGAAAAAAACCTCAGATTTGGAACACCAAAGCAGCTTTTTTCCACTGGATACCAGAGGAAAACTGGAACTTTCCACATCATCACTAGACCTTTGGAGGAAAACTGCATTCTTCTACAGGAGCACTGATTCAACAGACCCACATTTGTCACTCCAGGAGGACTGCAGTCACCATTTAATTTGACTGCTACCAACACTCTGACTGACGGGATGTCAGGTTGTATTCTGAGTCTTTCAGTGTTTTGGGTTTGTTCTTTGTAATACTATATTTCTATTTTAATTTTCCTAGTGAAGAACTGTTATTCCAATTTCCCATATCTTTGCCTGAGAGCCCCTTAATTTCAAAATTACAATAATAATTTGGAGGGAAGGGGTTTATAGTCTCCATTTAAAAAAAAAAGAGGCATCTGCTTTCTTAGCAGACACACGTCTTTCAAACCAGGACACCCCATTTTGCCAGATAAGAAATTTCCCCAGAATGTTCCTCTTTTCCTGTACATTCATTGCTTTAAATTCTACTGGAGTGCTCCTGCCTTGGTTTTTCCCATTGTTTGTCCTCCTCAACCCACCAACTTTGCAGTTCCCTGCTCTCTCGCTATTGAACCCCAACCCTAAACTCCACCCCTACCCTCACAACTCTACTCTCATTTTCGTCTCAGTCCCTGGCTCAATAAAGGATCCCAGGATTTTGCTAAAGCAAGACCTGTCCTGTTTTTGTCTTTTCCTGTTGGTCATTAGTGGCTGCCTGAGCTCCGAGACTCCAGGGCCTGGGGGAGTTGTTGCCACCCTTGCTGCACTGGAACACAACACTGAGGCTCTCTTTAAGGCCAGACCTCATTAATACCTGAAAATTCTTTCTGTAAAGGTTTACTTACGACACAGCTTATCTGTTGATCATCTTTTTAATAGACAGATCTTGCCTCCTTCATCACATGCTGCAAAATATTTTGAGAATCCATTAGGAATTTTAAGACTTTATCATAGCCAGTCTAGGCTTGAAACTTTCATTACAGAATATTGACATTAGTCATCGGATCACAGGCCATGCCTTAGCAAAGCTGTATGGATGTTTCTTATGTTATGCTGCATTCATATTGGACTAGACCAGTAAAAATAAAAGAAATATTCTCAATATTCTCAATATGTTTCAGGTTTTCCCTTAAAACCAAGACTGTATTATGTGTAAATTCCTAAATTAATTAATTATTTTTTATTTTTAACCAAAACTTAGAATAAGTCCTCTTCAAAAGTGTCTTTGTTCTCTTAGAAGTAGTGGAGCATTTTGCCCTTTCTTTTAAAAACACTGGAACCAGTTCCAGGGACAAGATATCATCAACACCTGCAAAAAAAATCCTCGCACTTTCTCTTCCATTTCTTTCAATAAATGTTTGCTGGCAGGACTTAAATACAGCTCAGCTAGGCAATTACAATAACTTAATCAGTATATGCAGATAAGACTAGAGACAGACATTTAGTTGCATTGAGTTATTGATTTTATTTTCTCTGGATAAGTTTAGATAGTATTACAAGCAATATTACAGTCATATATAAAGGAATTTAATCAGAGGACTGGTGGTGAACTGTGTAGTATTTTATTTTACAGTGAATATGCTCAAGAGGCACACAACACTATATTAATTTTTGGCTTGCATTGACTTTATAGGTTACAATAAATGGATATCACTCTATTTTGGCTTTGCCCTGTTTTCTTGTTCATGTATTTACTGTACTATAATTAATCCATTTACTTCCAAAGAAAAACTATCACCAATAAAAAGCAAAGTAAAAACCATTTAGTCAGGCATTTTTATCTGAGAACAAGATATCAGACAATTATTTTGGCATTGGAAAAACCACAAAAGACCTGCTACCTTTTATCTTCAGCCTTCATAATGCTCCCTGCTCTGAGGAACACAGGCAGCAGGAGCAGGTGGGAGCACATGAAATGGCACCTGTAGATGTGAAAAAAAATAAATTATAGTGGGAGATGTGACACATTGGGACAGATGCTCAGAGAGAAGCTGTGGGGTCTACACCTTCAGGGTCACTGAAAACTCACCTGGAGGCATCTTCAGGCAACCTGCTCTGTTTGAGAATTGTCTGAGAGACAACTTAGGCTGGAGGCCTTCTCATGGACCTTCCTATACCCTTGCTTTTATCACTCTCTAAAGTATCCTTTTTGTCAATTTAAAAGGGAAAAATTATTGGGGCCAGTGCGTGGGGTTTGTTTGGTTTTTGTTTGTTTTTGTTTTGATGGTTTGGTTGGTTGGTTGGTTGGTTGGTTAGCTGGTTGGTTGGTTGTTTTGGTGGTATTATGTTTTGTTTGTTTTGTTTTTTGTTTTTTAAAGTCACTGTGTTGTATTTTAGAGGCATTTCAATGTAAAATTGCATTGTAAATAGCCGCTCAGATCTAGAACCCAAACACAAATTCCTGAAGAAGAGAATGATGTGGAAAAACAATTGCATGGAGTAGTCACCAGTCTGTTATATTTAACTTGTTATATTTAAAAACTATAAAAATTAATATATCTACAAATACATACTAAAAAGTGCTAAGACAAGAATGTACAACCAAATTATACCAAATTATCAGTGTTATCAAAGGCACCTTAAAGGAAAATAATACAACAAAACAAAAACCAAACAAAGAAAATAAAGATAATCAAAGGTCCAATATTTTTTTCTCAAAACATATCTTTATGCTTTCAACACGAGGAGCAAAATTAAATATCCCCTGCCATGAAAGTGTGTCCCTCTGTCCTCCAAGAGATGTGGTTGTGGTTTTGGATGTGCCTTTTCCAACAGCCGGAGCTCTGTAGGACTAACAAGAAAAATGTTCTTAAGCCTCCTCATTGAACAGATCCCTGAGACGGTATGAGGAGAAAGACAAGAGAGCTCACATGCTTGGCAGCCACAAAACTGTGAGAGGACACTGAGTCCTACTCAATTTATGGGGAACTGAAGGTTTTACAAAGGGTACAACACTAAAATATATTCCCTAAAATAAGTATTTATATCAAAAAAGGACTACATTATAGTTAACTACAAATAGTTGCCTATAACATTATAATAACTTAGACATTTTACACAATTGTAGTAATCTATGAATACATTTATCACATTGGGGTTTTCTCTTAATGTGCATATAGTGCACATACGGTTGCCTTTTTCTCAACCTGGAAATGAAAGTCAAGATACTTTTAATAAGGAGGTAATATAAAAGTGGATTGCTATTTGAAACTTTTCAGGGGGATTTATGGAAAGATGACCAAAAAAGCCCCCCGCCGCAAATTGAATACATTTTTATAGGTGTTAGGAAATCAGCATAAATTATAAGAAGCATCAATTAGGAAGGTAAGTTGTTATGCAATTCCCCCCCAGGTCAAATCTCTCTCTGGAGTCCACCCCCTCAGCACGGGTTGCACTTGTCCATGAAAATGTATCTTAAAGAATTGCTCTTAAACTTGGTTCCCAGGATAACCAAGAAAGTACTGGGGCCTTGCACTCTGTGGGGCCTGGAGCTCTGGAATTCATTTTGTCTTTCTGGATAGGGAAATGTGATAGATAAGGAACCTTTTGTTCGCCTGACAGACCTTGAAAAGATATCGCCTGGGCCTGTGGAGCCAAGATGTCTAAATTGTTTTATTGCTTTGATTGCCAAGATGGTGTTAATTGTTTTGCTTTGCTAGCCTTACAGACCTTGAAAGTAAGGCCAGGATGTTGTTAATCATTCTGCTTTGCTTGCATAAATCACATATCGCTTTAAGTGCCAGTAAGTCTCCAAGGAACCGCCGGATCACCGTATAAGGAGAAGGGGTCAGCAGGACAAGGCTGAGGAAGACTCCTCACCTTCATCCCTCGACCACCAGAAGGCAGAAGAAGACCCCCTAGCAACTGGAGGAGCATGCGCAAAATTACTAGAGAAAGAACACGTAATCCGGAGACCGAACAACTTAAAAGGGGCGAACTAAGAGGGGTGGGTGCGACAGTTGGTGGAGCGGTGACTCCCCTGCCGCCCAGCGCTGCAACTTTACGTTCTCTTTTCTACAATAATAAATTGATTATTTTGATTGGAACGAGATGGCCCATTGTGCTCATTTATAACAACTTGGTGCCGTGACTCGTATCGTTGAATCGAAGAGATTCCCTGTTTGCGGGGAGGCACCCCACCACCTTAGTGGCCCCGGGACTGGGGATTCCGCTCCGATCCCGACCGACGAACCCAAAGAGGAAAAGAGAGAAGCAAAGGAGGATAGAAGGGCCCGGGGAGACCCCTTAAATTTTGTGCACAAAGTCCGGACGAAGACGCAGGACGTGTAAGTATAAAGGGATCCGTTCGGGCGGGGTCGGGATCCCAGAGTGCGGCGGTGTGGTGTGTGCGTGAGAGGGGAGCTGGCAGCCGGATTCCCCAAGTGAGTGTGGACCCTTAGTAGTGCGGTTCCCATTGACCCGCGAGGGCTTGGGCCACGAAACAGGGGAAGCGAGAGTAACATTGAGTGAGTGAAGGCACTCTGGAGGAATGGGGCAGGGGAAGAGTAAGCCTCCTGCAGAGATTAAACTCCCACCTGTACCTAGGGATAGCCCCTTAGGATTTCTGTTAGATAATTGGGAACATTTCCCCGATACAGGGGGAAAGGACAAGGCTAAAATGATACATTATTGTGTAGAGGTGTGGGGTGGGAAAGAAATTTCAAAAAATGTATTCTGGCCAGTATTTGGATCCTCAGAGGATTGGGTAAAACAAAAACTGAATACTTGGGTAAACACTAAAACACCTCTCTGTGCTGAAGAGAGTGATTATGCAAAGGTTTGGGTAAGACGCCCGGAGGTATTTATTTTTAAATTGGCGGAGAAATCTAGGGAAAATAAGAATAAAAAGAAGGGAAACCGGCCAGAGGAGACCATAATGACCCCTCCTCCATACATACCTCCGGCTCAGATACCAGAGGCCGCAGCTGGTCCAAGTGCACCTCCCGGGGAAGATTCAGACTCTGACCACTCAGATTATACAGGACCAACTACCCGGAGCAGGGCCCGGAAAGGATTGTATCCCCTAAGGGAAATACCGATGGGAGGACCACAGGCCGGCATAGGGTTTATATCGGTACCTCTCAGTTCAGGAGACGTGAGAGATTTTAAGAAGGAAATGGGACATCTGTTGGAAGACCCGCTAGGGGTAGCGGAGAGGGTAGACCAGTTTCTGGGCCCAAACATGTATACTTGGGAGGAATTGCAGTCCATATTGAATATCCTGTTTACAGCAGAGGAAAAGAACATGATAAGGAGAGAAGGCATGCGTATTTGGGATGTCCAACACGCACAAGGACCAGCAGCCAATATCAAGTGGCCGCTACAGAATCCTAATTGGGACCATCAAAATCCAGCCCATAGGGTTCATATGCAAGATTTGAGAACAATAATAGTTCAAGGGATCAGGGAATCGGTCCCGAGGGGCCAGAATATCAACAAGGCTTTTAACGAGAGGCAGAAGAAAGATGAGACTCCCACAGAGTGGCTAGAAAGGCTGCGAAAGAACTTCCAGCTTTACTCAGGAATGGATCCGGATGGTCAGATGGGGCAGGCAGTACTGAAAGTGCATTTTGTTTCAAAATCCTGGGAGGATATTAGGAAAAAGATACAGAAGATGGAAGACTGGCAGGACAGAGGGTTGGATGAACTATTGAGGGAAGCTCAGAAGGTTTATGTACAAAGGGAGGAGGAAAGTCATAAGCGACAGGTTAGAATGATGGTTGCTGCGGTACGGGAAAGCAGGGGGCAAGATCGGGAGGCGGTACAGAGGAGGCCCGGTCGACAGTCGAGCGAAACAAAGGACTTGAGAGAAAAGCAGGACTTAAAGGTGTGTTTTTATTGCGGGAAGAAAGGACACTTCAAGAGGGAATGCCGGATCCGAATTAGGGATGAGAAGGAGTTTAAGGCAGATTAGGGGGAGTCAGGGGGCTCTATTTGTTGGGGACCGGAAACATCAGAAGGAGCCCTTGATAAAATTAAAAGTGGGTCCCCCATGGCCAGGAGGTTACTTTCTTGGTTGATACTGGTGCAGAAAGATCTACACTTCAATCGTTACCCAAGGGGCTGTGCCCTGTCAAAAGAAAACAGCTACAGTGATAGGAGCAAAAGGGGAACCCTTTGATGTAAAAGGTAATAAAGGAAGTAGTAATAGAATCAGAATCTAAATTAGGGGTGGGGGGATTTTTTTGTTGGTATCAGAATCAGACTACAACTTGTTAGGCAGAGACATGATTGTAGAATTAGGTATCCAAATAGAGGTGGTGGAGAAAGAGTTACAAATTAGGCTCTGTCCCCTCAGACAGGAGGGACGAGAAGGGAAATAAATCCGGGAAGTGTGGTATAACCCTGGGAGTGTGGGGCAGTTAAAAATAGCCCCATTTACAATTAAAATCAAGAACCCGAAATTCCAGTAAGGATAAAGCAATACCCCATCTCTCCTGAGGGAAAGAGGGATTGAAGCCTGAGATAGACAGGTTGTTGAGGTAGGGGATTGTTAGAGCCTTGTATGTCACCATATAATACACCAATACTTCCGGTTAAAAAGGCAGATGGGTCTTATCGTCTGGTACATGATTTGAGGGAAATAAACAAGCGGACCATAGCCAGGTTCCCTGTGGTGGCGAATCCTTATACACTTTTGAGTAAGCTGGGTCCGGACAATTTGTGGTACAGTGTAATAGATTTAAAGGATGCATTCTGGGCCTGCCCCTCTCGGTGAATCAAGTAGAGATTATTTTTCCTTTGAGATGGGAAGACCTGAAGCGGGAGAAGACAACAGCTTAGGTGGACAGTACTACCCCAGGGATTCACAGAATCCCCAAACTTGTTTGGGCAGGCGCTTGAACAAATTCTAAAGGATTACCAGACAAAGCCTGGGGTGACTTTGACACAATATGTAGATGACCTATTGTTAGCAGGGAAGATGAAGAGGATGTAAGGAAAGAAAGTATTAGACTTCTAAACTTTTTGGGACTCAAAGGCCTGAAAGTTTCCAAAACTAAGTTACAATTTGTAGAAGAGGAAGTTAAATATCTAGGGCATTATTTGAAAAAAGTGAAAAGAAAATAGATCCGGGAAGAATTCAAAGCTATTTTATCATTATCAATACCAAAGAACAAAAGACAGATTCGGCAGATATTGGGCCTTACTGGATATTGTAGGCAGTGGATTGAGAATTACAGTAATAAAGCTAGATTTTTTATACCAAAAATTGACACAGGAAGGGCTAATGAAGTGGACTCCAGGAGGACGCGGGAAAAACTTCAAGAGTTAAAAAGAAAGTTTAGTTCATGCCCCGGTTCTAAGCCTTCCGGATTTAAAAAGACCATTCTTTTTATTTGTCAGCGTAGCAGAAGGAATTGCATTCGGGAGTGCTTACTCAGGATTGGGTAGGGAAAAGAAGCCGGTGGCATACTTATCAAAAATTTTGGATCCAGTAAGTAGAGGATGGCCTACATGCTTACAAATTTTAGCAGGATGTGCTTTATTGGTAGAAGAGGCCAGAAAAATTACCTTCAATAGTAGTTTAAAGGTTTTATCCCCCCACAACATTTGGAGTGTGATGCAACAAAAGGCAGATAAGTGGATTTCGGATGCAAGACTTTTAAAGTATGAAGGAATTTTATTAGAGGCACCTGATTTTACTTTAGAAACCACCACCCTACAAAATCCAGCCGCCTTTCTATATGGAGAACCGAAACAGGAGCCTTTAGCACATGATTGTATAGCTACTATAGAAGAACAAACTAAAATTAGACCCGATTTGGAGGAAGAGGAGCTGGATGGGGGAGAGAAACTGTTTGTAGATGGATCCTCCAGGGTGATTGAGGGAAAAAGGAAGTCTGGATATGCCATCATAGGGGGAACTGACTTACAAGTAATAGAATCAGGGGCTTTGGATAAGTCATGGTCAGCACAAGCGTGTGAGTTGTATGCTATACTCCGAGCTCTAACACTCTTAAAGGGGAAAGAGGGAACAATATATACTGATTCTAAATATGGGTTTGGGGTGGTCCACACTTTTGGAAAATTATGGGAAGCAAGGGGACTGATTAACTCACAGGGAAAAGATTTAGTACATCAGAAATTGATAGTTGAAGTATTGCGAGCTTTAAGGGGGCCCAAAAGGGTGGCAGTGGTTCATTTGAAGGGACACCAACGGGGGTTAGAATTCAGAAGCAGAGGAAATAATGTGGCTGATCAAGAAGCCGAAACAAGCTGCCATGAAGGAAATGGTTTTGAGAGAGAAACAGGGAAATAATGAAGTACCTGAGCAGGAGGAAAATAATCCTGTTTTTTACAGATGGGGAAAAGGAAAAAACTACAGGAGGATGGGGGGTAAAAAGAGGAAATGGGCAAATGGGTGTTAGAAGATGGAAGAGAGATATTGCCCAAAGCAGTAGCTCAGCGAATGTTATATAAATTACATCAAAAGACACATTGGGGGGCCCAGGGGTTGGTTGACCACTTTGCTACTAAATTCATGAGTATTGGGCTACATGATATGGCTAAACATATCACTAAAAGCTGTCCCACCTGTCTGCGGGTAAACCACAGTAATCTGAGGAGATTACCCCAAGGGGGAAGGCCTTTGGCAAAAAGGCCTTTTGCAAATTTGCAAATAGACTTCACTGAGTTACCAAAGGTTGGAAGGGTCAAATACCTCTTAGTCATAGTAGACCACCTCACCCATTATGTGGAAGCCTTCCCAACTGCAAGAGAAACAGCCCGGACAGTGGTAAAAACTTTGTTAGAAGAAATAGTGCCCAGGTACGGAGTGCCTGAGACCATAGACTCTGACAAAGGGCCACAATTCACATCGAAAATAACACAGGAACTGGCAGAAGCACTGGGAATTAGACGGGAGAAACATACCCCTTGGCATCCTCAAAGTTCAGGAAGGGTAGAAAGGATGAATGGAGAAATAAAGAAACAACTCACTAAATTGGTACTAGAAACTAGGCTGTCATGGACAAAATGCATTCCCTTAGCCTTGCTAAATATTCGAACACAACCACGAGCAGATGTAGGATTGTCTCCATTTGAAATGTTATATGGAATGCCCTATAATTTGGAAAAGGTTCAATCCAATCCTAACATTAGTGAACAATATATCAATAAGTATTTGGTCACCCTAATGAAATTTAGAAAACAACTGTGGGAAAAAGGGATGTGGGCTCAGAGACCACCTTTAGATCTTGTGTTACATCAGGTACAACCTGGAGATTGGGTCCTGGTTCGAAGTTGGAAAGAAAACCCAATAACCCCGAAGTGGGAAGGACCGTATTTGGTACTACTCACCACAGACACGGCCATCCGAACAGCAGAAAAAGGGTGGACTCATGCCAGCCGAATAAAGGGACCAGTGGATCCATCAAGATTCACGAAGGACACTAAAAGCCCTGAATGGGAAGTACAAGGGACGGCAGGTGACCTAAAGTTAACCTTGAGGAGAAAAACATCGTCATAAATGGACTCAGAGGACATCTGGGTGGGGGATAATTGGATATTACAGAAAGAATTAATTGGAACTTCAGAGTCACCTGGATATTGCGGATATTTAGAGAAGCTTGCGCAACAACCTTATTATCGAGAGATCAGGTTGACGAATAAAGGAAAACTGTATAATGGGGAGGGTAATGTAAATCATAATGATATAAGGGTGGCATGTAGTTGGTTAGATTGTTGTTGCTATCCATTTGTATGCTTTTGCTGTAAAATTTGCAAAGAGCTGTGGTGGGTCCACTGCCAGAAGGGGAGGGCTCCTAGGAGTGTGTGTCAGCCTTGTTGGGAGGAACAGCGCAAGCTGACTACTTTGGTTCTAAGCCAAAAAGTAGCAGCTCGAGAGCTAAAAGTGGGATCCCCGTCCTGGTGGCAGATATTCTCCAAAGGCATTAACCCTGAGCTTTATTGCTACCACTCCAACGAGCCTTCGGGTCCATTTAATACGGATATTGTAGAGGTAAAGTGCCGAAAACAGGAAAAAAAGCTCAGGTGTGATACCCCACCGTTGAAAGAAAGGAGTTGGCACTCCAGGAAGAGAAAGTGGAAAAGAGGAGTGAATCCCACCCCTGAAGAATATCCTTGCTGCCGTGAAGATGGGTTACCCCGCAACTAGTAGCAACCTGGTTGGCGGGCGAGGCAGAAGGGTAAGTGGTGGGGAAAGGGGACCTCCACCAAGTATAAACACCGATATGGCACTTAAACTCTTGGAAACCCAAGGCCGGAGGGGAGACAGCATGGGAAATAGAACAGAGAAAATTGTTAAAACGCAAATTAATTCTGGCAGTGAGCATCCCCTAGCTCTAAAATTGTGTATAATAGGAGGACTGGTGGGGCTTGTTATTGGGTCGGCGGAGGCCAGTCACGAACCCTTTAGATGGTCACTGATAAGGTGGGAAGATCAGACAACTATTCAAACAGTAGTAACTTCAGGAAGCCCCTCATTTCGAGTATACCTGACCCAGCTGACCTTGATATGGGGCGGAATAGATCAGCCATGAACCCGAAATGCTGGAAGGAGATATTCAGCCTTTTATATGTGCCCGACCTCCAACCCGGAAAGGGGTTTTGTAACTATCCAGGATACAACTACTGTGCATATTGGGGCTGTGAAACCATTGCTTCAGGATTTCCCCCAGGAGGAGGGGCCTGATCGGTTTTTGAAAGTTAATAGAGGACCCCCAGGATGTATATCCCCAATATGCCTATGATGGAACTGTAAAGAGGGTGGACACACGGCTGGTGTCAGTATGTATACTTAAACATAAGCCAACCAGAAGATCCAGGGTGGTTGGTAGGAAAGACATGGGGGGTTTCAATTTTTGGGAACCCGGGGAAGAGATAGGGGAGGAATGATATTAATAAGGAAAGAATCAGTCCCACATGACCCGGTACCCGTGGGACCCGAACCCAGCTATCAATGCTGAGAAAAGAATGGAACAATCACGAAATCCTCAGGCAACAAAACTTTGAAGTGAATGGGACTAGGGAAGGAAATGAATCTGTTAGTTGGCCAAATGAGCCCCAGTCCACTCAAGAATATAATGCACTGTGAAAGTAATGCAGGCCACATTTAGGGTTCTAAATAACACCCACCCTAACTTAACAGAAGGGTGCTGGTTATGTTACATGATAAAGCCACTTTTTTATGAAGCCCTAGGGTCCTCTGCGAAATCGAGACGGGTTAACGGAACAAATCCGAGAGAGTGCCTTTGGAAAAAAGGGAAAGAAAATACCCCTGGGTTATCAATAGCCCAGGTAAAAGGCAAAGGGAGATATATGTGGGAAACATACCCAGAGAAAAAGACAATCTTTGCCAAGTAAAAACGTCCATCTCAGACTCGAGAAAACCAGCCCAATGGCTCCTTCCCACAGCTAATACAAAATGGATTTGCAACAGCCTAGGGGTTACCCCATGCCTGGCAATTGGTAATTTTAATGAAACATCAGAATACTGCATACAAGTTTTGATTATTCCTCGAATATCATATCATCCGAAGGACTATGTATATGAACATCAAATTACCCCGAAGCATCACATAATGAAAAGAGAACCATTTACGGCACTCACAGTGGCAGTATTGCTTAGCATTAGGGGAGCGGGATTAGGAACCGAAGTGGCATCTTTAGTGAACCAACAACAGGGAATAAGAGATTTAAGAATCTCGGTGGATGAGGACCTAAGCAGAATTGAAAAGGCAATAGATGGGTTGGTAAAGTCAGTAAGATCCTTATCAGAGGTAGTATTACGGAACCGTAGAGGATTAGATCTTTTGTTTCTACAACAAGGGGGGCTCTGTGTGGCTCTAAGGGAAGAATGTTGTACTTACGCAGACCATACAGGAATTGTGATCGAAACACCATGGCAGAGTTACGGAAACAACTAGAGCAAAGGAAAAGGGAACGAGAAGCACAACAAAGTTGGTATGAATCCTGGTTTACCCGCTCCCCTTGGCTGACAACCCACTTATCCACCATAGCAGGACCATTAGTATTGTTCATTTTGACACTAGCATTCGGGGCCATGCATTTTCAACAAACTTATTAACATAGTGAAAGGAAGGCTTGAAGCTGCCCACTTGATGCTTATAAGAGCAAAATATGAAACTTTAAAGGGGAAGAAACAGAAGACTATTTAGAATTAAGCAGAAGAGAATTACAAAGATTTAGCTGAACAAAAGTAAAATATAGAAAAAGGGGGGATTGTGATAGATAAAGGAACCTTTTGTTAGCCTGACAGACCTTGAAAAGATATAAGCCTGGGCCTGTGGAGCCAAGATGTCTAAATTGTTTTATTGCTTTGATTGCCAAGATGGTGTTAATTGTTTTGCTTTGCTAGCCTTACAGACCTTGAAAGTAAGGCCAGGATGTTGTTAATCATTCTGCGTTGCATGCATAAATCACATATAAGCTTTAAGTGCCAGTAAGTCTCCAAGGAACCGCCCGGATCACCGTATAAGGAGAAAGGGGGTCAGCAGGACAAGGCTGAGAAGACTCCTCACCTTCATCCCTCGACCACCAGAAGGCAGAAGAAGACCCCCTAGCAACTGGAGGAGCATGCGCCAAAATTACTAGAGAAAGAACACGTAATCCGGAGACCGAACAACTTAAAAGGGGCAACTAAGAGGGGTGGAGTGCGACAGTTGGTGGAGCGGTGACTCCCCTGCCGCCCAGCGCTGCAACTTTACGTTCTCTTTTCTACAATAATAAATTGATTATTTTGATTGGAACGAGATGGCCCATTGTGCTCATTTATAACAGGAAAGACCATGGAAAATTACTGCAAAAAATAACTATTCATACAACAGGAAACTGAGCTACAACTACAGGGGCGAAGAAAACACAGGTCATACAAAAGGAAAGAGGCAAAAACCAAAACATCATCAGTGTGTTCCATAAAGGCCCTTTGATATACAGCTCCCCAACAGAGCTTTGGGGCTCTCAGCTGGACAGAGATGATCCAGCTCAGACCTCTGCTGAAAGGGCAGGAACACACTGCTGCAGGTGCTTGGGCTGCTCTGCGCAGGCCCAGGCAGATGCCAAAGCTCTTCATAGCCTCCTCCCTTTTCCTGCCCCTCTGCCAAGTGGAGCAGGCCTCAAGCACTGAAAGGACCACAGGGACCCAAAAGGAGATAGTTGCAGCCAACTCACTGGGGGTCCTGGGGAAGCCTCTCTTATCCAAAGGATTTTCCTTAATGTATAGACTTCCAGGGAAACCCTAACCCTAACCCTAACCTTAACCCTAACCCTAAGCACAACCTAACCCAGGAAACTATTTTTAATTTCAAGCAAGACATCTGCTTTCTTAGCAGACACCTGTCTTTCAAACCAGGACAAACTGCAACACGTTGTGCGACTGGACCTGCAGGACAGGGACTTTTTCAGCCTCATCTGCCCTTTTTCCCGTTTCACTGCACACAGCACAACATGAAAGAAAACAACAGCAAGGGCCCTTGTGTCCCAGGGCTAAACTTCACTCGCTATAGCTCCACAGAGACGTGGGGAAAGTGAACAAGACAAACTTTATTAAAGCAAAGCGAAGCAAAGGCATGAGCTGGAAGGGAAAGAAGAGGATGGGCTGAAGGGAGGGAACTGTCACAAGGGAGGGAGGGAGGCAGGAGGAGCTTGTGGAGCTCCTCACCGCCTCAGCAGGGAGTAGCATCAGCTGGGTGTGGAGCTCCAGCAGCATTGAGAGGAGGAGACACCACTTCTTGGCCAGGCACTTGAAGGGCTGGAAGAGAGAGGAACAGAGCCGTGGTCAGAGCCGGGATGCACACAAGAGCCCGAGAAGAAGCTCCTGCCAGGAGCATCCCAGCCAGCTCTTGCCGTGGCCTGGAAGGAGCAGGAGAAAATGGGATCAGCCGCAAGGTGCTGGCCACGGATCCCCCACGGCTCCTTGAAAGCTCTGTGTGCTGTGCCCACGCCGTCCCTCACGTGCACAGGCAGCAGAGCCCTCAGCAGCCGCACAGGGATTGCAGCTCCCCCGCCACACGCTGCTGGCACCGCACTGCCCGCACTCACCCTCACGGATGGGCTGGAGCTCTTGCTGCTGCCGCCCCGTCATCTCGTGCCTGAAGATCCCTGGGAACACAGAGCCCGTCGTGGCCCCGAGCAGCACAGCTGCCCCCAGGGGCGCAGCCAGCCCCGAGGCCGCACGCCCTCCTCCCCCAGCAGCGCTCAGCCCGGGCCCTTGGCACACGCTGCCGCCCGAGGCTCGGCTGGAGAGAGCGGCAGCAGCCCTGAGGGCAGCCGGGGCTCCACCAGCCCGGCCCGGCTCCCGTTGCGGGGGCAGCACCTGGGCTGGGGCCGAGGCATGACGAGGACGGCATGGCAGGGAAGGGACCCCGGGGCTCGTGGCTCACCAATGATCCTCCTGGCCGCCCCTCGCTGGGTCTCCGACGGGCTCTGCAGGCACAGCAGGGCCCGGCTCGGGTGCTCGCGTCTCGTCCTCTCCCGGCTGCAGAGAGAGCACAGAGGGAAGCGTTGGCGCGGCCTTTGCCCCTGGGCCGGGCGCTGCCTGCACCCAGCGCTGGCTTCCCCTGCCCACACAGCCCTGACCCCGAGCGGCTGTCGCTGGTGCCGGGCTCCGCGTTGGGCAGAGCGCCGGGCGCTGCCTGGGGAGCCGTGGTGCCGCCCTGCAGCGCGGCCGGGCCGGGGCTCCACTGGCACCGCCTCGGGGCCCCAGGAGCCCGGGCAGGAGCCTGCGCCTCCCATGGGAGGGAGCAGCGTGTGGGGCTCCGGCCGGTGCCCTTGGCTGTGGCCCTGGGCAGGGGCACAGCCGCCAGTCCCACGCACCGAGCACCGGCGGCAGGCTGCTTCTCCAGGCTGCGCCTGGGGCTTCCAGGCTGCCCTTACCAGGCCATCGTTGAACTTCAGCGCCTGCTCCCTTGTCAGCAGCTGCTCGAGATCCCTCCTCCTGAGGAACCGACTTGCACAAAGCAGTGTGTTGCAAGAGGCCTGAGAGGAGCCAAGAGCCAGAGGTGGCACGACAGCCCAGGGCAATGCAGGACCTGCATCCCTCTGCCAAGGGGGAGGCTGGAGCCTGCCACGTGCCAGGGCGTTGGGCAGCCAAGCCTGCTCCCTGGGGGACATGAGCAGTCCTCACCTCTGCCACATCCTGGTTCTCATCGTGCCAGTAGGGTAAAAGTGACAACAGGCTCTGCTTCACAGTTGTCTTCAGGAGCTTTTTCCCCTTCTTCACCCTAAGCTCCATCACCTTTTGAAACAGCTGCATGGAAAGCAGCTGCACATGCCTGTTGTCCTGGTGGCAAATGACAAGAGATTTCAAGATGAACTTTTCCCGGCTCACCTGGGCAAAGGCCCCAAATCCACAGGGCACAAAGTTTCTGGGCAGCATGCGGTGCCTGTGGCTAGGACCACAGAACCTTACGCTGTCGAAGAGTGGCACAAGCATCTCAGCCAGCTCCGGGGCAGTGGTGCTGCATTTTGTGGACACCAGGATGTTTTTGTCCTGGAGCGCATTCATGAACACAGAGAGGGTCATCCCAACCACCTCTCCGTCGGCATCCCTCAGGAGCTCCAGAAACATGGGAGACATTTTGCAGAGGCTTTCGGCCTGTGTGGAAGGCAAGGCTGTGCTCTGAATCCATGAACGGCTTCAGCACCGAGACCGCCCTGGCACTGCACCCTGCTGCTGCTGCTGCTGCTGCAGGGCCCAGCAGCCAAAGGCACGTGCCGAACTACCGGGGCAGCAGAAACAGGAGGCAGGAGAGCTGGGAGCACTGCCTCAGCTGCCAAAGCCCAGCAAGGCCCAAGGGGCTCTGTTCCCCAGCCCCACGCTGGCAGCGCGGCCTCAGCCACTGCCCCCTTCTCACCATCAAGGGAGACTTGCTGAGCACCACGAAGCCTCTGAGCGCCAGGCGACGCCTCTCCGTGCACTCGCCCTGCACGTGCTTTGAGAGGATCGTCAGCATCCTGCGAGCACACACGCTCAAGTCGAGGACAGGCAGGAACTGAAAGGCAAAGGGCAGTGACAGGGCAGCAGCTGGCAGGAGCCTGCAACTGCCCAGGGCCAGGCCCAGGCCCAGGCAGCAGCCCCAGGTGCAGCACCGGGTCAGGCAGCTGCAGCTACGAGAGGCCAGAGAGCTGGGAGGCAGCTCAGGCAGGCAGCGCTGGCCTTCAGGCTCACCTCCACAAGGAGAGCCAGGGCAGGCAGATCCCAGCAGGGCTGCTCCCTGATGAGCAGCTTGAGCAGGCAGATGGTCATCGGGGTACATAAGCGGGTCAAGCCCGGCGCAACTCCCTGGCAGGGGGGAAAAGGCACCAAGGCCCTGAGCCAGGCGGTTCAACCTGTGCCAGGACCGACTGACAGAGGTGTGCTCTTTGCCCAGCACCCTGCGAGGGGACGTGGACCCTTTTGGAGGCGGCTGCTCCTGGGCACCCTCCTCTCGCAGCGTTTTCCTGGCTGCCCTGCTGTCCCTCCTGCCCACAACCACAGGGACCGTGTGGGGCACTCTGGGCACAAATGCCAGGGGCAGCAGGGAGAAACAGTCTCACCTGGCCAGCAGACCCACTGCATAGTGGTGGGTGTCGGCACAGAGCAGGGTGTCCCAGACACGCTTGCGCTCCAAAGCCAACAGCACCTCATCGTCACACCACAGGCGGCGGAGCAGAGCCTTGGTGTTCTGCACCGCAAATCTGTGTGCAGAGCAAAGCCCAGGTCACGCTGGGAGCACCGGCTCTGGGCACAAGGGCGTGGGAAGGACAGGACAAGTGGCACCTGTTGGGCTTAGCGGGAAGGCAGTGCTCCTTCCGGCACTCGCTCCAGAAGTTAGCGACGTCCTCTGGTGTCTGCTCGTTGGTGACAAAAACTTGGAAGAGCAGAGCCACCAGCAGGTGGGCGGAATGAAAGGTTATTGTGTGCTGGCACTCGGGCACCTTGGCAATCACCCACAGCACCACAGTTGCCTGCAAAAGACAAACCACCTTAAGACAGCGTTCAGTGCCGGGCTGTCCATGTGGCAGGGCCTGGCAGGGGGAGCACTCGGCCTGCTGCCCCCTGAGCCTTCCCCTAGGCCCGGTTTCAGCCCAGTGCCTTAAGCGGGGAGATGCAGGATAGGGAGGGCATGGAGAGCTTCTGGAGAGGCGGCCGGGGGCAAGCAAAGGCAAATTTCAGAAACTCACAGCCAGGGCAAAGACAGCCTTGTTGTCCCCACTGGAAGTGGATGTGCTGTGCCGTGGCCAGTCCTGCATCACACTGAGCAGTGTTGGAAAGACACTCTCAGCCGCTGGTCCCCATGATCCTATGGTTCTCCACATCGTTGCAGCAGCTCTGTGGGAGCAGAGCTGCATGTCAAAGGGATCTCAGCCCCAGTACCACGGCCTGTGCAGCTGCATGAGGCTGGGCTGACAGAGCCAGCGGTGCCCCGAGGGGCAGGGAGGGAGCATGGCAGCAGGCTCAGGAAGCAGAGGGACCTGTGAGTCCTGGAGCTCTCTGCCTGTCGGGCAGAGCCCACTGGACAGGCTCTGCAGGGCCACGGGCTCTAAAGGCCGGTGAGCTCTGAGCTCTCAAGGCACTTACGCCCCGTACCTGTCACACGATGGGGCGCAGCGCAGCAGGGTCAGCGCCACGTGAGCAGGGTGGTTTTTAGCCAGCTGCAGAATGTTCATGCGCAGCCTGGCATCCACAGTCCCAAGGGACACAAGCCTCTGGTGAATGTCCCTCACCATGGCTGGCACCTGGAGGAGGCATGGGGAGACTTGAAATGCAGTCCAAGGGAGCAGCTTCCCCCGTCTCCGCCAAGGAATGATTCCCTTCTCAGCACACGGTGCTGGCCTCAAAGGCCGAGGTGGCCCAGTGGCTGTGGTTTGAGGGGCCACGCCATCCTGGAAGGCCTCCAGGCCCGGCCTCAGGCCTTACCTGGTGCTGAGAATAAACACCCGTCTGCTTGAAAAGGTCCAGTGTGGGAGCAAGAACCAGAGTGGGCGTGGTGTTAGTCTTGGAGGTGCCCTGAGCCAGTTCGGTGTCAGTGTTCGTGATGGCCACGCCCTCAGTCAGTGCCGTGTGAACCATTGCCCTGTGAGAGATTGCTGTGCACGCCGTGGGTGCTGTGCTGACACCAGTCCTTGCTTGCTCCTCGCTCAGCCTGGAGTCAGCCTCAGCTGTGGCCTCAGTTGCTTTGGTGGTGGCCTTGCTACGGCGGATGCACAGGAACCTCAGCAATGTCTGGAGCAGAAAGGAGGGCAGGAAGAGAGGGACATTCCATGGAGAGTTCCAGGCGTGATGCTTGGCTGGGCAGTGACAGCAGGTGGGGTTGGCTGCACGTACCTGTGCTGCTCTGCGGAAGCGGCCACGGGTGGGGTCCTGCTCTTGTGTCCGCTCCACGGCTGCATCTAGCAAAGAGGGAGCGCAGCCAGAGCTGAGGGGCTGTGGCAGAGGCCGGAGAACACAAGCCAGCCCTGCACCCCGCAGGCAGGGACAGCCCCAGGATGGCCCGGGGATGGAGCATGGCCACCAGCAGGGAGGTAAGCCCAGCCTCTGTTTGGTGCTGTCCATGGGCATGTCCACAGGGGAGGGCATGGCATGGCATGGCATGGCATGGCATGGGATACAGCCAAGCTGGCCGCAGGCAGAGGCCCTGTGGCCCAGCTCTGCCACTTACCATCCTGCGGTGGCTGGAAGTGCTCCAGCTCTTCGGTCTGCTCTGCTGGGGCAGCTGCAGGGCCTTTCTTTTGTCTCCCCCTAAACACTCTTAACAGCTTGAGCACTCTGCCTGCCATTCTAGTCTGCCCTCAAGGGCACCTTCAGGACAGATGCTCCAGAAAAGCTGCCAGTCAAGCAGTGCTGCAGTCTGGCCGCAAGGCCAGCCGCAGGAGCAGTGCCTCGCAAAAGCTCTGGGTCAGCAACGAACGAGCTGGCTGCGTGGGGCTCCTCACAGCACAGCTCTGGCACGTCCTGTCCCATCACATGCACCGAGCACTGTGGCCTGGCCGGGTCACTGCCAGCACCTGTGTTACCAAGGGCCCATGTCACAAAGGGCCCTTGGAGACGCTGCCACGTGCCCTGAGCTCCACCCCACCCCGCCCAAAGTGCTCCATGGTAGAAGCAATCTGTTGCTCCGAGTACCTAAGACAGCCCAGCACACACCAAGATCAGCAAAGCCCACAGGGAAGGTCTCTGGACGCTGCTGGGAGCCCACAGCCCGGCTCGGTGCTGCTGTCCTTGCACTTGCAGCTCGCAGCAAGCCAGATGCAAATGTATATTGCCAGGAGTTCAAACACGCCACATAGGGAAGATGTCATTAGGGTGTGCATAAAGGCCTTTGAATTCAAAAGAGAGCTTTGGGGCTCTCAGCTGGACAGAGATGATCCAGCTCAGACCTCTGCTGAAAGGGCAGGAACACACTGCTGCAGGTGCTTGGGCTGCTCTGCGCAGGCCCAGGCAGATGCCAAAGCTCTTCATAGCCTCCTCCCTTTTCCTGCCCCTCTGCCAAGTGGAGCAGGCCTCAAGCACTGGAAGGACCACAGGGAGCCAAAAGGAGATAGTTGCAGCCAACTCACTGGGGGTCCTGGGGAAGCCTCTCTTATCCAAAGGATTTTCCTTAATGTATAGACTTCCAGGGAAACCCTAACCCTAACCCTAAGCACAACCTAACCCAGGAAACAATTTTTAATTTCAAGCAAGACATCTGCTTTCTTAGCAGACACCTGTCTTTCAAACCAGGACAAACTGCAACGCGTTGTGCGACTGGACCTGCAGGACAGGGACTTTTTCAGCCTCATCTGCCCTTTTTCCCGTTTCACTGCACACAGCACAACATGAAAGAAAACAACAGCAAGGGCCCTTGTGTCCCAGGGCTAAACTTCACTCGCTATAGCTCCACAGAGACGTGGGGAAAGTGAACAAGACAAACTTTATTAAAGCAAAGCGAAGCAAAGGCATGAGCTGGAAGGGAAAGAAGAGGATGGGCTGAAGGGAGGGAACTGTCACAAGGGAGGGAGGGAGGCAGGAGGAGCTTGTGGAGCTCCTCACCGCCTCAGCAGGGAGTAGCATCAGCTGGGTGTGGAGCTCCAGCAGCATTGAGAGGAGGAGACACCACTTCTTTGCCAGGCACTTGAAGGGCTGGAAGAGAGAGGAACAGAGCCGTGGTCAGAGCCGGGATGCACACAAGAGCCCGAGAAGAAGCTCCTGCCAGGAGCATCCCAGCCAGCTCTTGCCGTGGCCTGGAAGGAGCAGGAGAAAATGGGATCAGCCGCAAGGTGCTGGCCACGGATCCCCCACGGCTCCTTGAAAGCTCTGTGTGCTGTGCCCACGCCGTCCCTCACGTGCACAGGCAGCAGAGCCCTCAGCAGCCGCACAGGGATTGCAGCTCCCCCGCCACACGCTGCTGGCACCGCACTGCCCGCACTCACCCTCACGGATGGGCTGGAGCTCTTGCTGCTGCCGCCCCGTCATCTCGTGCCTGAAGATCCCTGGGAACACAGAGCCCGTCGTGGCCCCGAGCAGCACAGCTGCCCCCAGGGGCGCAGCCAGCCCCGAGGCCGCACGCCCTCCTCCCCCAGCAGCGCTCAGCCCGGGCCCTTGGCACACGCTGCCGCCCGAGGCTCGGCTGGAGAGAGCGGCAGCAGCCCTGAGGGCAGCCGGGGCTCCACCAGCCCCGGCCCGGCTCCCGTTGGCAGATGCCAGTCCCTTGGGCAGCCGAGCCTTCTCCCTGGGGGACATGAGCAGTCCTCACCTCTGCCACATCCTGGTTCTCATCATGCCAGTATATAAAGGTGACAACAGGCTCCGCTCCACAATTCTCTTCAGGAGCTTTTCTCCCGTGTTCACCCTAAGCTCCATCACCTTTTGAAACAGCTGCATGGAAAGCAGCTGCACATGCCTGTTGTCCTGGTGGCAAATGACAAGAGATTTCAAGATGAACTTTTCCCGGCTCACCTGGGCAAAGGCCCCAAATCCACAGGGCACAAAGTTTCGGGCAGCATGCGGTGCCTGTGGCTAGGACCACAGAATCTTACGCTGTCGAAGAGTGGCACAAGCATCTCAGCCAGCTCCGGGGCAGTGGTGCTGCATTTTGTGGACACCAGGATGTTTTTGTCCTGGAGCACATTCATGAACACAGAGAGGGTCATCCCAACCACCTCTCCGTCTGCATCCCTCAGGAGCTCCAGAAACATGGGAGACATTTTGCAGAGGCTTTCGGCCTGTGTGGAAGGCAAGGCTGTGCTCTGAATCCATGAACGGCTTCAGCACCGAGACCGCCCTGGCACTGCACCCTGCTGCTGCTGCTGCTGCTGCAGGGCCCAGCAGCCAAAGGCACGTGCCGAACTACCGGGGCAGCAGAAACAGGAGGCAGGAGAGCTGGGAGCACTGCCTCAGCTGCCAAAGCCCAGCAAGGCCCAAGGGGCTCTGTTCCCCAGCCCCACGCTGGCAGCGCGGCCTCAGCCACTGCCCCCTTCTCACCATCAAGGGAGACTTGCTGAGCACCACGAAGCCTCTGAGCGCCAGGCGACGCCTCTCCGTGCACTCGCCCTGCACGTGCTTTGAGAGGATCGTCAGCATCCTGCGAGCACACACGTTCAAGTCGAGAACAGGCAGGAACTGAAAGGCAAAGGGCAGTGACAGGGCAGCAGCTGGCAGGAGCCTGCAACTGCCCAGGGCCAGGCCCAGGCCCAGGCAGCAGCCCCAGGTGCAGCACCGGGTCAGGCAGCTGCAGCTACGAGAGGCCAGAGAGCTGGGAGGCAGCTCAGGCAGGCAGCGCTGGCCTTCAGGCTCACCTCCACAAGGAGAGCCAGGGCAGGCAGATCCCAGCAGGGCTGCTCCCTGATGAGCAGCTTGAGCAGGCAGATGGTCATCGGGGTACATAAGCGGGTCAAGCCCCGGCGCAACTCCCTGGCAGGGGGGAAAAGGCACCAAGGCCCTGAGCCAGGCGGTTAAACCTGTGCCAGGACCGACTGACAGAGGTGTGCTCTTTGCCCAGCACCCTGCGAGGGGACGTGGACCCTTTTGGAGGCGGCTGCTCCTGGGCACCCTCCTCTCGCAGCGTTTTCCTGGCTGCCCTGCTGTCCCTCCTGCCCACAACCACAGGGACCGTGTGGGGCACTCTGGGCACAAATGCCAGGGGCAGCAGGGAGAAACAGTCTCACCTGGCCAGCAGACCCACTGCATAGTGGTGGGTGTCGGCACAGAGCAGGGTGTCCCAGACACGCTTGCGCTCCAAAGCCAACAGCACCTCATCGTCACACCACAGGCGGCGGAGCAGAGCCTTGGTGTTCTGCACCGCAAATCTGTGTGCAGAGCAAAGCCCAGGTCACGCTGGGAGCACCGGCTCTGGGCACAAGGGCGTGGGAAGGACAGGACAAGTGGCACCTGTTGGGCTTAGCGGGAAGGCAGTGCTCCTCCCGGCACTCGCTCCAGAAGTTAGCGACGTCCTCTGGTGTCTGCTCGTTGGTGACAAAAACTTGGAAGAGCAGAGCCACCAGCAGGTGGGCGGAATGAAAGGTTATTGTGTGCTGGCACTCGGGCACCTTGGCAATCACCCACAGCACCACAGTTGCCTGCAAAAGACAAACCACCTTAAGACAGCGTTCAGTGCCGGGCTGTCCACGTGGCAGGGCCTGGCAGGGGGAGCACTCGGCCTGCTGCCCCTGAGCCTTCCCCTAGGCCCGGTTTCAGCCCAGTGCCTTAAGCGGGGAGATGCAGGATAGGGAGGGGATGGAGAGCTTCTGCAGAGGCGGCCGGGGGCAAGCAAAGGCAAATTTCAGAAACTCACAGCCAGGGCAAAGACAGCCTTGTTGTCCCCACTGGAAGTGGATGTGCTGTGCCGTGGCCAGTCCTGCATCACACTGAGCAGTGTTGGAAAGACACTCTCAGCCGCTGGTCCCCATGATCCTATGGTTCTCCACATCGTTGCAGCAGCTCTGTGGGAGCAGAGCTGCATGTCAAAGGGATCTCAGCCCCAGTACCACGGCCTGTGCAGCTGCATGAGGCTGGGCGACAGAGCCGCGGTGCCCCGAGGGGCAGGGAGGGAGCATGGCAGCAGGCTCAGGAAGCAGAGGGACCTGTGAGTCCTGGAGCTCTCTGCCTGTCGGGCAGAGCCCACTGGACAGGCTCTGCAGGGCCACGGGCTCTAAAGGCCGGTGAGCTCTGAGCTCTCAAGGCAGTTACGCCCCGTACCTGTCACACGATGGGGCGCAGCGCAGCAGGGTCAGCGCCACGTGAGCAGGGTGGTTTTTAGCCAGCTGCAGAATGTTCATGCGCAGCCTGGCATCCACAGTCCCAAGGGACACAAGCCTCTGGTGAATGTCCCTCACCATGGCTGGCACCTGGAGGAGGCATGGGGAGACTTGAAATGCAGTCCAAGGGAGCAGCTTCCCCCGTCTCCGCCAAGGAATGATTCCCTTCTCAGCACACGGTGCTGGCCTCAAAGGCCGAGGTGGCCCAGTGGCTGTGGTTTGAGGGGCCACGCCATCCTGGAAGGCCTCCAGGCCCGGCCTCAGGCCTTACCTGCTGCTGAGAATAAACACCCGTCTGCTTGAAAAGACCCAGTGTGGGAGCAAGAACCAGAGTGGGCGTGGTGTTAGTCTTGGAGGTGCCCTGAGCCAGTTCGGTGTCAGTGTTCGTGATGGCCACGCCCTCAGTCAGTGCCGTGTGAACCATTGCCCTGTGAGAGATTGCTGTGCACGCCGTGGGTGCTGTGCTGACACCAGTCCTTGCTTGCTCCTCGCTCAGCCTGGAGTCAGCCTCAGCTGTGGCCTCAGTTGCTTTGGTGGTGGCCTTTCTACGGCGGATGCACAGGAACCTCAGCAATGTCTGGAGCAGAAAGGAGGGCAGGAAGAGAGGGACATTCCATGGAGAGTTCCAGGCGTGATGCTTGGCTGGGCAGTGACAGCAGGTGGGGTTGGCTGCACGTACCTGTGCTGCTCTGCGGAAGCGGCCACGGGTGGGGTCCTGCTCTTGTGTCCGCTCCACGGCTGCATCTAGCAAAGAGGGAGCGCAGCCAGAGCTGAGGGGCTGTGGCAGAGGCCGGAGAACACAAGCCAGCCCTGCACCCCGCAGGCAGGGACAGCCCCAGGATGGCCCGGGGATGGAGCATGGCCACCAGCAGGGAGGTAAGCCCAGCCTCTGTTTGGTGCTGTCCATGGGCATGTCCACAGGGGAGGGCATGGCATGGCATGGCATGGGATACCGCCAAGCTGGCCGCAGGCAGAGGCCCTGTGGCCCAGCTCTGCCACTTACCATCCTGCAGTGGCTGGAACTGCTCCAGCTCTTCGGTCTGCTCTGCTGGGGCAGCTGCAGGGCCTTTCTTTTGTCTCCCCCTAAACACTCTTAACAGTTTGAGCACTCTGCCTGCCATTCTAGTCTGCCCTCAAGGGCACCTTCAGGACAGATGCTCCAGAAAAGCTGCCAGTCAAGCAGTGCTGCAGTCTGGCCGCAAGGCCAGCCGCAGGAGCAGTGCCTCGCAAAAGCTCTGGGTCAGCAACGAACGAGCTGGCTGCGTGGGGCTCCTCACAGCACAGCTCTGGCACGTCCTGTCCCATCACATGCACCGAGCACTGTGGCGTGGCCGGGTCACTGCCAGCACCTGTGTTACCAAGGGCCCGTGTCACAAAGGGCCCTTGGAGACGCTGCCACGTGCCCTGAGATCCACTCCACCCCGCCCAAAGTGCTCCATGGTAGAAGCAATCTGTTGCTCCGAGTACCTAAGACAGCCCAGCACACACCAAGATCAGCAAAGCCCACAGGGAAGGTCTCTGGACGCTGCTGGGAGCCCACAGCCCGGCTCGGTGCTGCTGTCCTTGCACTTGCAGCTCGCAGCAAGCCAGATGCAAATGTATATTGCCAGGAGTTCAAACACACCACATAGGGAAGATGTCATTAGGGTGTGCATAAAGGCCTTTGAATTCAAAAGAGAGCTTTGGGGCTCTCAGCTGGACAGAGATGATCCAGCTCAGACCTCTGCTGAAAGGGCAGGAACACACTGCTGCAGGTGCTTGGGCTGCTCTGCGCAGGCCCAGGCAGATGCCAAAGCTCTTCATAGCCTCCTCCCTTTTCCTGCCCCTCTGCCAAGTGGAGCAGGCCTCAAGCACTGGAAGGACCACAGGGAGCCAAAAGGAGATAGTTGCAGCCAACTCACTGGGGGTCCTGGGGAAGCCTCTCTTAACCAAAGGATTTTCCTTGATGTATAGACTTCCAGGGAAACCCTAACCCTAACCCTAAGCACAACCTAACCCAGGAAACTATTTTTAATTTCAAGCAAGACATCTGCTTTCTTAGCAGACACCTGTCTTTCAAACCAGGACAAACTGCAACGCGTTGTGCGACTGGACCTGCAGGACAGGGACTTTTCAGCCTCATCTGCCCTTTTTCCCGTTTCACTGCACACAGCACAACATGAAAGAAAACAACAGCAAGGGCCCTTGTGTCCCAGGGCTAAACTTCACTCGCTATAGCTCCACAGAGACGTGGGGAAAGTGAACAAGACAAACTTTATTAAAGCAAAGCGAAGCGAAGGCATGAGCTGGAAGGGAAAGAAGAGGATGGGCTGAAGGGAGGGAACTGTCACAAGGGAGGGAGGGAGGCAGGAGGAGCTTGTGGAGCTCCTCACCGCCTCAGCAGGGAGTAGCATCAGCTGGGTGTGGAGCTCCAGCAGCATTGAGAGGAGGAGACACCACTTCTTGGCCAGGCACTTGAAGGGCTGGAAGAGAGAGGAACAGAGCCGTGGTCAGAGCCGGGATGCACACAAGAGCCCGAGAAGAAGCTCCTGCCAGGAGCATCCCAGCCAGCTCTTGCCGTGGCCTGGAAGGAGCAGGAGAAAATGGGATCAGCCGCAAGGTGCTGGCCACGGATCCCCCACGGCTCCTTGAAAGCTCTGTGTGCTGTGCCCACGCCGTCCCTCACGTGCACAGGCAGCAGAGCCCTCAGCAGCCGCACAGGGATTGCAGCTCCCCCGCCACACGCTGCTGGCACCGCACTGCCCGCACTCACCCTCACGGATGGGCTGGAGCTCTTGCTGCTGCCGCCCCATCATCTCGTGCCTGAAGATCCCTGGGAACACAGAGCCCGTCGTGGCCCCGAGCAGCACAGCTGCCCCCAGGGGCGCAGCCAGCCCCGAGGCCGCACGCCCTCCTCCCCCAGCAGCGCTCAGCCCGGGCCCTTGGCACACGCTGCCGCCCGAGGCTCGGCTGGAGAGAGCGGCAGCAGCCCTGAGGGCAGCCGGGGCTCCACCAGCCCCGGCCCGGCTCCCGTTGGCAGATGCCAGTCCCTTGGGCAGCCGAGCCTTCTCCCTGGGGGACATGAGCAGTCCTCACCTCTGCCACATCCTGGTTCTCATCATGCCAGTATATAAAGGTGACAACAGGTTCCTCTCCACAATTCTCTTCAGGAGCTTTTCTCCCGTGTTCACCCTAAGCTCCATCACCTTTTGAAACAGCTGCATGGAAAGCAGCTGCACAAGCCTGTTGTCCTGGTGGCAAATGACAAGAGATTTCAAGATGAACTTTTCCCGGCTCACCTGGGCAAAGGCCCCAAATCCACAGGGCACAAAGTTTCGGGCAGCATGCGGTGCCTGTGGCTAGGACCACAGAATCTTACGCTGTCAAAGAGTGGCACAAGCGTCTCAGCCAGCTCCGGGGCAGTGGTGCTGCATTTTGTGGACACCAGGATGTTTTTGTCCTGGAGCACATTCATGAACACAGAGAGGGTCATCCCAACCACCTCTCCGTCTGCATCCCTCAGGAGCTCCAGAAACATGGGAGACATTTTGCAGAGGCTTTTGGCCTGTGTGGAAGGCAAGGCTGTGCTCTGAATCCATGAACGGCTTCAGCACCGAGACCGCCCTGGCACTGCACCCTGCTGCTGCTGCTGCTGCTGCAGGGCCCAGCAGCCAAAGGCACGTGCCGAACTACCGGGGCAGCAGAAACAGGAGGCAGGAGAGCTGGGAGCACTGCCTCAGCTGCCAAAGCCCAGCAAGGCCCAAGGGGCTCTGTTCCCCAGCCCCACGCTGGCAGCGCGGCCTCAGCCACTGCCCCCTTCTCACCATCAAGGGAGACTTGCTGAGCACCACGAAGCCTCTGAGCGCCAGGCGACGCCTCTCCGTGCACTCGCCCTGCACGTGCTTTGAGAGGATCGTCAGCATCCTGCGAGCACACACGTTCAAGTCGAGAACAGGCAGGAACTGAAAGGCAAAGGGCAGTGACAGGGCAGCAGCTGGCAGGAGCCTGCAACTGCCCAGGGCCAGGCCCAGGCCCAGGCAGCAGCCCCAGGTGCAGCACCGTGTCAGGCAGCTGCAGCTACGAGAGGCCAGAGAGCTGGGAGGCAGCTCAGGCAGGCAGCGCTGGCCTTCAGGCTCACCTCCACAAGGAGAGCCAGGGCAGGCAGATCCCAGCAGGGCTGCTCCCTGATGAGCAGCTTGAGCAGGCAGATGGTCATCGGGGTACATAAGCGGGTCAAGCCCCGGGCGCAACTCCCCTGGCAGGGGGGAAAAGGCACCAAGGCCCTGAGCCAGGCGGTTCAACCTGTGCCAGGACCGACTGACAGAGGTGTGCTCTTTGCCCAGCACCCTGCGAGGGGACGTGGACCCTTTTGGAGGCGGCTGCTCCTGGGCACCCTCCTCTCGCAGCGTTTTCCTGGCTGCCCTGCTGTCCCTCCTGCCCACAACCACAGGGACCGTGTGGGGCACTCTGGGCACAAATGCCAGGGGCAGCAGGGAGAAACAGTCTCACCTGGCCAGCAGACCCACTGCATAGTGGTGGGTGTCGGCACAGAGCAGGGTGTCCCAGACACGCTTGCGCTCCAAAGCCAACAGCACCTCATCGTCACACCACAGGCGGCGGAGCAGAGCCTTGGTGTTCTGCACCGCAAATCTGTGTGCAGAGCAAAGCCCAGGTCACGCTGGGAGCACCGGCTCTGGGCACAAGGGCGTGGGAAGGACAGGACAAGTGGCACCTGTTGGGCTTAGCGGAAGGCAGTGCTCCTCCCGGCACTCAGCTCCAGAAGTTAGCGACGTCCTCTGGTGTCTGCTCGTTGGTGACAAAAACTTGGAAGAGCAGAGCCACCAGCAGGTGGGCGGAATGAAAGGTTATTGTGTGCTGGCACTCGGGCACCTTGGCAATCACCCACAGCACCACAGTTGCCTGCAAAAGACAAACCACCTTAAGACAGCGTTCAGTGCCGGGCTGTCCACGTGGCAGGGCCTGGCAGGGGGAGCACTCGGCCTGCTGCCCCTGAGCCTTCCCCTAGGCCCGGTTTCAGCCCAGTGCCTTAAGCGGGGAGATGCAGGATAGGGAGGGCATGGAGAGCTTCTGGAGAGGCGGCCGGGGGCAAGCAAAGGCAAATTTCAGAAACTCACAGCCAGGGCAAAGACAGCCTTGTTGTCCCCACTGGAAGTGGATGTGCTGTGCCGTGGCCAGTCCTGCATCACACTGAGCAGTGTTGGAAAGACACTCTCAGCCGCTGGTCCCCATGATCCTATGGTTCTCCACATCGTTGCAGCAGCTCTGTGGGAGCAGAGCTGCATGTCAAAGGGATCTCAGCCCCAGTACCACGGCCTGTGCAGCTGCATGAGGCTGGGCGACAGAGCCGCGGTGCCCCGAGGGGCAGGGAGGGAGCATGGCAGCAGGCTCAGGAAGCAGAGGGACCTGTGAGTCCTGGAGCTCTCTGCCTGTCGGGCAGAGCCCACTGGACAGGCTCTGCAGGGCCACGGGCTCTAAAGGCCGGTGAGCTCTGAGCTCTCAAGGCAGTTACGCCCCGTACCTGTCACACGATGGGGCGCAGCGCAGCAGGGTCAGCGCCACGTGAGCAGGGTGGTTTTTAGCCAGCTGCAGAATGTTCATGCGCAGCCTGGCATCCACAGTCCCAAGGGACACAAGCCTCTGGTGAATGTCCCTCACCATGGCTGGCACCTGGAGGAGGCATGGGGAGACTTGAAATGCAGTCCAAGGGAGCAGCTTCCCCCGTCTCCGCCAAGGAATGATTCCCTTCTCAGCACACGGTGCTGGCCTCAAAGGCCGAGGTGGCCCAGTGGCTGTGGTTTGAGGGGCCACGCCATCCTGGAAGGCCTCCAGGCCCGGCCTCAGGCCTTACCTGCTGCTGAGAATAAACACCCGTCTGCTTGAAAAGACCCAGTGTGGGAGCAAGAACCAGAGTGGGCGTGGTGTTAGTCTTGGAGGTGCCCTGAGCCAGTTCGGTGTCAGTGTTCGTGATGGCCACGCCCTCAGTCAGTGCCGTGTGAACCATTGCCCTGTGAGAGATTGCTGTGCACGCCGTGGGTGCTGTGCTGACACCAGTCCTTGCTTGCTCCTCGCTCAGCCTGGAGTCAGCCTCAGCTGTGGCCTCAGTTGCTTTGGTGGTGGCCTTGCTACGGCGGATGCACAGGAACCTCAGCAATGTCTGGAGCAGAAAGGAGGGCAGGAAGAGAGGGACATTCCATGGAGAGTTCCAGGCGTGATGCTTGGCTGGGCAGTGACAGCAGGTGGGGTTGGCTGCACGTACCTGTGCTGCTCTGCGGAAGCGGCCACGGGTGGGGTCCTGCTCTTGTGTCCGCTCCACGGCTGCATCTAGCAAAGAGGGAGCGCAGCCAGAGCTGAGGGGCTGTGGCAGAGGCCGGAGAACACAAGCCAGCCCTGCACCCCGCAGGCAGGGACAGCCCCAGGATGGCCCGGGGATGGAGCATGGCCACCAGCAGGGAGGTAAGCCCAGCCTCTGTTTGGTGCTGTCCATGGGCATGTCCACAGGGGAGGGCATGGCATGGCATGGCATGGCATGGCATGGCATGGGATACAGCCAAGCTGGCCGCAGGCAGAGGCCCTGTGGCCCAGCTCTGCCACTTACCATCCTGCGGTGGCTGGAAGTGCTCCAGCTCTTCGGTCTGCTCTGCTGGGGCAGCTGCAGGGCCTTTCTTTTGTCTCCCCCTAAACACTCTTAACAGCTTGAGCACTCTGCCTGCCATTCTAGTCTGCCCTCAAGGGCACCTTCAGGACAGATGCTCCAGAAAAGCTGCCAGTCAAGCAGTGCTGCAGTCTGGCCGCAAGGCCAGCCGCAGGAGCAGTGCCTCGCAAAAGCTCTGGGTCAGCAACGAACGAGCTGGCTGCGTGGGGCTCCTCACAGCACAGCTCTGGCACGTCCTGTCCCATCACATGCACCGAGCACTGTGGCGTGGCCGGGTCACTGCCAGCACCTGTGTTACCAAGGGCCCATGTCACAAAGGGCCCTTGGAGACGCTGCCACGTGCCCTGAGCTCCACCCCACCCCGCCCAAAGTGCTCCATGGTAGAAGCAATCTGTTGCTCCGAGTACCTAAGACAGCCCAGCACACACCAAGATCAGCAAAGCCCACAGGGAAGGTCTCTGGACGCTGCTGGGAGCCCACAGCCCGGCTCGGTGCTGCTGTCCTTGCACTTGCAGCTCGCAGCAAGCCAGATGCAAATGTATATTGCCAGGAGTTCAAACACACCACATAGGGAAGATGTCATTAGGGTGTGCATAAAGGCCTTTGAATTCAAAAGAGAGCTTTGGGGCTCTCAGCTGGACAGAGATGATCCAGCTCAGACCTCTGCTGAAAGGGCAGGAACACACTGCTGCAGGTGCTTGGGCTGCTCTGCGCAGGCCCAGGCAGATGCCAAAGCTCTTCATAGCCTCCTCCCTTTTCCTGCCCCTCTGCCAAGTGGAGCAGGCCTCAAGCACTGAAAGGACCACAGGGAGCCAAAAGGAGATAGTTGCAGCCAACTCACTGGGGGTCCTGGGGAAGCCTCTCTTATCCAAAGGATTTTCCTTGATGTATAGACTTCCAGGGAAACCCTAACCCTAACCCTAAGCACAACCTAACCCAGGAAACAATTTTTAATTTCAAGCAAGACATCTGCTTTCTTAGCAGACACCTGTCTTTCAAACCAGGACAAACTGCAACACGTTGTGCGACTGGACCTGCAGGACAGGGACTTTTCAGCCTCATCTGCCCTTTTTCCCGTTTCACTGCACACAGCACAACATGAAAGAAAACAACAGCAAGGGCCCTTGTGTCCCAGGGCTAAACTTCACTCGCTATAGCTCCACAGAGACGTGGGGAAAGTGAACAAGACAAACTTTATTAAAGCAAAGCGAAGCGAAGGCATGAGCTGGAAGGGAAAGGAGAGGATGGGCTGAAGGGAGGGAACTGTCACAAGGGAGGGAGGGAGGCAGGAGGAGCTTGTGGAGCTCCTCACCGCCTCAGCAGGGAGTAGCATCAGCTGGGTGTGGAGCTCCAGCAGCATTGAGAGGAGGAGACACCACTTCTTGGCCAGGCACTTGAAGGGCTGGAAGAGAGAGGAACAGAGCCGTGGTCAGAGCCGGGATGCACACAAGAGCCCGAGAAGAAGCTCCTGCCAGGAGCATCCCAGCCAGCTCTTGCCGTGGCCTGGAAGGAGCAGGAGAAAATGGGATCAGCCGCAAGGTGCTGGCCACGGATCCCCCACGGCTCCTTGAAAGCTCTGTGTGCTGTGCCCACGCCGTCCCTCACGTGCACAGGCAGCAGAGCCCTCAGCAGCCGCACAGGGATTGCAGCTCCCCCGCCACACGCTGCTGGCACCGCACTGCCCGCACTCACCCTCACGGATGGGCTGGAGCTCTTGCTGCTGCCGCCCCGTCATCTCGTGCCTGAAGATCCCTGGGAACACAGAGCCCGTCGTGGCCCCGAGCAGCACAGCTGCCCCCAGGGGCGCAGCCAGCCCCGAGGCCGCACGCCCTCCTCCCCCAGCAGCGCTCAGCCCGGGCCCTTGGCACACGCTGCCGCCCGAGGCTCGGCTGGAGAGAGCGGCAGCAGCCCTGAGGGCAGCCGGGGCTCCACCAGCCCCGGCCCGGCTCCCGTTGGCAGATGCCAGTCCCTTGGGCAGCCGAGCCTTCTCCCTGGGGGACATGAGCAGTCCTCACCTCTGCCACATCCTGGTTCTCATCATGCCAGTATATAAAGGTGACAACAGGCTCCGCTCCACAATTCTCTTCAGGAGCTTTTCTCCCGTGTTCACCCTAAGCTCCATCACCTTTTGAAACAGCTGCATGGAAAGCAGCTGCACATGCCTGTTGTCCTGGTGGCAAATGACAAGAGATTTCAAGATGAACTTTTCCCGGCTCACCTGGGCAAAGGCCCCAAATCCACAGGGCACAAAGTTTCGGGCAGCATGCGGTGCCTGTGGCTAGGACCACAGAATCTTACGCTGTCGAAGAGTGGCACAAGCATCTCAGCCAGCTCCGGGGCAGTGGTGCTGCATTTTGTGGACACCAGGATGTTTTTGTCCTGGAGCACATTCATGAACACAGAGAGGGTCATCCCAACCACCTCTCCGTCGGCATCCCTCAGGAGCTCCAGAAACATGGGAGACATTTTGCAGAGGCTTTTGGCCTGTGTGGAAGGCAAGGCTGTGCTCTGAATCCATGAACGGCTTCAGCACCGAGACCGCCCTGGCACTGCACCCTGCTGCTGCTGCTGCTGCTGCAGGGCCCAGCAGCCAAAGGCACGTGCCGAACTACCGGGGCAGCAGAAACAGGAGGCAGGAGAGCTGGGAGCACTGCCTCAGCTGCCAAAGCCCAGCAAGGCCCAAGGGGCTCTGTTCCCCAGCCCCACGCTGGCAGCGCGGCCTCAGCCACTGCCCCCTTCTCACCATCAAGGGAGACTTGCTGAGCACCACGAAGCCTCTGAGCGCCAGGCGACGCCTCTCCGTGCACTCGCCCTGCACGTGCTTTGAGAGGATCGTCAGCATCCTGCGAGCACACAGGTTCAAGTCCAGAACAGGCAGGAACTGAAAGGCAAAGGGCAGTGACAGGGCAGCAGCTGGCAGGAGCCTGCAACTGCCCAGGGCCAGGCCCAGGCCCAGGCAGCAGCCCCAGGTGCAGCACCGTGTCAGGCAGCTGCAGCTACGAGAGGCCAGAGAGCTGGGAGGCAGCTCAGGCAGGCAGCGCTGGCCTTCAGGCTCACCTCCACAAGGAGAGCCAGGGCAGGCAGATCCCAGCAGGGCTGCTCCCTGATGAGCAGCTTGAGCAGGCAGATGGTCATCGGGGTACATAAGCGGGTCAAGCCCCGGCGCAACTCCCTGGCAGGGGGGAAAAGGCACCAAGGCCCTGAGCCAGGCGGTTCAACCTGTGCCAGGACCGACTGACAGAGGTGTGCTCTTTGCCCAGCACCCTGCGAGGGGACGTGGACCCTTTTGGAGGCGGCTGCTCCTGGGCACCCTCCTCTCGCAGCGTTTTCCTGGCTGCCCTGCTGTCCCTCCTGCCCACAACCACAGGGACCGTGTGGGGCACTCTGGGCACAAATGCCAGGGGCAGCAGGGAGAAACAGTCTCACCTGGCCAGCAGACCCACTGCATAGTGGTGGGTGTCGGCACAGAGCAGGGTGTCCCAGACACGCTTGGCGCCTCCAAAGCCAACAGCACCTCATCGTCACACCACAGGCGGCGGAGCAGAGCCTTGGTGTTCTGCACCGCAAATCTGTGTGCAGAGCAAAGCCCAGGTCACGCTGGGAGCACCGGCTCTGGGCACAAGGGCGTGGGAAGGACAGGACAAGTGGCACCTGTTGGGCTTAGCGGGAAGGCAGTGCTCCTCCCGGCACTCGCTCCAGAAGTTAGCGACGTCCTCTGGTGTCTGCTCGTTGGTGACAAAAACTTGGAAGAGCAGAGCCACCAGCAGGTGGGCGGAATGAAAGGTTATTGTGTGCTGGCACTCGGGCACCTTGGCAATCACCCACAGCACCACAGTTGCCTGCAAAAGACAAACCACCTTAAGACAGCGTTCAGTGCCGGGCTGTCCATGTGGCAGGGCCTGGCAGGGGGAGCACTCGGCCTGCTGCCCCTGAGCCTTCCCCTAGGCCCGGTTTCAGCCCAGTGCCTTAAGCGGGGAGATGCAGGATAGGGAGGGCATGGAGAGCTTCTGGAGAGGCGGCCGGGGGCAAGCAAAGGCAAATTTCAGAAACTCACAGCCAGGGCAAAGACAGCCTTGTTGTCCCCACTGGAAGTGGATGTGCTGTGCCGTGGCCAGTCCTGCATCACACTGAGCAGTGTTGGAAAGACACTCTCAGCCGCTGGTCCCCATGATCCTATGGTTCTCCACATCGTTGCAGCAGCTCTGTGGGAGCAGAGCTGCATGTCAAAGGGATCTCAGCCCCAGTACCACGGCCTGTGCAGCTGCATGAGGCTGGGCGACAGAGCCGCGGTGCCCCGAGGGGCAGGGAGGGAGCATGGCAGCAGGCTCAGGAAGCAGAGGGACCTGTGAGTCCTGGAGCTCTCTGCCTGTCGGGCAGAGCCCACTGGACAGGCTCTGCAGGGCCACGGGCTCTAAAGGCCGGTGAGCTCTGAGCTCTCAAGGCAGTTACGCCCCGTACCTGTCACACGATGGGGCACAGCGCAGCAGGGTCAGCGCCACGTGAGCAGGGTGGTTTTTAGCCAGCTGCAGAATGTTCATGCGCAGCCTGGCATCCACAGTCCCAAGGGACACAAGCCTCTGGTGAATGTCCCTCACCATGGCTGGCACCTGGAGGAGGCATGGGGAGACTTGAAATGCAGTCCAAGGGAGCAGCTTCCCCCGTCTCCGCCAAGGAATGATTCCCTTCTCAGCACACGGTGCTGGCCTCAAAGGCCGAGGTGGCCCAGTGGCTGTGGTTTGAGGGGCCACGCCATCCTGGAAGGCCTCCAGGCCCGGCCTCAGGCCTTACCTGCTGCTGAGAATAAACACCCGTCTGCTTGAAAAGACCCAGTGTGGGAGCAAGAACCAGAGTGGGCGTGGTGTTAGTCTTGGAGGTGCCCTGAGCCAGTTCGGTGTCAGTGTTCGTGATGGCCACGCCCTCAGTCAGTGCCGTGTGAACCATTGCCCTGTGAGAGATTGCTGTGCACGCCGTGGGTGCTGTGCTGACACCAGTCCTTGCTTGCTCCTCGCTCAGCCTGGAGTCAGCCTCAGCTGTGGCCTCAGTTGCTTTGGTGGTGGCCTTTCTACGGCGGATGCACAGGAACCTCAGCAATGTCTGGAGCAGAAAGGAGGGCAGGAAGAGAGGGACATTCCATGGAGAGTTCCAGGCGTGATGCTTGGCTGGGCAGTGACAGCAGGTGGGGTTGGCTGCACGTACCTGTGCTGCTCTGCGGAAGCGGCCACGGGTGGGGTCCTGCTCTTGTGTCCGCTCCACGGCTGCATCTAGCAAAGAGGGAGCGCAGCCAGAGCTGAGGGGCTGTGGCAGAGGCCGGAGAACACAAGCCAGCCCTGCACCCCGCAGGCAGGGACAGCCCCAGGATGGCCCGGGGATGGAGCATGGCCACCAGCAGGGAGGTAAGCCCAGCCTCTGTTTGGTGCTGTCCATGGGCATGTCCACAGGGGAGGGCATGGCATGGCATGGCATGGCATGGCATGGCATGGCATGGGATACAGCCAAGCTGGCCGCAGGCAGAGGCCCTGTGGCCCAGCTCTGCCACTTACCATCCTGCAGTGGCTGGAACTGCTCCAGCTCTTCGGTCTGCTCTGCTGGGGCAGCTGCAGGGCCTTTCTTTTGTCTCCCCCTAAACACTCTTAACAGTTTGAGCACTCTGCCTGCCATTCTAGTCTGCCCTCAAGGGCACCTTCAGGACAGATGCTCCAGAAAAGCTGCCAGTCAAGCAGTGCTGCAGTCTGGCCGCAAGGCCAGCCGCAGGAGCAGTGCCTCGCAAAAGCTCTGGGTCAGCAACGAACGAGCTGGCTGCGTGGGGCTCCTCACAGCACAGCTCTGGCACGTCCTGTCCCATCACATGCACCGAGCACTGTGGCGTGGCCGGGTCACTGCCAGCACCTGTGTTACCAAGGGCCCATGTCACAAAGGGCCCTTGGAGACGCTGCCACGTGCCCTGAGATCCACTCCACCCCGCCCAAAGTGCTCCATGGTAGAAGCAATCTGTTGCTCCGAGTACCTAAGACAGCCCAGCACACACCAAGATCAGCAAAGCCCACAGGGAAGGTCTCTGGACGCTGCTGGGAGCCCACAGCCCGGCTCGGTGCTGCTGTCCTTGCACTTGCAGCTCGCAGCAAGCCAGATGCAAATGTATATTGCCAGGAGTTCAAACACACCACATAGGGAAGATGTCATTAGGGTGTGCATAAAGGCCTTTGAATTCAAAAGAGAGCTTTGGGGCTCTCAGCTGGACAGAGATGATCCAGCTCAGACCTCTGCTGAAAGGGCAGGAACACACTGCTGCAGGTGCTTGGGCTGCTCTGCGCAGGCCCAGGCAGATGCCAAAGCTCTTCATAGCCTCCTCCCTTTTCCTGCCCCTCTGCCAAGTGGAGCAGGCCTCAAGCACTGGAAGGACCACAGGGAGCCAAAAGGAGATAGTTGCAGCCAACTCACTGGGGGTCCTGGGGAAGCCTCTCTTATCCAAAGGATTTTCCTTGATGTATAGACTTCCAGGGAAACCCTAACCCTATGGACAACCTTACCCAGGAAACTATTTTTAATTTCAAGCAAGACATCTGCTTTCTTAGCAGACACCTGTCTTTCAAACCAGGACAAACTGCAACGCGTTGTGCGACTGGACCTGCAGGACAGGGACTTTTCAGCCTCATCTGCCCTTTTTCCCGTTTCACTGCACACAGCACAACATGAAAGAAAACAACAGCAAGGGCCCTTGTGTCCCAGGGCTAAACTTCACTCGCTATAGCTCCACAGAGACGTGGGGAAAGTGAACAAGACAAACTTTATTAAAGCAAAGCGAAGCGAAGGCATGAGCTGGAAGGGAAAGGAGAGGATGGGCTGAAGGGAGGGAACTGTCACAAGGGAGGGAGGGAGGCAGGAGGAGCTTGTGGAGCTCCTCACCGCCTCAGCAGGGAGTAGCATCAGCTGGGTGTGGAGCTCCAGCAGCATTGAGAGGAGGAGACACCACTTCTTGGCCAGGCACTTGAAGGGCTGGAAGAGAGAGGAACAGAGCCGTGGTCAGAGCCGGGATGCACACAAGAGCCCGAGAAGAAGCTCCTGCCAGGAGCATCCCAGCCAGCTCTTGCCGTGGCCTGGAAGGAGCAGGAGAAAATGGGATCAGCCGCAAGGTGCTGGCCACGGATCCCCCACGGCTCCTTGAAAGCTCTGTGTGCTGTGCCCACGCCGTCCCTCACGTGCACAGGCAGCAGAGCCCTCAGCAGCCGCACAGGGATTGCAGCTCCCCCGCCACACGCTGCTGGCACCGCACTGCCCGCACTCACCCTCACGGATGGGCTGGAGCTCTTGCTGCTGCCGCCCCGTCATCTCGTGCCTGAAGATCCCTGGGAACACAGAGCCCGTCGTGGCCCCCGAGCAGCACAGCTGCCCCCAGGGGCGCAGCCAGCCCCGAGGCCGCACGCCCTCCTCCCCCAGCAGCGCTCAGCCCGGGCCCTTGGCACACGCTGCCGCCCGAGGCTCGGCTGGAGAGAGCGGCAGCAGCCCTGAGGGCAGCCGGGGCTCCACCAGCCCGGCCCGGCTCCCGTTGGCAGATGCCAGTCCCTTGGGCAGCCGAGCCTTCTCCCTGGGGGACATGAGCAGTCCTCACCTCTGCCACATCCTGGTTCTCATCATGCCAGTATATAAAGGTGACAACAGGCTCCGCTCTCCACAATTCTCTTCAGGAGCTTTTCTCCCGTGTTCACCCTAAGCTCCATCACCTTTTGAAACAGCTGCATGGAAAGCAGCTGCACATGCCTGTTGTCCTGGTGGCAAATGACAAGAGATTTCAAGATGAACTTTTCCCGGCTCACCTGGGCAAAGGCCCCAAATCCACAGGGCACAAAGTTTCGGGCAGCATGCGGTGCCTGTGGCTAGGACCACAGAATCTTACGCTGTCGAAGAGTGGCACAAGCATCTCAGCCAGCTCCGGGGCAGTGGTGCTGCATTTTGTGGACACCAGGATGTTTTTGTCCTGGAGCACATTCATGAACACAGAGAGGGTCATCCCAACCACCTCTCCGTCTGCATCCCTCAGGAGCTCCAGAAACATGGGAGACATTTTGCAGAGGCTTTTGGCCTGTGTGGAAGGCAAGGCTGTGCTCTGAATCCATGAACGGCTTCAGCACCGAGACCGCCCTGGCACTGCACCCTGCTGCTGCTGCTGCTGCTGCAGGGCCCAGCAGCCAAAGGCACGTGCCGAACTACCGGGGCAGCAGAAACAGGAGGCAGGAGAGCTGGGAGCACTGCCTCAGCTGCCAAAGCCCAGCAAGGCCCAAGGGGCTCTGTTCCCCAGCCCCACGCTGGCAGCGCGGCCTCAGCCACTGCCCCCTTCTCACCATCAAGGGAGACTTGCTGAGCACCACGAAGCCTCTGAGCGCCAGGCGACGCCTCTCCGTGCACTCGCCCTGCACGTGCTTTGAGAGGATCGTCAGCATCCTGCGAGCACACACGTTCAAGTCGAGAACAGGCAGGAACTGAAAGGCAAAGGGCAGTGACAGGGCAGCAGCTGGCAGGAGCCTGCAACTGCCCAGGGCCAGGCCCAGGCCCAGGCAGCAGCCCCAGGTGCAGCACCGTGTCAGGCAGCTGCAGCTACGAGAGGCCAGAGAGCTGGGAGGCAGCTCAGGCAGGCAGCGCTGGCCTTCAGGCTCACCTCCACAAGGAGAGCCAGGGCAGGCAGATCCCAGCAGGGCTGCTCCTTGATGAGCAGCTTGAGCAGGCAGATGGTCATCGGGGTACATAAGCGGGTCAAGCCCCGGCGCAACTCCCTGGCCGGGGGGAAAAGGCACCAAGGCCCTGAGCCAGGCGGTTAAACCTGTGCCAGGACTGGCTGACAGAGGTGTGCTCTTTGCCCAGCACCCTCCTCTCGCAGCGTTTTCCTGGCTGCCCTGCTGTCCCTCCTGCCCACAACCACAGGGACCGTGTGGGGCACTCTGGGCACAAATGCCAGGGGCAGCAGGGAGAAACAGTCTCACCTGGCCAGCAGACCCACTGCATAGTGGTGGGTGTCGGCACAGAGCAGGGTGTCCCAGACACGCTTGCGCTCCAAAGCCAACAGCACCTCATCGTCACACCACAGGCGGCGGAGCAGAGCCTTGGTGTTCTGCACCGCAAATCTGTGTGCAGAGCAAAGCCCAGGTCACGCTGGGAGCACCGGCTCTGGGCACAAGGGCGTGGGAAGGACAGGACAAGTGGCACCTGTTGGGCTTAGCGGGAAGGCAGTGCTCCTCCCGGCACTTGCTCCAGAAGTTAGCGACATCCTCTGGTGTCTGCTCGTTGGTGACAAAAACTTGGAAGAGCAGAGCCACCAGCAGGTGGGCGGAATGAAAGGTTATTGTGTGCTGGCACTCGGGCACCTTGGCAATCACCCACAGCACCACAGTTGCCTGCAAAAGACAAACCACCTTAAGACAGCGTTCAGTGCCGGGCTGTCCATGTGGCAGGGCCTGGCAGGGGGAGCACTCGGCCTGCTGCCCCTGAGCCTTCCCCTAGGCCCGGTTTCAGCCCAGTGCCTTAAGCGGGGAGATGCAGGATAGGGAGGGCATGGAGAGCTTCTGGAGAGGCGGCCGGGGGCAAGCAAAGGCAAATTTCAGAAACTCACAGCCAGGGCAAAGACAGCCTTGTTGTCCCCACTGGAAGTGGATGTGCTGTGCCGTGGCCAGTCCTGCATCACACTGAGCAGTGTTGGAAAGACACTCTCAGCCGCTGGTCCCCATGATCCTATGGTTCTCCACATCGTTGCAGCAGCTCTGTGGGAGCAGAGCTGCATGTCAAAGGGATCTCAGCCCCAGTACCACGGCCTGTGCAGCTGCATGAGGCTGGGCGACAGAGCCGCGGTGCCCCGAGGGGCAGGGAGGGAGCATGGCAGCAGGCTCAGGAAGCAGAGGGACCTGTGAGTCCTGGAGCTCTCTGCCTGTCGGGCAGAGCCCACTGGACAGGCTCTGCAGGGCCACGGGCTCTAAAGGCCGGTGAGCTCTGAGCTCTCAAGGCAGTTACGCCCCGTACCTGTCACACGATGGGGCGCAGCGCAGCAGGGTCAGCGCCACGTGAGCAGGGTGGTTTTTAGCCAGCTGCAGAATGTTCATGCGCAGCCTGGCATCCACAGTCCCAAGGGACACAAGCCTCTGGTGAATGTCCCTCACCATGGCTGGCACCTGGAGGAGGCATGGGGAGACTTGAAATGCAGTCCAAGGGAGCAGCTTCCCCCGTCTCCGCCAAGGAATGATTCCCTTCTCAGCACACGGTGCTGGCCTCAAAGGCCGAGGTGGCCCAGTGGCTGTGGTTTGAGGGGCCACGCCATCCTGGAAGGCCTCCAGGCCCGGCCTCAGGCCTTACCTGCTGCTGAGAATAAACACCCGTCTGCTTGAAAAGACCCAGTGTGGGAGCAAGAACCAGAGTGGGCGTGGTGTTAGTCTTGGAGGTGCCCTGAGCCAGTTCGGTGTCAGTGTTCGTGATGGCCACGCCCTCAGTCAGTGCCGTGTGAACCATTGCCCTGTGAGAGATTGCTGTGCACGCCGTGGGTGCTGTGCTGACACCAGTCCTTGCTTGCTCCTCGCTCAGCCTGGAGTCAGCCTCAGCTGTGGCCTCAGTTGCTTTGGTGGTGGCCTTTCTACGGCGGATGCACAGGAACCTCAGCAATGTCTGGAGCAGAAAGGAGGGCAGGAAGAGAGGGACATTCCATGGAGAGTTCCAGGCGTGATGCTTGGCTGGGCAGTGACAGCAGGTGGGGTTGGCTGCACGTACCTGTGCTGCTCTGCGGAAGCGGCCACGGGTGGGGTCCTGCTCTTGTGTCCGCTCCACGGCTGCATCTAGCAAAGAGGGAGCGCAGCCAGAGCTGAGGGGCTGTGGCAGAGGCCGGAGAACACAAGCCAGCCCTGCACCCCGCAGGCAGGGACAGCCCCAGGATGGCCCGGGGATGGAGCATGGCCACCAGCAGGGAGGTAAGCCCAGCCTCTGTTTGGTGCTGCCCATGGGCATGTCCACAGGGGAGGGCATGGCATGGCATGGCATGGCATGGGATACAGCCAAGCTGGCCGCAGGCAGAGGCCCTGTGGCCCAGCTCTGCCACTTACCATCCTGCAGTGGCTGGAACTGCTCCAGCTCTTCGGTCTGCTCTGCTGGGGCAGCTGCAGGGCCTTTCTTTTGTCTCCCCCTAAACACTCTTAACAGTTTGAGCACTCTGCCTGCCATTCTAGTCTGCCCTCAAGGGCACCTTCAGGACAGATGCTCCAGAAAAGCTGCCAGTCAAGCAGTGCTGCAGTCTGGCCGCAAGGCCAGCCGCAGGAGCAGTGCCTCGCAAAAGCTCTGGGTCAGCAACGAACGAGCTGGCTGCGTGGGGCTCCTCACAGCACAGCTCTGGCACGTCCTGTCCCATCACATGCACCGAGCACTGTGGCGTGGCCGTGTCACTGCCAGCACCTGTGTTACCAAGGGCCCGTGTCACAAAGGGCCCTTGGAGACGCTGCCACGTGCCCTGAGATCCACTCCACCCCGCCCAAAGTGCTCCATGGTAGAAGCAATCTGTTGCTCCGAGTACCTAAGACAGCCCAGCACACACCAAGATCAGCAAAGCCCACAGGGAAGGTCTCTGGACGCTGCTGGGAGCCCACAGCCCGGCTCGGTGCTGCTGTCCTTGCACTTGCAGCTCGCAGCAAGCCAGATGCAAATGTATATTGCCAGGAGTTCAAACACACCACATAGGGAAGATGTCATTAGGGTGTGCATAAAGGCCTTTGAATTCAAAAGAGAGCTTTGGGGCTCTCAGCTGGACAGAGATGATCCAGCTCAGACCTCTGCTGAAAGGGCAGGAACACACTGCTGCAGGTGCTTGGGCTGCTCTGCGCAGGCCCAGGCAGATGCCAAAGCTCTTCATAGCCTCCTCCCTTTTCCTGCCCCTCTGCCAAGTGGAGCAGGCCTCAAGCACTGGAAGGACCACAGGGAGCCAAAAGGAGATAGTTGCAGCCAACTCACTGGGGGTCCTGGGGAAGCCTCTCTTAACCAAAGGATTTTCCTTGATGTATAGACTTCCAGGGAAACCCTAACCCTAACCCTAAGCACAACCTAACCCAGGAAACTATTTTTAATTTCAAGCAAGACATCTGCTTTCTTAGCAGACACCTGTCTTTCAAACCAGGACAAACTGCAACGCGTTGTGCGACTGGACCTGCAGGACAGGGACTTTTCAGCCTCATCTGCCCTTTTTCCCGTTTCACTGCACACAGCACAACATGAAAGAAAACAACAGCAAGGGCCCTTGTGTCCCAGGGCTAAACTTCACTCGCTATAGCTCCACAGAGACGTGGGGAAAGTGAACAAGACAAACTTTATTAAAGCAAAGCGAAGCGAAGGCATGAGCTGGAAGGGAAAGAAGAGGATGGGCTGAAGGGAGGGAACTGTCACAAGGGAGGGAGGGAGGCAGGAGGAGCTTGTGGAGCTCCTCACCGCCTCAGCAGGGAGTAGCATCAGCTGGGTGTGGAGCTCCAGCAGCATTGAGAGGAGGAGACACCACTTCTTTGCCAGGCACTTGAAGGGCTGGAAGAGAGAGGAACAGAGCCGTGGTCAGAGCCGGGATGCACACAAGAGCCCGAGAAGAAGCTCCTGCCAGGAGCATCCCAGCCAGCTCCTGCCGTGGCCTGGAAGGAGCAGGAGAAAATGGGATCAGCCGCAAGGTGCTGGCCACGGATCCCCCACGGCTCCTTGAAAGCTCTGTGTGCTGTGCCCACGCCGTCCCTCACGTGCACAGGCAGCAGAGCCCTCAGCAGCCGCACAGGGATTGCAGCTCCCCGCCACACGCTGCTGGCACCGCGACTGCCCGCGACTCACCCTCACGGATGGGTTGGAGCTCTTGCTGCTGCCGCCCCATCATCTCGCGCCTGAAGATCCCTGGGAACACAGAGCCCGTCGTGGCCCCGAGCAGCACAGTTGCCCCCAGGGGCGCAGCCAGCCCCGAGGCCGCGACGCCCTCCTCCCCCAGCAGCGCTCAGCCCGGGCCCTTGGCACACGCTGCCGCCCCGAGGCTCGGCTGGAGAGAGCGGCAGCAGCCCTGAGGGCAGCCGGGCTCCACCAGCCCCGGCCCGGCTCCCGTTGGCAGATGCCAGTCCCTTGGGCAGCCGAGCCTTCTCCCTGGGGGACATGAGCAGTCCTCACCTCTGCCACATCCTGGTTCTCATCATGCCAGTATATAAAGGTGACAACAGGCTCCGCTCCACAATTCTCTTCAGGAGCTTTTCTCCCGTGTTCACCCTAAGCTCCATCACCTTTTGAAACAGCTGCATGGAAAGCAGCTGCACATGCCTGTTGTCCTGGTGGCAAATGACAAGAGATTTCAAGATGAACTTTTCCCGGCTCACCTGGGCAAAGGCCCCAAATCCACAGGGCACAAAGTTTCGGGCAGCATGCGGTGCCTGTGGCTAGGACCACAGAATCTTACGCTGTCGAAGAGTGGCACAAGCGTCTCAGCCAGCTCCGGGGCAGTGGTGCTGCATTTTGTGGACACCAGGATGTTTTTGTCCTGGAGCACATTCATGAACACAGAGAGGGTCATCCCAACCACCTCTCCGTCTGCATCCCTCAGGAGCTCCAGAAACATGGGAGACATTTTGCAGAGGCTTTTGGCCTGTGTGGAAGGCAAGGCTGTGCTCTGAATCCATGAACGGCTTCAGCACCGAGACCGCCCTGGCACTGCACCCTGCTGCTGCTGCTGCTGCTGCAGGGCCCAGCAGCCAAAGGCACGTGCCCGAACTACCGGGCAGCAGAAACAGGAGGCAGGAGAGCTGGGAGCACTGCCTCAGCTGCCAAAGCCCAGCAAGGCCCAAGGGGCTCTGTTCCCCAGCCCCACGCTGGCAGCGCCGGCCTCAGCCACTGCCCCCTTCTCACCATCAAGGGAGACTTGCTGAGCACCACGAAGCCTCTGAGCGCCAGGCGACGCCTCTCCGTGCACTCGCCCTGCACGTGCTTTGAGAGGATCGTCAGCATCCCGCGAGCACACACGTTCAAGTCCAGAACAGGCAGGAACTGAAAGGCAAGGGCAGTGACAGGGCAGCAGCTGGCAGGAGCCTGCAACTGCCCAGGGCCAGGCCCAGGCCCAGGCAGCAGCCCCAGGTGCAGCACCGTGTCAGGCAGCTGCAGCTACGAGAGGCCAGAGAGCTGGGAGGCAGCTCAGGCAGGCAGCGCTGGCCTTCAGGCTCACCTCCACAAGGAGAGCCAGGGCAGGCAGATCCCAGCAGGGCTGCTCCCTGATGAGCAGCTTGAGCAGGCAGATGGTCATCGGGGTACATAAGCGGGTCAAGCCCCGGGCGCAACTCCCCTGGCAGGGGGAAAAGGCACCAAGGCCCTGAGCCAGGCGGTTCAACCTGTGCCAGGACCGACTGACAGAGGTGTGCTCTTTGCCCAGCACCCCGCGAGGGGACGTGGACCCTTTTGGAGGCGGCTGCTCCTGGGCACCCTCCTCTCGCGAGCGTTTTCCTGGTTGCCCTGCTGTCCCTCCTGCCCACAACCACAGGGACCGTGTGGGGGCACTCTGGGCACAAATGCCAGGGGCAGCAGGGAGAAACAGTCTCACCTGGCCAGCAGACCCACTGCATAGTGGTGGGTGTCGGCACAGAGCAGGGTGTCCCAGACACGCTATACTCCAAAGCCAACAGCACCTCATCGTCACACCACAGGCGCGGAGCAGAGCCTTGGTGTTCTGCACCGCAAATCTGTGTGCAGAGCAAAGCCCAGGTCACGCTGGGAGCACCGGCTCTGGGCACAAGGGCGTGGGAAGGACAGGACAAGTGGCACCTGTTGGGCTTAGCGGGAAGGCAGTGCTCCTCCCGGCACTCGCCCAGAAGTTAGCGACGCCCTCTGGTGTCTGCTCGTTGGTGACAAAAACTTGAAGAGCAGAGCCACCAGCAGGTGGGCGGAATGAAAGGTTATTGTGTGCTGGCACTCGGGCACCTTGGCAATCACCCACAGCACCACAGTTGCCTGCAAAAGACAAACCACCTTAAGACGACGTTCAGTGCCGGGCTGTCCATGTGGCAGGGCCTGGCAGGGGGAGCACTCGGCCTGCTGCCCCTGAGCCTTCCCCTAGGCCCGGTTTCAGCCCAGTGCCTTAAGCGGGGAGATGCAGGATAGGGAGGGCATGGAGAGCTTCTGGAGAGGCGGCCGGGGGCAAGCAAAGGCAAATTTCAGAAACTCACAGCCAGGGCAAAGACAGCCTTGTTGTCCCCACTGGAAGTGGATGTGCTGTGCCGTGGCCAGTCCTGCATCACACTGAGCAGTGTTGGAAAGACACTCTCAGCCGCTGGTCCCCATGATCCTATGGTTCTCCACATCGTTGCAGCAGCTCTGTGGGAGCAGAGCTGCATGTCAAAGGGATCTCAGCCCCAGTACCACGGCCTGTGCAGCTGCATGAGGCTGGGCGACAGAGCCGCGGTGCCCCGAGGGGCAGGGAGGGAGCATGGCAGCAGGCTCAGGAAGCAGAGGGACCTGTGAGTCCTGGAGCTCTCTGCCTGTCGGGCAGAGCCCACTGGACAGGCTCTGCAGGGCCACGGGCTCTAAAGGCCGGGTGAGCTCTGAGCTCTCAAGGCAGTTACGCCTGCACTGTCACACGATGGGGCGCAGCGCAGCAGGGTCAGCGCCACGTGAGCAGGGTGGTTTTTAGCCAGCTGCAGAATGTTCATGCGCAGCCTGGCATCCACAGTCCCAAGGGACACAAGCCTCTGGTGAATGTCCCTCACCATGGCTGGCACCTGGAGGAGGCATGGGGAGACTTGAAATGCAGTCCAAGGGAGCAGCTTCCCCCGCCTCCCGCCAAGGAATGATTCCCTTCTCAGCACACGGTGCTGGCCTCAAAGGCCGAGGTGGCCCAGTGGCTGTGGTTTGAGGGGCCACGCCATCCTGGAAGGCCTCCAGGCCCGGCCTCAGGCCTTACCTGCTGCTGAGAATAAACACCCGCCTGCTTGAAAAGACCCAGTGTGGGAGCAAGAACCAGAGTGGGCGTGGTGTTAGTCTTGGAGGTGCCCTGAGCCAGTTCGGGTGTCAGTGTTCGTGATGGCCACGCCCTCAGTCAGTGCCGTGTGAACCATTGCCCTGTGAGAGATTGCTGTGCACGCCGTGGGTGCTGTGCTGACACCAGTCCTTGCTTGCTCCTCGCTCAGCCTGGAGTCAGCCTCAGCTGTGGCCTCAGTTGCTTTGGTGGTGGCCTTTCTACGGGCGGATGCACAGGAACCCTCAGCAATGTCTGGAGCAGAAAGGAGGGCAGGAAGAGAGGGACATTCCATGGAGAGTTCCAGGCGTGATGCTTGGCTGGGCAGTGACAGCAGGTGGGGTTGGCTGCACGTACCTGTGCTGCTCTGCGGAAGCGGCCACGGGTGGGGTCCTGCTCTTGTGTCCGCTCCACGGCTGCATCTAGCAAAGAGGGAGCGCAGCCAGAGCTGAGGGGCTGTGGCAGAGGCCGGAGAACACAAGCCAGCCCTGCACCCCGCAGGCAGGGACAGCCCCAGGATGGCCCGGGGATGGAGCATGGCCACCAGCAGGGAGGTAAGCCCAGCCTCTGTTTGGTGCTGTCCATGGGCATGTCCACAGGGGAGGGCATGGCATGGCATGGCATGGCATGG
>CM067592.1:65878467-65904678 GCA_034336665.1 Luscinia megarhynchos
GCCAGCTTGGCTGTATCCCATGCCATGCCATGCCATGCCATGCCATGCCCTCCCCTGTGGACATGCCCATGGACAGCACCAAACAGAGGCTGGGCTTACCTCCCTGCTGGTGGCCATGCTCCATCCCCGGGCCATCCTGGGGCTGTCCCTGCCTGCGGGGGTGCAGGGCTGGCTTGTGTTCTCCGGCCTCTGCCACAGCCCCTCAGCTCTGGCTGCGCTCCCTCTTTGCTAGATGCAGCCGTGGAGGCGGACACAAGAGCAGGACCCCACCCGTGGCCGCTTCCGCAGAGCAGCACAGGTACGTGCAGCCAACCCCACCTGCTGTCACTGCCCAGCCAAGCATCACGCCTGGAACTCTCCATGGAATGTCCCTCTCTTCCTGCCCTCCTTTCTGCTCCAGACATTGCTGAGGTTCCTGTGCATCCGCCCGTAGAAAGGCCACCACCAAAGCAACTGAGGCCACAGCTGAGGCTGACTCCAGGCTGAAGGCGAGGGAGCAAGCAAGGACTGGTGTCAGCACAGCACCTACCGGCGTGCACAGCAATCTCTCACAGGGCAATGGTTCACACGGCACTGACTGAGGGCGTGGCCATCACGAACACTGACACCCGAACTGGCTCAGGGCACCTCCAAGACTAACACCACGCCCACTCTGGTTCTTGCTCCCACACTGGATACTATTTCAAGCAGGCGGGTGTTTATTCTCAGCAGCAGGTAAGGCCTGAGGCCGGGCCTGGAGGCCTTCCAGGATGGCGTGGCCCCTCAAACCACAGCCACTGGGCCACCTCGGCCTTTGAGGCCAGCACCGTGTGCTGAGAAGGGAATCATTCCTTGGCGGAGACGGGGGAAGCTGCTCCCTTGGACTGCATTTCAAGTCTCCCCATGCCTCCTCCAGGTGCCAGCCATGGTGAGGGACATTCACCAGAGGCTTGTGTCCCTTGGGACTGTGGATGCCAGGCTGCGCATGAACATTCTGCAGCTGGCTAAAACCACCCTGCTCACGTGGCGCTGACCCTGCTGCGCTGCGCCCCATCGTGTGACAGGTGCGGGGCGTAACTGCCTTGAGAGCTCAGAGCTCACCGGCCTTTAGAGCCCGTGGCCCTGCAGAGCCTGTCCAGTGGGCTCTGCCCGACAGGCAGAGAGCTCCAGGACTCACAGGTCCCTCTGCTTCCTGAGCCTGCTGCCATGCTCCCTCCCTGCCCCTCGGGCACCCGCGGCTCTGTCGCCCAGCCTCATGCAGCTGCACAGGGCCGTGGTACTGGGGCTGAGATCCCTTTGACATGCAGCTCTGCTCCCACAGAGCTGCTGCAACGATGTGGAGAACCATAGGATCATGGGGACCAGCGGCTGAGAGTGTCTTTTCCAACACTGCTCAGTGTGATGCAGGACTGGCCACGGCACAGCACATCCACTTCCAGTGGGGGACAACAAGGCTGTCTTTGCCCTGGCTGTGAGTTTCTGAAATTTGCCTTTGCTTGCCCCCGGCCGCCTCTCCAGAAGCTCTCCATGCCCCTCCCTATCCTGCATCTCCCCGCTTAAGGCACTGGGCTGAAACCGGGCCTAGGGGAAGGCTCAGGGGCAGCAGGCCGAGTGCTCCCCCTGCCAGGCCCTGCCACATGGACAGCCCGGCACTGAACGCTGTCTTAAGGTGGTTTGTCTTTTGCAGGCAACTGTGGTGCTGTGGGTGATTGCCAAGGTGCCCGAGTGCCAGCACACAATAACCTTTCATTCCGCCCACCTGCTGGTGGCTCTGCTCTTCCAAGTTTTTGTCACCAACGAGCAGACACCAGAGGACGTCGCTAACTTCTGGAGCGAGTGCCGGGAGGAGCACTGCCTTCCCGCTAAGCCCAACAGGTGCCACTTGTCCTGTCCTTCCCACGCCCTTGTGCCCAGAGCCGGTGCTCCCAGCGTGACCTGGGCTTTGCTCTGCACACAGATTTGCGGTGCAGAACACCAAGGCTCTGCTCCGCCGCCTGTGGTGTGACGATGAGGTGCTGTTGGCTTTGGAGCGCAAGCGTGTCTGGGACACCCTGCTCTGTGCCGACACCCACCACTATGCAGTGGGTCTGCTGGCCAGGTGAGACTGTTTCTCCCTGCTGCCCCTGGCATTTGTGCCCAGAGTGCCCCACACGGTCCCTGTGGTTGTGGGCAGGAGGGACAGCAGGGCAGCCAGGAAAACGCTGCGAGAGGAGGGTGCCCAGGAGCAGCCGCCTCCAAAAGGGTCCACGTCCCCTCGCAGGGTGCTGGGCAAAGAGCACACCTCTGTCAGTCGGTCCTGGCACAGGTTGAACCGCCTGGCTCAGGGCCTTGGTGCCTTTTCCCCCCTGCCAGGGAGTTGCGCCGGGGCTTGACCCGCTTATGTACCCCGATGACCATCTGCCTGCTCAAGCTGCTCATCAGGGAGCAGCCCTGCTGGGATCTGCCTGCCCTGGCTCTCCTTGTGGAGGTGAGCCTGAAGGCCAGCGCTGCCTGCCTGAGCTGCCTCCCAGCTCTCTGGCCTCTCGTAGCTGCAGCTGCCTGACACGGTGCTGCACCTGGGGCTGCTGCCTGGGCCTGGGCCTGGCCCTGGGCAGTTGCAGGCTCCTGCCAGCTGCTGCCCTGTCACTGCCCCTTTGCCTTTCAGTTCCTGCCTGTTCTGGACTTGAACGTGTGTGCTCGCGAGGATGCTGGCGATCCTCTCAAAGCACGTGCAGGGCGAGTGCACGGAGAGGCGTCGCCTGGCGCTCAGAGGCTTCGTGGTGCTCAGCAAGTCTCCCTTGATGGTGAGAAGGGGGCAGTGCTGAGGCCGCTGCCAGCGTGGGGCTGGGGAACAGAGCCCCTTGGGCCTTGCTGGGCTTTGGCAGCTGAGGCAGTGCTCCCAGCTCTCCTGCCTCCTGTTTCTGCTGCCCCGGTAGTTCGGCACGTGCCTTTGGCTGCTGGGCCCTGCAGCAGCAGCAGCAGCAGCAGGGGTGCAGTGCCAGGGGCGGTCTCGGTGCTGAAGCCGTTCATGGATTCAGAGCACAGCCTTGCCTTCCACACAGGCCAAAAGCCTCTGCAAAATGTCTCCCATGTTTCTGGAGCTCCTGAGGGATGCCGACGGAGAGGTGGTTGGGATGACCCTCTCTGTGTTCATGAATGTGCTCCAGGACAAAAGACATCCTGGTGTCCACAAAATGCAGCACCACTGCCCCGGAGCTGGCTGAGATGCTTGTGCCACTCTTCGACAGCGTAAGATTCTGTGGTCCTAGCCACAGGCACCGCATGCTGCCCGAAACTTTGTGCCCTGTGGATTTGGGGGCCTTTGCCCAGGTGAGCCGGGGAAAAGTTCATCTTGAAATCTCTTGTCATTTGCCACCAGGACAACAGGCATGTGCAGCTGCTTTCCATGCAGCTGTTTCAAAAGGTGATGGAGCTTAGGGTGAACACGGGAGAAAAGCTCCTGAAGACAACTGTGAAGCAGAGCCTGTTGTCACCTTTTACTATACTGGCATGATGAGAACCAGGATGTGGCAGAGGTGAGGACTGCTCATGTCCCCCAGGGAGAAGGCTCGGCTGCCCAAGGGACTGGCATCTGCCAGCGGGGAGCCGGGCGGGGCTGGTGGAGCCCCGGCTGCCCTCAGGGCTGCTGCCGCTCTCTCCAGCCGAGCCTCGGGGCGGCAGCGTGTGCCAAGGGCCCGGGCTGAGCGCTGCTGGGGGAGGAGGGCGTGCGGCCTCGGGGCTGGCTGCGCCCCTGGGGGGCAGCTGTGCTGCTCGGGGGCCACGGCGGGCTCTGTGTTCCCAGGGATCTTCAGGCACGAGATGACGGGCGGCAGCAGCAAGAGCTCCAGCCCATCCGTGAGGGTGAGTCGCGGGCAGTCGCGGTGCCAGCAGCGTGTGGCGGGGGAGCTGCAATCCCTGTCGCGGCTGCTGAGGGGCTCTGCTGCCTGTGCACGTGAGGGGACGGCGTGGGCACAGCACACAGAGCTTTCAAGGAGCCGTGGGGGATCCGTGGCCAGCACCTTGCGGCTGATCCCATTTTCTCCTGCTCCTTCCAGGCCACGGCAAGAGCTGGCTGGGATGCTCCTGGCAGGAGCTTCTTCTCGGGCTCTTGTGTGCATCCCGGCTCTGACCACGGCTCTGTTCCTCTCTCTTCCAGCCCTTCAAGTGCCTGGCAAAGAAGTGGTGTCTCCTCCTCTCAATGCTGCTGGAGCTCCACACCCAGCTGATGCTACTCCCTGCTGAGGCGGTGAGGAGCTCCACAAGCTCCTCCTGCCTCCCTCCCTCCCTTGTGACAGTTCCCTCCCTTCAGCCCATCCTCTCCTTTCCCTTCCAGCTCATGCCTTCGCTTCGCTTTGCTTTAATAAAGTTTGTCTTGTTCACTTTCCCCACGTCTCTGTGGAGCTATAGCGAGTGAAGTTTAGCCCTGGGACACAAGGGCCCTTGCTGTTGTTTTCTTTCATGTTGTGCTGTGTGCAGTGAAACGGGAAAAAGGGCAGATGAGGCTGAACAGTCCCTGTCCTGCAGGTCCAGTCGCACAACGTGTTGCAGTTTGTCCTGGTTTGAAAGACAGGTGTCTGCTAAGAAAGCAGATGTCTTGCTTGAAATTAAAAATAGTTTCCTGGGTTAGGTTGTGCTTAGGGTTAGGGTTAGGGTTTCCCTGGAAGTCTATACATTAAGGAAAATCCTTTGGATAAGAGAGGCTTCCCCAGGACCCCCAGTGAGTTGGCTGCAACTATCTCCTTTTGGGTCCCTGTGGTCCTTTCAGTGCTTGAGGCCTGCTCCACTTGGCAGAGGGGCAGGAAAAGGGAGGAGGCTATGAAGAGCTTTGGCATCTGCCTGGGCCTGCGCAGAGCAGCCCAAGCACCTGCAGCAGTGTGTTCCTGCCCTTTCAGCAGAGGTCTGAGCTGGATCATCTCTGTCCAGCTGAGAGCCCCAAAGCTCTCTTTTGAATTCAAAGGCCTTTATGCACACCCTAATGACATCTTCCCTATGTGGCGTGTTTGAACTCCTGGCAATATACATTTGCATCTGGCTTGCTGCGAGCTGCAAGTGCAAGGACAGCAGCACCGAGCCGGGCTGTGGGCTCCCAGCAGCGTCCAGAGACCTTCCCTGTGGGCTTTGCTGATCTTGGTGTGTGCTGGGCTGTCTTAGGTACTCGGAGCAACAGATTGCTTCTACCATGGAGCACTTTGGGCGGGGTGGGGTGGAACTCAGGGCACGTGGCAGCGTCTCCAAGGGCCCTTTGTGACATGGGCCCTTGGTAACACAGGTGCTGGCAGTGACCCGGCCAGGCCACAGTGCTCGGTGCATGTGATGGGACAGGACGTGCCAGAGCTGTGCTGTGAGGAGCCCCACGCAGCCAGCTCGTTCGTTGCTGACCCAGAGCTTTTGCGAGGCACTGCTCCTGCGGCTGGCCTTGCGGCCAGACTGCAGCACTGCTTGACTGGCAGCTTTTCTGGAGCATCTGTCCTGAAGGTGCCCTTGAGGGCAGACTAGAATGGCAGGCAGAGTGCTCAAACTGTTAAGAGTGTTTAGGGGGAGACAAAAGAAAGGCCCTGCAGCTGCCCCAGCAGAGCAGACCGAAGAGCTGGAGCAGTTCCAGCCACTGCAGGATGGTAAGTGGCAGAGCTGGGCCACAGGGCTTCTGCCTGCGGCCAGCTTGGCTGTATCCCATGCCATGCCATGCCATGCCATGCCATGCCCTCCCCCTGTGGACATGCCCATGGGGACAGCACCAAACAGAGGCTGGGCTTACCTCCCCTGCTGGTGGCCATGCTCCATCCCCGGGCCATCCTGGGCTGTCCCTGCCTGCGGGGGTGCAGGGCTGGCTTGTGTTCTCCGGCCTCTGCCACAGCCCCTCAGCTCTGGCTGCGCTCCCTCTTTGCTAGATGCAGCCGTGGAGCGGACACAAGAGCAGGACCCCACCCCGTGGCCGCTTCCGCAGAGCAGCACAGGTACGTGCAGCCAACCCCACCTGCTGTCACTGCCCAGCCAAGCATCACGCCTGGAACTCTCCATGGAATGTCCCTCTCTTCCTGCCCTCCTTTCTGCTCCAGACATTGCTGAGGGTTCCTGTGCATCCGCCCGTAGAAAGGCCACCACCAAAGCAACTGAGGCCACAGCTGAGGCTGACTCCAGGCTGAGCGAGGAGCAAGCAAGGACTGGTGTCAGCACAGCACCCACGGCGTGCACAGCAATCTCTCACAGGGCAATGGTTCACACGGCACTGACTGAGGGCGTGGCCATCACGGAACACTGACACCCGAACTGGCTCAGGGCACCTCCAAGACTAACACCACGCCCACTCTGGTTCTTGCTCCCACACTGGGGATCTTTTCAAGCAGACGGGTGTTTATTCTCAGCAGCAGGTAAGGCCTGAGGCCGGGCCTGGAGGCCTTCCAGGATGGCGTGGCCCCTCAAACCACAGCCACTGGGCCACCTCGGCCTTTGAGGCCAGCACCGTGTGCTGAGAAGGGAATCATTCCTTGGCGGAGACGGGGGAAGCTGCTCCCTTGGACTGCATTTCAAGTCTCCCCATGCCTCCTCCAGGTGCCAGCCATGGTGAGGGACATTCACCAGAGGCTTGTGTCCCTTGGGACTGTGGATGCCAGGCTGCGCATGAACATTCTGCAGCTGGCTAAAACCACCCTGCTCACGTGGCGCTGACCCTGCTGCGCTGTGCCCCCATCGTGTGACAGGTACGGGGCGTAACTGCCTTGAGAGCTCAGAGCTCACCGGCCTTTAGAGCCCGTGGCCCTGCAGAGCCTGTCCAGTGGGCTCTGCCCGACAGGCAGAGAGCTCCAGGACTCACAGGTCCCTCTGCTTCCTGAGCCTGCTGCCATGCTCCCTCCCTGCCCCCTCGGGGGCACCCAGCGGCTCTGTCGCCCAGCCTCATGCAGCTGCACAGGCCGTGGTACTGGGGGCTGAGATCCCTTTGACATGCAGCTCTGCTCCCACAGAGCTGCTGCAACGATGTGGGAGAACCATAGGGATCATGGGGACCAGCGGCTGAGAGTGTCTTTCCAACACTGCTCAGTGTGATGCAGGACTGGCCACGGCACAGCACATCCACTTCCAGTGGGGACAACAAGGCTGTCTTTGCCCTGGCTGTGAGTTTCTGAAATTTGCCTTTGCTTGCCCCCCGGCCGCCTCTCCAGAAGCTCTCCATGCCCCTCCCTATCCTGCATCTCCCCGCTTAAGGCACTGGGCTGAAAACCGGGCCTAGGGGAAGGCTCAGGGGCAGCAGGCCGAGTGCTCCCCCCTGCCAGGCCCTGCCACATGGACAGCCCGGCACTGAACGCTGTCTTAAGGTGGTTTGTCTTTTGCAGGCAACTGTGGTGCTGTGGGTGATTGCCAAGGTGCCCGAGTGCCAGCACACAATAACCTTTCATTCCTCTCCACCTGCTGGTGGCTCTGCTCTTCCAAGTTTTTGTCACCAACGAGCAGACACCAGAGGACGTCGCTAACTTCTGGAGCGAGTGGCCGGAGGGAGCACTGCCTTCCCGCTAAGCCCAACAGGTGCCACTTGTCCTGTCCTTCCCATCCCCTTGTGCCCAGAGCCGGTGCTCCCAGCGTGATCTGGGCTTTTGCTCTGCACACAGATTTGCGGTGCAGAACACCAAGGCTCTGCTCCTCCCCTGTGGTGTGACGATGAGGTGCTGTTGGCTTTGGAGCCGCTAGCGTGTTGGGACACCCTGCTCTGTGCCGACACCCACCACTATGCAGTGGGTCTGCTGGCCAGGTGAGACTGTTTCTCCCTGCTGCCCCTGGCATTTGTGCCCAGAGTGCCCCCACACGGTCCCTGTGGTTGTGGGCAGGAGGGACAGCAGGGCAGCCAGGAAAACGCTGCGAGAGGAGGGTGCCCAGGAGCAGCCGCCTCCAAAAGGGTCCACGCCCCTCGCGAGGGTGTGCTGGGCAAAGAGCACACCTCTGTCAGTCGGTCGCGGCACAGGTTTAACCGCCTGGCTCAGGGCCTTGGTGCCTTTTCCCCCCTGCCAGGGAGTTGGCGCCGGGCTTGACCCGCTTATGTACCCCGATGACCATCTGCCTGCTCAAGCTGCTCATCAGGGAGCAGCCCTGCTGGGATCTGCCTGCCCTGGCTCTCCTTGTGGAGGTGAGCCTGAAGGCCAGCGCTGCCTGCCTGAGCTGCCTCCCAGCTCTCTGGCCTCTCGTAGCTGCAGCTGCCTGACCCCGGTGTTGCACCTGGGGCTGCTGCCTGGGCCTGGGCCTGGCCCTGGGCAGTTGCAGGCTCCTGCCAGCTGCTGCCCTGTCACTGCCCCTTTGCCTTTCAGTTCCTGCCTGTTCTCGACTTGAAAGTGTGTGCTCGCGAGGATGCTGACGATCCTCTCAAAGCACGTGCAGGGCGAGTGCACGGAGAGGCGCTCGCCTGGCTTCAGAGGCTTCGTGGTGCTCAGCAAGTCTCCCTTGATGGTGAGAAGGGGGCAGTGGCTGAGGCCGCTGCCAGCGTGGGGCTGGGGAACAGAGCCCCTTGGCCTTTGCTGGGTTTTTGGCAGCTGAGGCAGTGCTCCCAGCTCTCCTGCCTCCTGTTTCTGCTGCCCCGGTAGTTCGGCACGTTGCCTTTGAGCTGCTGGGCCCTGCAGCAGCAGCAGCAGCAGCAGGGGTGCAGTGCCAGGGCGGTCTCGTGCTGAAACCGCTCATGGATTCAGAGCACAGCCTTGCCTTCCACACAGGCCAAAAGCCTCTGCAAAATGTCTCCCATGTTTCTGGAGCTCCTGAGGGATGCCGACGGAGAGGTGGTTGGGATGACCCTCTCTGTGTTCATGAATGTGCTCCAGGACAAAAACATCCTGGTGTCCACAAATGCAGCACCACTGCCCCGAGCTGGCTGAGATGCTTGTGCCACTCTTCAGGACAGCGAAGATTCTGTGGCCCCAGCCACAGGCACCGCGATGCTGCCCTAAACTTTGTGCCCTGTGGGATTTGGGGGCCTTTGCCCAGGTGAGCCGGGGAAAAGTTCATCTTGAAATCTCTTGTCATTTGCCACCAGGACAACAGGCATGTGCAGCTGCTTTCCATGCAGCTGTTTCAAAAGGTGATGGAGCTTAGGGTGAACACGGGAGAAAAAGCTCCTGAAGAGAATTGTGGAGCAGGAGCCTCTTGTCACCTTTTACTATACTGGCATGATGAGAACCAGGATGTGGCAGAGGTGAGGACTGCTCATGTCCCCCAGGGAGAAGGCTCGGCTGCCCAAGGGACTGGCATCTGCCAACGGGAGCCGGGCGGGGCTGGTGGAGCCCCTCGCTGCCCTCAGGGGCTGCTGCCGCTCTCTCCAGCCGAGCCTCGGGCGGCAGCGTGTGCCAAGGGCCCGGGCTGAGCGCTGCTGGGGAGGAGGGCGTCGCGGCCTCGGGGCTGGCTGCGCCCCTGGGGGGCAGCTGTGCTGCTCGGGGCCACGACGGGCTCTGTGTTCCCAGGGATCTTCAGGCACGAGATGATGGGGCGGCAGCAGCAAGAGCTCCAGCCCATCCGTGAGGGTGAGTGCGGGCAGTGCGGTGCCAGCAGCGTGTGGCGGGGGAGCTGCAATCCCTGGCGCGCTGCTGAGGGCTCTGCTGCCTGTGCACGGAGGGACGGCGTGGGCACAGCACACAGAGCTTTCAAGGAGCCGTGGGGGATCCGTGGCCAGCACCTTGCGGCTGATCCCATTTTCTCCTGCTCCTTCCAGGCCACGGCAAGAGCTGGCTGGGATGCTCCTGGCAGGAGCTTCTTCTCGGGCTCTTGTGTGCATCCCTGCCTGACCACGTGCTCTGTTCCTCTCTCTTCCAGCCCTTCAAGTGCCTGGCCAAGAAGTGGTGTCTCCTCCTCTCAATGCTGCTGGAGCTCCACACCCAGCTGATGCTACTCCCCTGCTGAGGCGGTGAGGAGCTCCACAAGCTCCTCCTGCCTCCCTCCCTCCCCTTGTGACAGTTCCCTCCCTTCAGCCCATCCTCTCCTTTCCCTTCCAGCTCATGCCTTCGCTTCGCTTTGCTTTAATAAAGTTTGTCTTGTTCACTTTCCCCACGTCTCTGTGGAGCTATAGCGAGAGAAGTTTAGCCCTGGGACACAAGGGCCCTTGCTGTTGTTTTCTTTCATGTTGTGCTGTGTGCAGTGAAACGGGAAAAGGGCAGATGAGGCTGAAAAAGTCCCTGTCCTGCAGGTCCAGTCGCTACTAACGCGTTGCAGTTTGTCCTGGTTTGAAAGACAGGTGTCTGCTAAGAAAGCAGATGTCTTGCTTGAAAATTAAAAATAGTTTCCTGGGTAAGGTTGTGCTTAGGGTTAGGGTTAGGGTTTCCCTGGAAGTCTATACATCAAGGAAAATCCTTTGGATAAGAGAGGCTTCCCCAGGACCCCCAGTGAGTTGGCTGCAACTATCTCCTTTTGGCTCCCTGTGGTCCTTCCAGTGCTTGAGGCCTGCTCCACTTGGCAGAGGGGCAGGAAAGGAGGAGGCTATGAAGAGCTTTGGCATCTGCCTGGGCCTGCGCAGAGCAGCCCAAGCACCTGCAGCAGTGTGTTCCTGCCCTTTCAGCAGAGGTCTGAGCTGGATCATCTCTGTCCAGCTGAGAGCCCCCAAAGCTCTCTTTTGAATTCAAAGGCCTTTATGCACACCCTAATGACATCTTCCCTATGTGGTGTGTTTGAACTCCTGGCAATATACATTTGCATCTGGCTTGCTGCGAGCTGCAAGTGCAAGGACAGCAGCACCGAGCCGGGCTGTGGGCTCCCAGCAGCCCAGAGACCTTCCCTGTGGGCTTTGCTGATCTTGGTGTGTGCTGGGCTGTCTTAGGTACTCGGAGCAACAGATTGCTTCTACCATGGAGCACTCTGGGCGGGTGGCGTGGAACTCAGGGCACGTGGCAGCGTCTCCAAGGGCCCTTTGTGACATGGGCCCTTGGTAACACAGGTGCTGGCAGTGACCCGGCCACGCCACAGTGCTCGGTGCATGTGATGGGACAGGACGTGCCAGAGCTGTGCTGTGAGGAGCCCACGCAGCCAGCTCGTTCGTTGCTGACCCAGAGCTGCGGGGCACTGCTCCGCGGTTGGCCTTGCGGCCAGACTGCAGCACTGCTTGACTGGCAGCTTTTCTGGAGCATCTGTCCTGAAGGTGCCCTTGAGGGCAGACTAGAATGGCAGGCAGAGTGCTCAAACTGTTAAGAGTGTTTTAGGAGACAAAAGAAAGGTCCTGCAGCTGCCCCCAGCAGAGCAGACCGAAGAGCTGGAGCAGTTCCAGCCACTGCAGGATGGTAAGTGGCAGACCTGGGTGTGGGGAGTCAGGGATATGCGAGCGGAAGATGTCGAAGTTGTGACGGACAGCTAGGGACACTTCTTCCCCCACCCCCCTGTGGTCAGATCCCGCTCTGTACCCGGCCACACCCGGCCGGACATGAGCTAAGGGAAATGACATAGAGATAGCCCACCATAAAACCCCTGTGACCCCTCAATAAACGCCATTTGCTGTCTGCCATATTGGTATATGGAGCACATGGACCGAAAGTGGCTCTGGGTTAGAGCCGCCGTCGGCTGGAACCAGGTCGCCAACGCATCAAGTGGTGCCGGAAACCGGGAAACGCGAGAAACCGCCTGAATTCGGGGGGGATCGCCTGGACGAAGACCGGGCGCCACACAGCTGGACTTGTGTGGCGGGGGAGACGCCCCCGACCAGCGTGGACCATGGAGGCCCTTGCTAAGGTCGTGGAGTGAAATCCACGCCAGCAGTGGGGTTTAAATTGTAAACTTAATGATTTCTCTCGCAGTGCCGTAGACTTATAAAGATCGGGGCTATAGAGAGCCCGGTAGATATTCTCCATCCGGAGATATGGGGGTAAATGCACGAACGCCCTGGCTGAGGACACCATGTCGTCCGCCTGGGAAGGCACTTAAGGCATGGGGAAAGTTATCCGGCTCTGCAAACTGCCCCGCAAGAACAGGAGACTTGGAGGGCTGCGCTGACTTGTTTATTAGCCACGCCGCAACTGGGGAATCGGGCGGCTACGCAAAACCGTGAGATGGGTTCGAAGTCGGGCAGCCACGCTGACGCTGGGGATCTTTGGATCCACCCCCGCAGCCCCGTGGGCCGGGACTCACCAGAAGCGGAGGAGGGAGAGCACGCTGCGGGCATTGTGGCAGGGGCTAGCAGAGGAGGCGCTGAACGCTGCTATAATATCAGAAATACAAGCGCGGAGGAGACGAAACCTCCTCCATATGCATTTGAACATGGCGCCGAACCGCGTGGTCAGGATTGGAACAAGAGCTCGGGGAGGGCCGCGGAAGGCTCGCTGAATGGCGCAAGAGCGGGCGAGTAGGGAGGCGGGCGGCTCCCCGGGACGGAGCCGCCAGACCAACCAGAGAGCTCATTTTAAAGCAGATCCGTGAGTAGCAGAAGAACCTCCCCAGCAGGAGGCGGGGAGCGATGGGAGGGAACGGCCCGCCCCCGGGAGGAGGGGCGGAGGCGAGGGCGGAGCCCGAGGAAAAGGCTCGGCAGCCCGGAAGCGCCCAGTCAGTCGACTTCCGGCTGTGACTCTGACCCAGCCTCGGGATAGCTGGTCGGAGGGATGGTCCGATGCCGGATCAGACACTGATTGGGGATTTAACAAAAGGGTGCCGCTGCTTACAGAACCGCTTAGCCGCAACCCCTCCGGGCGTGGGTTAAGGCGGCGCTCAATGAAAGACCGCGACTCCACTCACGGACTGGAGAAAATTAAAATAGCATGCGCTGAGTGGGCGCCATCCGCCGCGCTTCGTGTTCCCCGGTCCGGGTTGGGGGCGGACGGAACCAACGAACCTACTCGCCGGGTAAATCCCGAAAGACGTGACAGGCTATCGTAAAAGTGCCGTTGCAGATAAGGGAATTAATTCTGCCATGGTTTCTACACTTGTGGATAGCGTTTTTGGAGGTGACGATATGCTTCCCCTTTGATATCAAAACAGACTTGCAGGCTAATCTTTGATGGGGCAGGGATGATCGTTTTTAAGCAAGAATGGGAGGATAACTGTGCAAAGCAGCTAGCCCTGGTAACGGGGAAAACCATCCACTGCATGGCTCCAGCTTACAGAGGCTAATGGGCAGAGACCGACCATGATTACCCCCACAAGCACAGGCACAGGGTCTGCGGGCCCATGAGGTCATGACAACAACCCGTGCTGCCAGAGAAGCCATCCGTGACTGTTTCTAAGGTACTGGCTAAACAGTCGCCTTGGTCCACCATAAAGCAAAGTGAGAGTGAGAGCTTCACTCAGTTTGTGGACCGCTCCAAGCAGCAGTAGATTCCTCTTCATTACCTTCAGAGGCTTAAAGGCCCCGTGGTAGCCGACTGCCTGAGGCAGCAATGCAATTCAACCACCAAGGACATTTTAAGATCGCTGCCACCTGGGGTCCAATGTCGCAACCATGATCAGGCACGTTGTAAAGGAGGAGCACCTAGCTCCCATCCAAGCAGCGTGTTCACACCGCAATAACCAGCGTGATGGCATGCTTCAAGTACAGCCAGGCAGACCACGTAGCAGTAAACTGCCCCCAGTCGATCTCCTAGCCAGACCAACCCTCTACAACCCATTCCTAAACATGTTGAATGCCACCTTTCTATCATTAAACCAATCCAACCCGAACCTCACAGAATCATGCTGGTTGTGCTATGATGCACAGCCCCTTTTTATGAAGGGGTTAAGTATCGGTCTCCCATTCATCTTTTCAAAGTCAGACAGTCCACGCCAATGCAGATGGGACACCCCCGAGAGGCATTACCCTAAGCCAGGTCACGGTCAGGGCAAATGCTTCGCAACGCAACCTTGGCAAAGCAGATGGGCAACGCCTGCCGGGAATTTGTCAGACTTTAAAGGGGGAAGTTCCAGTGGGTAATCCCTGCTGCATCGGGAATGTGGGTCTGTCAACAGTCAGGGTAAGCCCATGTGTACTCCTTAACAAATTCAACCACTCTACCGACTTTTGTGTTCAAGTTCTCATTGTCCCCAGAGTTCTGTATCGCCAGGAAGAAGAAGTGTACCAGATGCTCGAGGAACCCAACCGGCTCCACAAGCGTAGAACTGGTAACAGGCATCACCATCGCAATGCTCCTCGGTTTAGGAGCTACTGGCTGCCACCGGCCGCCTCAGCCCTCGCAACCCGGACACCAAGGACTGGCTCAACTGCAGATGACTGTCGACGAGGACTTGCAAAGAATCGAAATCCATTTCGCCCCTAGAGAAATCTCCTTTCTCACTCTCAGAGGTCGCCCCCCAAACAGGCGCAGGACTGGACCTTCTGTTCATGCAGCAAGGAGGCCTGTGTGCCGCCTTGAAAGAGGAATGCTGCTTTTACGCTGACCACACCGAGTCGCCAGAGACTCCATGGCCGCAACTGAGAGACCGACTGAACCTGGAGAAAAATGGACAGGGGAAGCTCAACAGGGCTGGTTCGAATCGTGGTTCAACCGCTCCCCCATGGCTCACCACCCTAATCTCCACTCTAATAGGCCCAGTCACTATACTCTTACTAACACTAATCTTCGGGCCTTGCATATTTAACAAAACTAGTGCAATTCGTTAAGAAGCTTTCAGAAACAGTCAACATTATGCTCGCCGAACGCCGACAATTACTTTTAAGGCATGCCTGCTACTAACACACTCACGATTTTATACTAACCTTACTAACCCATGAAATTTAATAACGCCTAAATTTTTATAACTTTGTATTATTTTTACTAATCATGAGGGAGGGGGAGATGTGGGGAGTCAGGGATTTGGCGAGCGAAGATGTCGAAGTTGTGACGGACAGCTAGGGACACTTCTTCCCCCACCCCTGTGGTCAGATCCCGGCTCTGTACCTGGCCACACCCGGCCGGGACATGAGCTAAGGGAAATGACATAGAGATAGCCCACCATAAAACCCCCTGTGACCCCCTCAATAAACGCCATTTGCTGTCTGCCATATTGGTATATGGAGCACATGGACCGAAAGTGGCTCTGGTTAGAGCCGCCGTGCCGGCTGGAACCAGGTCGCCAACGTAATGCTCCTTCTGGGGAGGACGAAATATAGAATGGCTCACACCTAGACTCCCAGGAGCTTTTTGGTGCCCAGTGTCCCAGAGGGACAGGGAAGAGGGAAACGGGTCCATGCACTCAGGAGGCTGCCAGGCATGCAGTGGGGAAGGGAAGATGGCCAGAAGCCCCTTTTCCTTTGGTGGTTCTGCTGAAGCCTTAACGCTGCCGACCTGAGCGACTGGGTAGTGGCCAGAGCTGCGGGGATCCCTGCGAGAGTGGTGTCTGGAGATGGCCACAAGGCCTCTCCCAGCCAGGAAGCGCCATCGGTGTCCTCCTGCCTGGAATGCTGCTGCCTGGATTGCTGAGGGCTCCGAGATGCCTCTCGATCCGGCTCCTGCAGAGCTGCGTCGGGGCCGCACCACTGCCGGGCAGGTTGGCAAGGCTGGGGGAGACCCTGAGGGGACGGGGCGCTGGGAGGCCGCCAAGGGATGAGGGGCTGCGGAGGCCCTGACAGGACAAGGCCGTGGGAAGGCACGAGGGCCACGTGGGTGGGAAGGAGAGGGTGGCAGGAGATTCCAAGGAACAGGAGGCCCCTGAGGGCCGGGCTGGTGGGAAGCCCTGAGGAATTGGGTGTCAGAGGCCGGAGCAGCCCCCAGGCAGCCGCCTTGTTCCTGCCACCTGGCTGCTCTGGCGCTTCCCCAGAGAGTCTGCCACGCCTGTGGCTGAACCCTCGAGGCTGGGCCTCAGCAGGAGGGTGGGGACACCCCCAAGGGGCCCAGGCCTGGCTGGCTGGGGACAAGGAGGCCAAGGGGGCCCGGCCAGGGCACGATCACTGGGGGCTGCCAGGGCAGCGGGCAGAGGCAGGGCTGGCGGCCAGGTCAGCTCCCTGCTGCTGCCCAGGCCACGGTGCTGTGTCCCAGACCTCCCTGAGACATAGCTCTGACCCCACAGAGCTGCAATGGCCATGTGGAAGAGCATCATGTGCTCGTGCAGGACTGCAGAGCCGGCCATGCTGACACTCCTTGATGTGCTGGGCAACTGGCCAGAGCACAGAACGAGCACCTCTGATGGGGACTGCACGGCTACCCTTGCCCTGGCTGTGAGTTTCTGCCACTGGCCTTTGCTCACCCCAAGGTCACCTCTCCATCAGCTCTCCATCCTCCCTCCCCCAGGGCATCTCCCTGCCTCAGGTGCTGGGCAGCATCCTGGCCTAGGAGCAGCTTCAGGGCCACCAGGCCCGCAGCTGCCCCTGCGTCTCCGCTGGCCTCTGCCTCCCACGCTCGGGCCCTGCCACATGGACACCTGGGCACTGAGTGCTGTCTCGGGCTGCTCTGTCCTTTGCAGTCAACTCTGGTGATATGGAAGATCCTCCAGGTGCCCTGCATCCCACATGTTGTGACCATATATTTCCCCCGCCTCTTTGCGTATCTGCTCTTCCAAGTGCTCTCCAGCACACTGGATATGCCAGAGGCGGTTGATACCTTCTGGAAGGGGTGCCAGCAGCAACATGGCCTTGCCACCAACCACAACAGGTGCTCCATGCCACTGTTCCTGTCCCTGCCACGTTCCCAGGACAGGAGCCAGTGCTCCCAATGTGACCTGGTGTTTGCTCTGCACACAGCTTTGCAGAGCAGACCCTGAAGGCCCTGCTCTGCCGACTGCACTATAGGGATGTGGTGGTGGCACTGGAAGACAAGAGTGCCTGGGACACGCTGCTCTGTGCTGACACCCAGCACTGTGCTCTAGGTGTGCTGGCCAGGTGAGAACCCCTTCTCCCAACTGCCCCTGGCATTTGTGCCCTCTGCCCGGGGTGCCCCACACAGTCCCCATGGTTGGGGCCAGAGGGCTTTGTCACCAAGGGACGGGCAAGGAGGCTGCAAAAGGCTGGGAGAGGAGGGTGCCCAAGAGCAGCTGCTTCCCAAAGGGTCCAGGTCCTCTTGCACGGTGGCTGGAGAACGAGCAACCTCTGTGAGTCACTCCGGGAGAGGTTTGCCCTAGCTGGCTCAGCTGCTTTGGTTCCCATTTCCTCCCGACAGAGAAATGCACCACACATCTGTAGCCTTGTGTTCCGAGATTGCCTTCTACCTGCTCGGGCTGCTCGGCAAAGACATGCCATTCTGGGATTTTGGCCATCACAGCTGCCTCCTTGTGGCGGTGAGCCTGAAGGCCAGCGCTGCCTGGTTGAGTTGCCTCCCAGCTCTTTGCACTCTCGTGCCTGCAGCTGCCTGGGACGGTGCCTGTGCCCTGTGCTGTTGCCTGGGCCCGGCCCCAGCGGTTTTTGGGCTCCTGCTGGCTGGCTCCCCTGGCAGCTCCCTGTGCCTTTCAGATCCTCCAGGCCTGGACTGGAGTGAATGGCATGAGCGCCCCGGACATCATGTCAAAGAACCTGCAGAGCGAGTGCAGGGAGAGGCAGCCTGGCACTCAGAGGCCTCGTGGTGCTCGGCAAGAACATCTCCATGGTGAGAAGGGGCAGTGGCTGAAGCCGTGTTGCTGGCGTGGGCTGGGGAATGCAGTCGCTTTGGCTTGGTTGGGCTTCGAGCTGAGGCAGCTGCTCCCAGCTCTCCTGCCTCCCCTTTCAGCTGCCTGAGTGCTTTGGCACAGGCTCTTTGGCCTCTGGGCCCCGCGCACCAGGGTGGCGTTTTCACACGCTTGTGTTCCACACAGGTCGTGACTTAATGTGGAGCCTGCACGCAAGGCTCGTGGAGCTCCTGCAGGAAAATGACAGCAACGTGGTTAGATGAGCATCGCTCTCCTCAGCTGTCTGTTCCCGCACAGTGGCACCATGATAGAAACGCCCCTCGCCTCTGCAGCTGGCTGAGGCGCCCTGCCACTCTTTGACAACGTGAAGGCTCGCTGCCTCCAGCCATGCCCACTGGGTGCTTCCTGCCCACTTTGTGCCCTGTTTATTTTTAGCCTGTGCCCAGGTGGGTGTGAAGCAGCCCATGCTGAGGTCTTTTTTCTTCCTTCATACAGGATGATAGCCAGGTGCAGTTGTGCTCTATGTTCATCTTCCCGAGAGATGATGGACTTTTCATCGCGAAAGGATAAAATGGCTCTGAAGTCACACGCCGCAGAGCCTGCTTCCACTCTCCCTTCCACTGCCACGAGAGAACCAGCGCGTGGCTGCGGTGAGGACTCGGGCGGCTGCTGGCAGCCCCTGGCAGGACTCGGCTGCCTCCTGCTCTGGTGCCTCGCGGGCTGCAGCCTCCTCCCTGGCCGTGCTACAGGGACATGGCTCCTGTGCCCCGGGCTGTGGTGCTACCTCCACGCCTCTGCTGCTCTCCAGGTCTCCCCGGCAACTCTGCATTCTTCAGCCAGGTTCCTGAAGAGGAGGATCTCCAAGAGATGCTGCAGGTGGACCAGACCTGGAGTGTTGGCATGCACCTGGTAAGGACGGCCTGGAAGCCCCAGGCTCGGGTTGAGAAGCTGCCTGAGCACGCTGCTCAGTGTGTGCGGCCGGCAGCCGCTGCCCTGCCCAGTGCTGCAGCCACACGCTGCTCCCTTCCCTGGGCCGCTGGCTCTGCTCCCGGCTCCCGCGGCCCCGAGCCGGGTGTCGATGGAGCCCCGGCCCAGCGGGCTGCGGGCGGGCCGGCACCGCTGCTCCCTCGGGCACAGCCGGCCCTGTGCTCCCTGCAGAGCCCCGGCCCAGCGGTTGCTGGTCGCTTCAGCGCCAGCGGGCAGGGCAGGCCAGTGCTGGCCGCGACGCAGGGCCCAGCCACGGGCTGAGCCTGCACCAACTGCGCACTCCCTGGCGCCTCTCTGCAGCTGGCAGAGGACAGGAGCCGAGTGGCCGAAAGCACTCCGCGCCAGGCCCTGCCGTACCTGGACAGCCCGCAGGAGCCCCCGCGAGAGGCGGCCTCAGGTTCATGGGTGAGCCCGCTCCCTCCCCGCCTCGCCGCAGCTCGCCCCAGCCCCGCCTGCTGCCCCGGCAGCTTCTGCCATCCGGCTCGGGCGCCAGGGAGCCCCCGGCTGCCCTCGGGTTGCTGCCGCCTCCCGCAGCCGCGCTCCCTGGGGCGGCAGCGGCGGCAAGGGCTCGGGCTGAGCCCCTGCCGGGCCACGAGGGCGTAGTGGTCGTAGGCTGGCAGCCGCTGGCAGGGAGTTGTGCCGCTGGGCAGAGCCGTGACAGGCTCTGTGTTCCCAGGGCTCACCGGACGGAGCTTGAGGGGCAGTAGGAGGAGCTGCAGCTGATCTGCAGAGGTGAGTGAGGGCAGCGGGCTGGCAGGAGGAGCTGCAGGCCCTGCCCCGGCCAAGTGGAGGGCTCTGCCCTCACGCTGACGGGCGTGGTGTGGGCAGAGCACACAGAGATTTCAGGGCACGTGGGGGATTTATGGCCAGCAGCTTCGGGCGGATCCCAGTAGTCCCTGATCCCTCCCGGCCATGGCTAGAGCAGGCTGGGATGGCCCTGGCACGGGATCTCCTTGGGTCCCTGCAGATCTGGGATCTGACCGCGGCTCTGTTCCTCTCTTCCAGCCCTTGAAGACATGGCAGATGATGCCAGCCTTGCTATCCAAAGCCTGGCTATTCAAACTTCGGCCCCATTCTCAGGGCAGTAGAGCGGCCTCCCATCTCTGTGTTCCAGAGACTGCGAGATCAGCTCTGCCGGGCATGGGAGACACGGCCTCGCCTGTCAGGCCTCGGCTGACTGGGCGCTGCTGAAGTTCTGTGGAGAGCTGATCTGGGAGGCTCTGTCTCCTGGGGGCCACCTGAGCCAGCAGGGATTTTTTTTCCATATTGTTCTTTTCTTCTTTGTGTTTTCCTTTAGTGTAGAAATATAGGATGTGTTAGAATAGACTGACTCCCAGGTGCTTTCTTTGGTGCCCAGGGTCTGCAGGACATCAGGGAAGACGGGGAAAAGGGTGCTGGTGTCAGCAAGCTGCCCAGGCGTGCAGTGGGAAGGGAAGATGGCCAGAAACCTCTCGGCCTTTGGTGACTCTGCTGAAGCCTTTGTGCTGGTGACAGAGTGGGTGGGCGGGGCTGGAGCTGCAGGGATCCCTGCTAGACCGGGTGCTCTTGTGATGGTGCCCCCACTGCACGTGGGCTTTGGCTCCTCTGGCACAGAAGCCCCCCAGGCACAGGTCTATGGGCAGGAGCCGGGCACCAGCGCTGCCGGGCTCAGGGGTGGCAGGTCTGCTTGGGCTGGGACTCTGCCACTCCTGCTGATTTCAGTGCTCACCAGACCCCAGGAGTCAGAGTAGCATTCGTGCCCCGACCCACACATTCCTTGTCTGTGCCCTTGGGTTTAGGATGGCCACCAGCCGGGATGTATTCCCTGTAGAATTGTCCCAAACTGGGGCAAGAGAAAGTTTCGAGACAAAGTCCAAGAAGTGAGTGTTTGCTTTATTCACTGCTCCAGGTGCACAGGGATCACTCCTCCCGACAGTGCACACCCAGGCACACAGAAACTACAATACGTGGTTATACTTAATGCACCTTCACAGCTTTCCTTAGAAAAGGTGTGGTTATGCACAATATTTCTTAAAACTCACTGTTTTCATTAGCATTTGTGAAGCGCAGGCTAGTGCTCGGGTGGTGGCACTGAGGAAGGCTCCCTGTCTGAGTTGCTCAGTGGTCCCCTGATGAAGGTTGGACGTCTTCATCGTGGTGCCCTTTTCACATTTCTCCTCTAGGCACGCAGCAGTCTCTCGTTAACTGTTTCACAAGGACCTGCTGTCCTGTAGCCTTCCTGAGGCTTTCCTTACAGGTGCCCTCCAGGCATAACTGCAGGACTTGCTGACTGGGAGATTTTCTGAGGCATCTCTGCTGCAAGTAGCCATCAATCCAGTCACTGACATGGAGCAGAGACCCCCAAGAGTGCCCAAGCTGGCCTAGGTGATGACGGAGGAAGAGAGCCCTGGGAGCTGCCCCCAGCACAGGAGACTGAAGAGGTGGTGCCGCTCCAGCCAGCGCAGGAGGGTGAGTGGCAGAGTTGGGCCTCAGAGCTGGTGCCTGCAGCCAGCTTGTCCCCATCCCATCCCCATCCCGGCCCCCATCCCGTCCCCATCCCCATCCCCATCCCCATCCCCATCCCATCCCATCCCATCCCATCCCATCCCATCCCATCCCATCGCGTACATGGCCAGGGACAGGACGGAAGAGGGGTCGGGTAGACACCCCGCAGCAGCCGTGCTCCATCCTCTGGGGCTGTCCCTGCCTGGGGAGCGAGGGCTGGCTCTGTGTTCTCCCGCCTCTCCCGCAGCTCCCTCAGCTCTGGCTGCACTCGCTTTTGCCAGGTGCAGCCACGGACCGGTCACAAGAGCAGGAACCCGCCCGTGGCAGCTTCCGCGAGGACACTGAAGGTACCTGCAGCCATCCCACCTGGGTTGGGCCTGCTGTCACTGCTCAGCCCAGCACCGCGCTTTGGAGCACTGCATGGAACTTGCCTCTTCGCTGTCCCTTGTTCTCCTGCAGATGTTCCGAAAGTTCCCACGATTCGGACGTAGAAAGACAAACACCACAGCAACAGAGAGCACAGCCAAGCATGACTCCAGGCTGACTGAGCTGCAGGCAGAGTCTCACGTCAGCCCAGATTTGCCTGAGTGCTCAAAATGAATCTGGCACAGCAAGGAATGATGACAGGGCAAAGGCTGACATGGCAGTGACTGAGGACGGGCCATCCCAAACGCCGACACCAGAGAGACTCAGGGCATTGCAAATGCTGACACCGCTCCCACTGCCACTCTGAGCCAGGAACTCATCCCGGACTATTTCAAGGACCCTTGTGTTTCATCTCAGCAGAACGTAAGCAGCCTGGGGCCAGGGCTCGAGGCCTCACAGGATTGGGTCCCCACTCACGCCATGGTCACTGGAGACCCCTCAGTCTTTGGAGGCCAGCACATTGTGGCAGGGAGGGAAGCACTTCTTGGGGGAAGCCGGGAGTTGCTCCATTGGACAGCGCCCAAGTCTTCCCCACTCCCTCCAGGTGCCAGCCATGGTGAAAAGCATTCACCAGAGTCTCGAGTCCCATCGCCACTGTGGGATGCCAGGCCGCGCGAGCTGACATTCGGAGGCTGGCTGGAGAACACCCTGCTGACGTGGTGCTGACCCTCCCGCGCTGTGCCCCAACGCAGGACAAGTACTGCGGGGCCCACGTGTCTTGAGAGCTCAGGGCTCACTAGCCCTTAGGGCCCATCGCCCCGTACAGCCTGTCCAATGGGGTCTGCCAGACAGGCAGAGAGGTCCAGGACCCTCAGGCCCCTCTGTTTCCTGAGCTCTGTTTCCTCCCTGCCCCTCAGGGCACCGGGGCTCTGTCACCTGGGCCCCACGGCTGTACAGGGCATGGTACTGTGACTGAGACCCCCCCGACACAGAGCCCGATCCCACAGAGCTGCTGCAAGGATGTGGAGAGCCATAGCCTCATCAGGACCCACAGTGGAGAAGGTGCTGCCAATCCTGCTCTGTGTGATGGAGGATTGGCCTGTGCACAGCATGTGCACCTCTGACGGGGACTACAAAGAGGTTTTTGCCCTGTCTGTGAGTTTCTGGAACTGGCCTCTGCTTGTTCTCCCCAGCCACGTCTCCAGCAGCTCTCCATCCTCTCTGTGCCTCAGGCACTGGGCTGAAACCTGGGCTAGGGATAGGCTCAGGGGGCACCAGGCCCGCTGCTCCCCCCTGCTTCTCCCCCTCGGCCCCTGCCCCATGGACACCTCGGCACTGAGCTGTCTCGGGCTGCTTCTTTGCAGGCAACTCTGGTCATCTGGCTAATTGTGCCTCAGTGTCAGAAGGCAATGATCCTTTATTCCTCCCACCTCTTTGTGGCTCTGTTCTTCCACATTGCCATCACCACACAGCAGATGCCAGAGGAAGTCGATAACTTCTGGAGAGCGTGCTAGGAGCAACACCGCCTTCCCCAGCAAGCCCAACAGGTCCCAGTCGCCCTGTCCTTCCCATGCGCTTTGCAGCCAGTGCCAGTGCTCCCAGTGTGACCTGGACTTTGCTCTGCACACAGGTTTGCAGTGCAGGCCATGAAGGCTCTGCTCTTCTGTCTGCAGTATGAGCCTGAGGTGATGGCCATGGAGCGCATGCTGGCTGGGACACGCTGCTCTGTGCTGACACCCAGCACTATGCCGCTGTGGTCTGCTGGCCAGGTGAGACCCCCATTTCCCCTCTGCCCCCGATATTTGTGCTCTATTCCCGGGTGCTCCCACACAGTCCCTGTTGTCATGGGCCACAGGGCCTTGTCACCAACGGACAGCCAAGCAGACTGAAAGGTTGGGAGAGGAGGTGCCCAGAAGGGGCAGCTCTCCCAGTGAGCACATCCCTCCAGGGATGCTGGGCAAAGACTGGATCTCTGTGAGTCAGTCCTGAGAGAGGTTTGCCTGCCCACCTCAGTGTCTTGGTGCCTTTTCCCCCATGCCAGGGAGATGCTTCGCCTCCCCTCCTTGTGTTCTGGGATTGCACGCCGCCTGCTTGGGCAGCTCAGCAGGGAAGAGCAACGCTGGGATCTGCCTTTCCTGGCATTCCTTGTGGAGGTGAGCCTGATGGCCAGTGCTGCCTTGCTGAGCTGCCCCTCAGCTCTCTGCCCTCTCCCAGACACAGCTGCCTGGGACAGTGCCCGTGCTCCTGTGCTGTTGCCTGGGCCCAGCCCCGAGCGTGTTCCGGGCTCCTGCCGGCTAGTCCCCTGTCAATGCCCTGTGCCTTCCAGGTCCTGGAGTGCTTGGATTTGACTAAACGTGCTGACAGCATCCTTGAAATCATGTCAAGGCATGTGCAGAGCAAGTGCAGGGAGAGTCGCCGCCTGGCACCTCAGAGGCCTTGTGGTGCTCAGCAAGGATCCCTCGATGGTGAGAAGGGGGCAGCGGCTGAAGCTGCGCTTGGGGAAAGCAGCCCCTTGGGCTGGTTGGGCTTCAGGAGCTGGGGCAGATGCTCCCAGCTCTCCTGCCTCACCTCCCCGAAGTTCTTCGGGACAAGCCTTTGGCCTCTGGGCCCTGTGGCAGTTGGGTGGGGCTGTAGTGCCAGGGCAATGGTGGTGGTGCAGCCGTTCATGGTTTCACAGCACAGCCTTGTGTTCCACACAGGCCAGAAAAATGTGCAGCCTGTCTCAAAGCCTTCTGGAGCTGCTGCGTGATGCAGATGGAGAGGTGGTTGGCATGACCCTCCGCGGTGTTCACGAGTGTGCTCCAGGACAAAGACATCCTGATATCCAGCACCACTGCCCTGAAGCTGGCCGAGGCACTCCTGGAGCTCTTTGACAACGTAAGGCTCTCAGGTCCTCAGCCACAGGCACTGGCTGCTGCCCAGAAACTTTGTGCCCTGTGGGTTATTTGAGCCATTGTTCAGGAGGCCGAGTAGTTGGTGCCGTAGGTTTTTTCTTCCCTCCAGGACAACAGCCATGTGCAGCTGCTCTCCCTTTGACCTCTTCTGCAAGGTGATGGAATTGGTAGTAGATGAGGGAAAAAGCCTCTTAAGTCAACTGTGTGCCAAAGCCTACCCCCCACTTTTATTCCACTGCCATGATGAAAATGGGCGTGGTGGTTGAGGTGGAGGACTCGTGGGCTGCTGGTGCATCCCCTGGCAGGGGCTCGGCTGCTCTCTGCTCTGGTGCCTGGCGGGCTGCAGCTTCCTCCAGGCCTTGGCACAGGGACGCTGGGTCCTGTGCCCTGGGCTGTGGTGCCACCTCCACATCTGTGCTGCTCTCCAGGCCTCTCGGAAACGCTTGCATTGTGCCACCAAATTCCTGAAGAGGAAGAATCTCGCACAACTGCTGAAGACAGAGCAGCTGTGGTACTCCGGCCGAAGCCGCCCTGGTAAGGCCGCCCGGAAGGCCCAGCCTCAGCCGGGAGCAGTCTCCTGAGCTGCCGGGCGCCGCTGTAGCGGCCGGCAGCTGCGGCCCTGCCCAGCGCTGCACGCAGGGCCGCTGGGCTCTGCTCCCGGCTCCTGCGCCCCGAGCCGGGTGCGAGTGGAGCCCCGGCCCAGCGGGCTGGCGGGTCGGGCCGGCACCGCTGCTCCCCTCGGACACAGCCGCCCTGTGCTCCCTGCAGAGCCCGCCCAGCGGCTGCTGGCCGTCTGGGCTCAGCCGTGCAGGGCAGGCCGAGGCCGGGCGCTGGGCAGCTGGGCAAAGGGCAGAGCCCGCCCTCGGCCCTTCCCTCCTCGCCGCCTCCGCAGGTGGCAGAGGACAGGAGCCGAGCGGCCGAAAGCACTCCGCGCCAGGCCCCTAGCCGCTACTCTGGACAGGCCTGCAGGAGCCCCCGCGAGGGCGCCTCAGGTTCACGTGGGTGAGCCCGGCTCCCTCCCCGCCCCTCGGCCAGAAGCCTCGCCCCAGCCCCCGCTTCTGCTGCCCCTGGGTGCAGTTTTTGCCATCTCACGCCTCGGGCGCCGCTGGAAGCTCCCCGCTGCCCTCGCTGCTGCCGCCCTCCTGCAGCCGTGCCCTGGGGCGTGCAGCTGGCGGCGGCAAGGGCTCGGGCTGAGTCTCCTGCCGGGCCACGAGGGGCGCAGTGGTCGCAGGGCTGGCAGCCGCTGGCAGGGAGTTGTGCCGCTGGGCAGAGCCGTGACAGGCTCTGTGTTCCCAGGGCTCGCCGGACGGAGCTTGAGAGGGCAGAAGGAAGCTGCAGGTGCTCAGCGAGGTAAGTGAGGGCAGCGGGCTGGCATGGAGGGAGCTGCAGGCCCCGGCCCGCTGCGGAGGGCTTCTGCCCCTGTGTGGACGGGGTGGTGGACAGAGCACAGAGAGATATTTCAGAGGGCACGCGGGGATTCGTGGCCAGCACCTTGCAGCTGATCCCCAGTGGTCCCCTGATCCCTCCTGGCCATGGCTAAGAGCTGGCTGGGATGGCCCTGGCATGGGGATCTGCCCCGGGTCCCTGCAGATCTGGGGATCTGACCATGGCTCTGTTCCTCTCTTCCAGCCTCGTGCCCAGAAGACATGGAGTGAGGCCCAGTCCTTGCTGTCTGAAGCCTGGCAATTCAAACTTTTGTACTGTTCTCAGGGCAAGTAGAGCGGCCTCCGATCTCCATGTTCCAGAGATCATGAGATCAGCTCTGCCGGGTGGCTGGAGACACGCCTCTGCCCAGGCTGGACTGATCAAGTGCCAAGTTGAAGTTTCTGTGGAGAGCTGATTCAGAGGCTTGGTTCCTGGGGCCACCCCGGCTCAGCAGGGATTTTTTTCCATATTGTTCTTTTCTTCTTTGTGTTTTCCCTTTAGTGTAGAAATATAGATGTAAGTTAGAATAGACTGACTTCCAGGTGCTTTCTTTTGGTGCCCAGGATCTGCAGGACATCAAGGAAGAGGGGAAAGGGTGCTGGTGCTCAGCAAGCTGCCCAGGCGTGCAGTGGGGAAGGAAGATGGCCAGAAA
>CM067592.1:65904778-66006841 GCA_034336665.1 Luscinia megarhynchos
ACACTTTCTATTGTGTGCTCTGCCTTGACAGCTCCATTTGATAATGCCTTTGACGTTTGAAGTGGGGGGAAAGCTGAAAGACTTGAACTATTGTTTTGTTAATCTAAGAAGAGGAAAGACATCGTGGAATTCTCAAAGTTTTATTCTAAGTCACCTTTGCAACTTTGTACCTGGGTGCAGTCTGGGAGAAAAGGAGCCAGGGTTGCTGGTCAACAGCAGCTGAACATGAGGCAGCGTGTGCTCAGGTGGCCAAACAGGCCCAGGGCATCCTGGCGCGTGTCAGCAATAGTGGGGCAGCAGGAGCAGGGCAGTGAGCTGTGCCCTGTGTTGGGCAGCGCTGTGGCCACTGCTCGAGTGCTGTGTCCTATTTTGGCCCCTCTGGAGAAATCTCATGAGGGACCATCCAGGCACACTTCCATAAATGCCTACATGACAGTCCTCCCCACAGCACCGTTCCATTCCAAGCGTCCCCTCATTGCATCCAGGTGCTTTGGACACTGGAGTAGATGACACTTTGATCCTTTGGTTTCTTGGGTTGTAGGTTTGCCAGGAGGAGAGGCCCTGCTCATTTTTACTTTCTGCAGCAAGCAATGGTGCTTTGGATTATGATTTCCTTTTCTGGCATACTATGAGATTTGTGAGCATTTCTGTTTTCCACGGCTGCAGCAGCCACAGCTGGTTATTTTCTAATTTTCCATTTCAGAGCTTTTAAGCACTTAGAGCTCAGTTTTCAGAGAGAAGGTTGCTTGCTGATTGTAGCCAGGGTGGAATGTTGAATTCAAAGCCACATGCAGTTCTGTTGAATCCGCCCATATAATTTTGTCAGAGTGACTTAGAATCCCATTGCTGAGACAGTTTATGATTTTGCAGGAGCAGCACAGTTTGAAGAGCTGAATAGGAATAAGGGTATACATGAAAGGTAATGGCCTCTTTGTCATGCTTCTCTCTGTCCACAGAGTCCAGAACCAACAGAAGACTATCCACTGACTCCCTCAGCTCCTGGAGAAGAGGCCAAAGAGGAAGAAATTGAGCGCAAGTCTTCATCTGTGGTGACTCCACAGTCTGAATATTCTGAGGCGGTAAGTGCCAGTCCTTGCTGGCCCTGTCTGTAGTACAAGCCAGTGCTGCAAGTTCTTGAGCAGCCAGCACTTGCTATTGGTGGCTGAGGATGCTGAGTGCTGGAGTGCTGTCAGGATCTAGCAATTCCCACCGACTGTGAGAGCTTGATAATTGGCTTTAACTTAGCATGATTTGGCCTCAGATTGCTGGGATACTGATTGAGGCCAGCCTGAATCATGACGTATACCAAGCCTCAGGAGGGATCATGCCAAAATCGTTGAGGCCAGCCTTTTTCCATACATAGAGGACAGTGTGGTCTAGAGAGATCTGTCCCACTCCACAGACTGGCCATGGAGCTACAGGCACAAAATGGTAGAACTGAACACAGGCAGTTTGGGGTGCTTTGTCCTCTCAAGATTAGTGGGTGTAATTAGCTGGCTATATTTTAGAGACATTGAGGAGTTGAAGCTTCAACGCAGAGATTTCGTGCCTTTAATGCCAGGTCATTCTTTTTCCTCTTCAGGCAGTGCAGTCAGTAGCAGAGTGCAGTCTGAGTGCACCTGTGTTTTGATAAGTTGCAAAGAGATGATGGTGTTGTCCATTAATCCCTATGGGCCTAGGGATGTCCTGTGTGCCAAATGACGAAAACTTCATAGTTCTGGACCCATTTCTGTAGCAAAACCCAGAGGCTACATGTGTCTCTTGACACTTTGTATTGTGACGTCTGCCTTGATAACTCTGTTTGAAAATGCAATTGGGGACTGGAGAGGGGGAAAAGCTGAAAGATTTGGACTGCTGTTTTATGTATCTAAGCACAGGAAAGATGTTGTGGAATTTTAAGTGTTTTATTCTTTGTCAAATGTGCAATTTTGTGCCTGAGTTGCTGCCACTGAGAAAAGGAGCCAGGGTTGCTGGTCAACAGCAGCTGAACATGAGGCAGCGTGTGCTCAGGTGGCCAAGACAGCCAGTGGCATCCTGGCGCGTGTCAGCAATAGTGGGGCAGCAGGAGCAGGGCAGTGAGCTGTGCCCTGTGCTGGGCAGCGCTGTGGCCACTGCTCGAGTGCTGTGTCCAGTTGTGGGCCCCTTCTGTAGCAGAAAGACATTGGATGGCTGGAGCATGTCTGGAGAAAGGCAAGGGAGCTGGGAAGGAGTGTGTGCTGGTATTGCATGTAGGGATGTTGCCTGAGTGGGGTCTGAGAGGAGGAGCATAGGCGCAGGAATAGAGGAGGTCTACTTTTCCCTGTAGAGGTTCCTCTGTAATCTGCAGGGACAGATCAGAGGGCTGATTTAGTAGTTGACAGCCTGGGTGGTTAATTGAAGAGTTATTTCGCTTTCATAAATTGCACTGGTGTAGTTAATCGGCCTCTTTGCACTTCCGTAGAAGAATGATGTAACAGCTGGCTCGGCCCAGCCCCGGCTGAGCCCGGTCCCTGCTCGGCCTGGCTGGGCGGGGTGTGTGGGGAGCCACCGAGGCTTCCCTCTCCCTCTTTTGGGCTGGGGAGCCCTGGTGGCTGGGTGGGGAGGCCTCTTCTGAATTCCTGGACCCCACCTCCCCGTGTGGCTTAGGCTCAGATAGGGCTTCAACTGCAGTTTTAGAAGCCACCAGGAGAGAGAGACAGAGGCCCCCAGCTGACCGCGCCGTGTAGAGAGGTGCAGCTGGGCTTTGCAGTTTTGTCCAGCCTCTTCCACATGGCCCATGCAGCCCAAGAAGCTCTAGCACGTTTCCCGCATGGCATGGCCCAGCTCTCTTCACCTTTTAGGTGCAATTTTAACTCTTTTAATTCCTGGATAAGACTACAGATTTTCTGTGCTCCCCTGAATGAGAGGAATAAAGCAAGGAGTCCACTGAAGTCAGTGAAATGAAGGCTAAGTTCCAGATGGGAAGAGATTGAAAAGATGCCACTGATAAGTGGCTGAAAAACCTCTTTTTTTTGTGCTGTGAGGAGACTGGACTACACTAAAATTCCTTTAAACTGGGAGAACCTACTTGGGGAGGTTAAAGTGCTTGAGGAAAAATATCTTTTGCTCCGAGGGAGTGGGGCTCTCTGTTTTGGGACTGGAAATATGGACAGAGACATTTAATAGAAAAAGAGATGAAGAGAATCTTTTCTTTGAGCAGCTTGTCTTTAAAAGTAATACCCCCATGTGTGTAGCATAACCCATAACACAAGTCTGGAAAGACTGTGAAGATGGGAGGAAGTCTCACAATTTGCAATTTTCTCCAGTGGCAGACGCAAACTGTGAAAGTGAAGAAATCCCCTAGGCTTAAACAAAAAAAATGACCTTTTCTCTCTAGAGTGAACTGAAATGATTATTTAAGTAGTTATCCACTTAAATAATCATTTCAGTTCACTCTAGAGAGAAAATTGTTCTCTGTATGTTGTTGTTGAGAAATGTGGAACATGAGGGAGAAGGGAATATGAAATGATCTGGAAATGTTATTCTGAAATTCTTTTCTTTTTCCTGTGTTATTAACAAATTTGTACTTATGCCATTTAATGTTTTAGGCCTGCCTTGTTTTTGCTCCTAAATGCTATCTGCAAAAGTAATTGAGTATATTAGAATTGGCAAACCCAAATCAAACCTTGACAGAGTGGGAGCACAAGTCCAGTAGAGATGTGCTGAGGGATCTTTAGCCTGGGGAAAGGGAGGCTCATGATGGACTATCCAGGCACTCTTCCATAAATGCCTACATGACAGTCCTCACTGGATCCAGATGCTTTAGACACTGGAGTAGGTAACATTTTGATCCTTTGGTTTCTTGGGTTGTAGGTTTGCCAGAAGGAGAAACCCTGATCATTTTCTCTTTATGCATCTTGCAATGGTACTTTGGCTCAAGATTTCATTTTCCAGCATATTATGAGATTCTGATAGTGTATTACTTTTTCACATCTGCAGCAGCCACAGCTTAGTATTCCCTAATTTTCCATTTCAGAGGTTTAAAGAACTCAGAGCTCAGTTTTCCGAGAGGAGGTTGCTTGCTGATAGTAGCTTGCGTGGAATGTTGAATTCAAAGCCACATGCAGTTCTGTTGAATCATCCCATATAATTTTGTCGCAGCGACTTAGAATCCTGTTGCAGTGACAGTTTATGATTTTTCCTTAGTGGAACGGGTTGTAGAGCTGAATAGAAATAAGGGTATGCATGCTAGGTAATGGCCTCTTTGTCATGCTTCTCTCTGTCCACAGAGTCCAGAACCAACAGAAGACTATCCACCGAGTCCCTCAGCTCCTGGAGAAGAGGCCAAAGAGGAAGAAATTGAGCGCAAGTCTTCATCTGTGGTGACACCACAGTCTGAATATTCTGAGGCGGTAAGTGCCAGTCCTTGCTGGCTCTGTCTGTAGTACAAGACAGTGCTGCAAGTTCTTGAGCAGCCAGCACTTGCAATTGGTGACTGAGGATGCTGAGTGCTGGAGTCCTGTCAGGACCTACCAATTCCTCCCAGCCTGTGAGAGCTTTATTATTTCTCTGATCTGGCATGATTTGGCCCCAGGTTGCTGGGATTCTGAGAGGGAACAACATTAAGAGTGAAGCCTCCCCAGCCCCAGGAGGTAACATGTCAAAGACTTGGAGCTCAGGGAACTACAGTTACAAAAAGGTTGATTTGACCATATAGGCTCTTTGGGAAGCTTTGTGCACACAAGCTTCTTGGGTGTGTTTACCTTGGAGTATTTCAGAGACACATTGTGGAGTTGCAGCTTGTAGTGTGATATTTGGTGCCTTTAATGCTGTGTCACTCTTTTTCCTCTTCAGGCAGAGCGGTCAGTAGCAGAGTGCAGTCTGAGTGCACCTGTGTTTTGATAAGCTGCAAAGAGATGATTGTGTTGTCCATAAGTAGCGGAGAGCTTATGGAAGTCCTGTGTGCCCAATGACGAAAACTGCATAGTTCTGGACCCATTTCTGAGGCAAAACCCAGGGGATACATGTGTCTCTTGACACTTTCTATTGTGTGGCCTGCCCTGATAACTCTGTTTGAAAATGCCTTTGGGTCCTGGAGTGGGAGAAAAGCTGAAAGATTTGGGCTGCTGTCTTGTGTGGCTAAGCACAGGAAAGGCATCATGGAATGTTCGATGCTTTATTTTAAGTCACATGTTAACTTGGGCAAAAGGAGCCAGGGGTGCTGGTCAACAGCAGCTGAACATGAGGCAGCGTGTGCTCAGGTGGCCAAGACAGCCAGTGGCATCCTGGCGCGTGTCAGCAATAGTGGGGCAGCAGGAGCAGGGCAGTGAGCTGTGCCCTGTGCTGGGCACCGCTGCGGCTGCTGCTCGAGTGCTGTGTCCTGTTCTGGTCTCCACTGAAGCAGAAAAACATGGAGGGACTGTAGCTTGTCTGGAGAAGGTCAATGGAGCTGGGAAGGGCTGGGGGCACATGCCTGATGTGGTAGAGTTCAGGGAGCTTTTACCTCGGAAAAGGGAGGCCCATGATGGACCATCCAGGCATACTTCCATAAATGCCTACATGACAGTCCTCCCCGCTGTTTGCATGCCAAGCATGCCCTCACTGCATCTAGATGCTTTAGACACTGGATTAGGTGACATTTGGATAATTTCGATTGTTGGGTTGTTGGTTTGCCAGGAGGAGAAGCCATTCTCATTTTCTCTTTATGCAGCTTGCAATGGTGCTTCAGCTCAAGATTTCATTTTCCGGCATATTATGACATTCTAATAGAGTTTTATTTATCCACATCTGCAGCAGCCACAGCTTAGTATTCCCTAATTTTCCATTTCACAGTTTTAAAGAACTCAGAGCTCAGTTTTCCGATAGAAGGTTGCTTGCTGATAGTAGCCAGGATGGAATGTTGAATTCAGAGCCACATGCAGTTCTGTTAAATCAGACAATATAATGTTGTTGGAGTGACGTAGAATCCCATTGCTGTGACCGTTTATGATTTTTCCTTAGTAGAGCAGGTTGTAGAGCTGAATAGGAATAAGGCTATAAATGATAGGTAAGGGCTTCTTTGTCATGCTTCTCTCTGTCCACAGAGTCCAGAACCAACAGAAAGCTATCCACTGACTCCCTCAGCTCCTGGAGAAGAGGCCAAAGATGAGGAAATTGAGCGCAAGTCTTCAGCTGTGGTGACTCCACAGTCTGAATATTCTGAGGCGGTAAGTGCCAGTCCTTGCTGGCTCTGTCTGTAGTACAAGACAGTGCTGCAAGTTCTTGAGCAGCCAGACCTTGCTATTGGTGACTGAGGATTCTGGGGGCTGGAGTCTGTCAGGGTCTAGCAATTCCCACCAGCCAGTGAGTGCTTGATAATGGTCTTTGACCTGGCATGATTGGAGCCCAGCTGTCTGGGATTCTAAGAGGGAGCAACATAAAATGTGAAGCCTCCCCAGCTACAGGAAGGGTCATGTCAAAGACGTGGAGCTCAGCCTTGTTGGATAGGTAGGGGACACTGTGGTCTAGAGAGACCTGTCCCACTCCACAGATTGGCCAAGGAGCTCCAGGAAAAGAAAGGTTGATCTGATCACACAGGCTCTTTGGAATGCTTTGTCCTCAGGAGCTTCTTGAGTGTGTTTACCCGGGAGTATTTCAGATAGAGGTCAGGGAGTTAAAGTATGATGTCAGGGATTTGTTGCCTTAATTGCCAGGTGGTTCGTTTGCCTCTTCAGGCAGAGTGGTCAGTAGCAGAGTGTAGTCTGCGTGCACCTGTGTTTTGATAAGCTGCAAAGAGATGACTGTGGTGTCCATGAATTTCTGTGGGCCTAGGGATGTCTCATGGGCCACATGATGAAAGCTGCATAGTGCTGGACCCATTTCTGAGGCAAAACCCAGAGGCAATATGTCTCTTGATACTTTCTATTCTGTGGTCTGCCTTGGTAACTCCATTTGAAAATGCTGTTGGAACCTGGAGAGAGGGAAAAGCTGATAGACTTGGACTATTGTTTTGTGTATCTAAAAGAGGAAAGACATTGTGGAATTCTCAATGTTATATTCTAAGTGAAATGTGCAACGTTGTGCCTGAGGTGCTGCCTGGGAGAAAAGGAGCCAGGGGTGCTGGTCAACAGCAGCTGAACATGAGGCAGCGTGTGCTCAGGTGGCCAAGACAGCCAGTGGCATCCTGGCGCGTGTCAGCAATAGTGGGGCAGCAGGAGCAGGGCAGTGAGCTGTGCCCTGTGTTGGGCAGCGCTGTGTCCGCTGCTCGAGTGCTGTGTCCAGTTGTGGGCCCCTTCTGTAGCAGAAAGACATTGGATGGCTGGAGCATGTCTGGAGAAGGGCAAGGGAGCTGGGAAGGGCTGGGAGCACAAGCCCAATGAGGATGAGTTGAGGGAGCTTTAGTCTGGGGAAAGGAAGTCTAATGAGGGACCATCCAGGCACGCTTCCATAAATGCCGACATGACAGTCCTCCCCACAAGGGCAGTTTCATGCCAAGCTTGCTTTCACTGCATCCAAATGCTTTAGGCAATGGAGTATGTAACACTTTTCTTTTTTAATTCTTGGGTTCTTAGTTTTTCCAGGAGGAGAAACTCTGCTCATTTCTCTCTATGAGGCATGCAATGGTGCTTTGACTTAAGCTTCCCTTTCTGGCGTATTATGAGATTCTGATCGTGTTTTAGTTTTCCACATCTGCTGCAGCCACAGCTGGCTATTCCCTAATTTTCCATTTCAGAGCTTTAAAGAACTCAGAGCTCATTTTTCCAAGAGAAGGTTGCTTGCTGATAGTAGCCCGGATGGAATGTTGAATTGGAAGCCACATGCAGTTTTGTTGAATCAGCCCATATAATTTTGTCGGAGTGACTTAGAATGCTATTGCTGTGTCTGGTTATGATTTTTCCTTAGTAGAGCAGGTTGTAGAGCTGAATAGAAATAAGGGTATGCATGCTAGGTAATGGCCTCTATGTCATGTTGCTCTCTGTCCACAGAGTCCAGAACCAACAGAAGACTATCCACGGAGTCCCTCAGCTCCTGGAGAAGAGGCCAAAGAGGAAGAAATTGAGCGCAAGTCTTCAGCTGTGGTGACTCCACAGTCTGAATATTCTGAGGCGGTAAGTGCCAGTCCTTGCTGGCTCTGTCTGTAGTACAAGACAGCGCTGGAAGTTCTTGAGCAGCCAGACCTTGCTGTTGGTTGCTGTGGAGGCAGAGTGCTGGAGTCCTGTCAGGATGTACCAATTCCCTCCACCCTGGGAGAGCTTGATAATGTGTTTCATTTGGCGTGATTGGTCCCATGTTCTTGGGCTTCCGATAGAGGCCAGCATGAAGCATGAAGGACACCAAGCCCCAGGAGGGATCATGTCAAAAACCTGGAGCTCAGCCTTATTTTATACGTAGAGGACACTGTGGTCTGGAGAGACCTGTCCCATTTCACAAACTAGCCAAGGAGCTACAGACACAAAAAATCTTGATCTCACCATCCAGGTTTTTTGGGGAGCTTTGTCCTGTTGAGCTTCTTGGCTGTGTTTACCTTGGAGTATTTCAGAGACACATTGTGGACTTGCAATTTGAAGCCAGGGATTTGGTGTCTTTATTGCCAGGTCGTTCTTTTTCCACTCCAGGCAGAGCGGTCAGTAGCAGAGTGCAGTCTGAGTGCACCTGTGTTTTGATAAGTTGCAAAGAGATGATTGTGTTGTCCAGGAATCCCTGTAGGCCTAGGGATGTCCACTGTGCCAAGTGACAAAAAGTGCATAGCTCTGGACCCATTTCTGATGCAAAACCCAGAGGCTACATGTGTCTCTGGACAGCTTCTGTTGTGTGGTCTGCCTTGAGAACTTTGTTTGAAAGTACCATTGGAGCTGGTAGAGGGGAAAAAGCTGCAGGACTTGGACTGATGTCTTGTACTGCTAAGAAGGCGAAACACTTTGAGGAATTCTCAATGCTGTGTTTTTAGTCAAATGCTAACTTGGGAAAAAGCAGCAAGGTGCCCCAGTCATCAGCAGCTGAACATGAGGCAGCGTGTGCTCAGGTGGCCAAGAAGGCCAAGGGCATCCTAGCATGTGTCAGCAATAGTGGGGCAGCAGGAGCAGGACAGTGAGCTGTGCCCTGTGCTGGGCACCGCTGCGGCCGCTGCTCGAGTGCTGTGTCCAGTTCTGGTCCCTCTGTTGCAGAAAGACATTGAGGGGCAGGAGTGTGTCCGGAGAAGGGCAAGGGAGCTGGGGATGGGTGGGAGCAGAAGTCCTAATTGTATGTGCTGAGGGAGCTTCAGTATTGAGGAAAGGGAGGCTCATGATGGACCATCCAGGCACACTTTCTTAAATGCCTATATGACAGTCCTCCCCATGTGGGCCGTTTCCATGCCCATCATCCACTCACTGCATCGAGATGCTTTAGACACTGAAATACGTGACACATTTATCATTCGTTTTCTTGGGTTATCGGTTTGCCAGGAGGGGATGTTATGATTATTTTGTCTTTATGCAGCAAGCAATGGTGCTTTGGCTCATTACTTTTTCTGGCATATTATGAGATTCTAATAGAGTTTTATTTTTCCATGTCTGCCGTAGCAATTGCTGGGTATTTCCTGGTTTTCCATTTCAGAGCTTTAAAGCACTCAGAGCTCAGTTTTCTGAGAGAAGGTTGTTTGCTGATATTAGCCGGGTTGGAATGTTGAATTTGGAACCACATGCAGTTCTGTTGAATCAGCCCATATAATGTAGTCAGAGTGACTTAGAATCCCATTGCTGTGACCATTTATCATTTTGTCTTAATAGAGCAGGTTGTAGAGCTGAATAAAAATAAGGTTATAAATGATAGGTAATGACATTCCCTCATTCTTGTCTCTGTCCACAGAGCCCAAATCGAGCAGCAGACTATCCCCTAACTCTCTTAGCTTCTGGAGAAGAGGCCAAAGACGAGGAAACTAACCTCAAGCCTTCTGATATGGTGACACCACAGTCTGAATATTCTCTGGCGGTAAGTGCCAGTTCTGGCTTGGGCTGTCTTTAGTACAAGACACAGCTGCAAGTTCTTGAGGAACCAGCACCTGCTATTGGTGGCTGAGGATGCTGAGTGCTGGAGTCCTGTCCAGACCTTGCTATTCCCACCAGCCAGAGAGCTTGATAATAGCTTTGATCTGGCATGATTTGGTTCCACTTGCTGGGCTTCTGGGAGGGAGCAACATGAAGTGTGTAGCCTCCCAGCCAGAAGGCAGAAAACATGTCAAAGACCTGGAGCTCAGCCTTGTTGGACACATAGGGGACACTGTGGTCTAGAGAGACCTGTCCCACTCCACAGACTGGCCAAGAAGCTACAATCACAAAAAAGGTTGATCTAACGACACAGGCACTTTGGAGGGGTTTGTCCTGACGAGCTTCTTGGATGTTCTTACACTTACAATGTGGAGTTGCAAATTGAAGTGAGATTTTTGGTGCTTTTATTACCAGGTTGTACTTTTGCCTCTTCAGGCAGAGCAGTCAGTATCAGAGTGCAGTCAGACTCTGCATATGTTTTGATAAACTACAAAGAGATGATTATGTTTTCCATGAATCCCTGTGGGCCTAGGGATGTCCTCTGTGCCAAATGACGAAAACTGCATAGTTCTGGACCCATTTCTGAGGCAAAACCCAGAGGCTACATGTGTCTCGTGACACTTTCTATTGTGTTGTCTGCCTTGACAACTCCATTTGAAAATTATATTGGACCCTGGAGTGGGAGAAAAGCTGAAAGATTTGGACTGCTGTTTTGTGTTGCTAAGCATAGGAAAGGCATTGTGTAATTCTCAATGCTTTATTTTAAGACAAATGTTAACTTGGGAAAATAGAGCCAGGGTTGCTGGTCAACAGCAGCTGAACATGAGGCAGCGTGTGCTCAGGTGGCCAAGACAGCCAGTGGCATCCTGGCGCGTGTCAGCAATAGTGGGGCAGCAGGAGCAGGGCAGTGAGCTGTGCCCTGTGTTGGGCAGCGCTGTGGCCACTGCTCGAGTGCTGTGTCCAGTTGTGGGCCCCTTCTGGAGCAGAAAGACATTGGATGGCTGGAGCATGTCTGGAGAAGGGCAAGGGAGCTGGGGAGATATGGGAACATATTCCTGCTATGGATGAGCTCAGAGAGCTTTTACCTGGGGAAAGGGAGGCTCATGGAAAACCATCCAGGCACACTTCCATAAATGCCTACAGGACAAGCCTCCCCACAAGGGCCTTTTCCATGCCAAGCATCACCTAACTGCATCTAGATGCTTTAGTCACTGGAAGAGGTGACACTTTCATCCTTTGGATTGTTGGGTTGTTGGTTTGCCAGGAATAGAAGCCATGCTCCTTTTCTCTTTCTGCAGCAAGCAAAGGTACTTTGGCTCAAGATTATCTTTTCCAGCCTATTAGGAGACTCTAATAGAGTTTTATTTTCCACGTCTGCATCAGCCACAGCTGGTTATTCTGTAATTTTCCATTTCTGTGCTTTAAAAAAATCCAAGCTCAGTTTATAGAGACAAGGCTGCTTGCTGATAGTAGCCAGGGTGGAATATTGAATTCAAAGCCACATGAAGTTCTGTTAAATCAACCCATATAATGTTGTCGGAGCGACTTAGAATCCTCTTGCTGTGATAGTTTATGATTTTTTCTTAGTAGATCAGGCTGTAGAGCTGAATAAAAATAAGGCTATAAATGATAGGTAATATCCTCATCTTTATACTTCTCCTTGTCCACAGAGTCCAGAACCAACAGAAAGCTATCCACCGACTCCCTCAGCTCCTGGAGAAGAGGCCAAAGATGAGGAAATTGAGCGCATGTCTTCATCTGTGGTGACACCACAGTCTGAATATTCTGAGGCGGTAAGTGCCAGTCCTTGCTGGCTCTGTCTGTAGTACAAGACAGTGCTGCAAGTTCTTGAGCAGCCAGACCTTGCTGTTGGTTGCTGTGGAGGCAGAGTGCTGGAGTCCTGTCAGGATGTACCAATTCCCTCCACCCTGGGAGAGCTTGATAATGTGTTTCATTTGGCGTGATTGGTCCCATGTTCTTGGGCTTCTGATAGAGGCCAGCATGAAGCATGAAGGACACCAAGCCCCAGGAGGGATCATGTCAAATCCTGGAGCTCAGCCTTATTTTATACGTAGAGGACACTGTGGTCTGGAGAGACCTGTCCCATTTCACAAACTAGCCAAGGAGCTACAGACACAAAAAATCTTGATCTCACCATCCAGGTTTTTTGGGGTGCTTTGTCCTGTTGAGCTTCTTGGCTGTGTTTACCTTGGAGTATTTCAGAGACACATTGTGGACTTGCAATTTGAAGCCAGGGATTTGGTGTCTTTATTGCCAGGTCGTTCTTTTTCCACTCCAGGCAGAGCGGTCAGTAGCAGAGTGCAGTCTGAGTGCACCTGTGTTTTGATAAGTTGCAAAGAGATGATTGTGTTGTCCAGGAATCCCTGTAGGCCTAGGGATGTCCACTGTGCCAAGTGACAAAAAGTGCATAGCTCTGGACCCATTTCTGATGCAAAACCCAGAGGCTACATGTGTCTCTGGACAGCTTCTGTTGTGTGGTCTGCCTTGAGAACTTTGTTTGAAAGTACCATTGGAGCTGGTAGAGGGGAAAAAGCTGCAGGACTTGGACTGATGTCTTGTACTGCTAAGAAGGCGAAACACTTTGAGGAATTCTCAATGCTGTGTTTTTAGTCAAATGCTAACTTGGGAAAAAGCAGCAAGGTGCCCCGGTCATCAGCACCTGAACATGAGGCAGCGTGTGCCCAGGTGGCCAAGACAGCCAGTGGCATCCTGGCGCGTGTCAGCAATAGTGGGGCAGCAGGAGCAGGGCAGTGAGCTGTGCCCTGTGCTGGGCACCGCTGCGGCCGCTGCTCGAGTGCTGTGTCCTGTTCTGGTCCCTCTGTTGCAGAAAGACATTGAGGGGTTGGAGTGTGTCCGGAGAAGGGCAAGGGAGCTGGGGATGGGTGGGAGCAGAAGTCCTAATTGTATGTGCTGAGGGAGCTTCAGTATTGAGGAAAGGGAGGCTCATGATGGACCATCCAGGCACACTTTCTTAAATGCCTATATGACAGTCCTCCCCATGTGGGCCGTTTTCCATGCCCATCATCCACTCACTGCATCGAGATGCTTTTAGACACTGAAATACGTGACACATTTATCATTCGCTTTCTTGGGTTATCAGTTTTGCCAGGAGGGATGTTATGATTATTTTGTCTTTATGCAGCAAGCAATGGTGCTTTGGCTCATTACTTTTCTGGCATATTATGAGATTCTAATAGAGTTTTTATTTTCCATGTCTGCAGTAGCAATTGCTGGGTATTTCCTGGTTTTCCATTTCAGAGCTTTAAAGCACTCAGAGCTCAGTTTTCTGAGAGAAGGTTGTTTGCTGATATTAGCCGGGTTGGAATGTTGAATTCGGAACCACATGCAGTTCTGTTGAATCAGCCCATATAATGTAGTCAGAGTGACTTAGAATCCCATTGCTGTGACCATTTATCATTTTGTCTTAATAGAGCAGGTTGTAGAGCTGAATAAAAATAAGGTTATAAATGATAGGTAATGACATTCCCTCATTCTTGTCTCTGTCCACAGAGCCCAAAATCGAGCAGCAGACTATCCCTAACTCTCTTAGCTTCTGGAGAAGAGGCCAAAGACGAGGAAACTAACCTCAAGCCTTCTGATATGGTGACACCACAGTCTGAATATTCTCTGGCGGTAAGTGCCAGTTCTGGCTTGGGCTGTCTTTAGTACAAGACACAGCTGCAAGTTCTTGAGGAACCAGCACCTGCTATTGGTGGCTGAGGATGCTGAGTGCTGGAGTCCTGTCCAGACCTTGCTATTCCCACCAGCCAGAGAGCTTGATAATAGCTTTGATCTGGCATGATTTGGTTCCAGTTGCTGGGCTTCTGGGAGGGAGCAACATGAAGGGTGTAGCCTCCCAGCCAGAAGGCAGAAAACATGTCAAAGACCTGGAGCTCAGCCTTGTTGGACACATAGGGGACACTGTGGTCTAGAGAGACCTGTCCCACTCCACAGACTGGCCAAGAAGCTACAATCACAAAAAAGGTTGATCTAACGACACAGGCACTTTGGAGGGGTTTGTCCTGACGAGCTTCTTGGATGTTCTTACACTTACAATGTGGAGTTGCAAATTGAAGTGAGATTTTGGTGCTTTTATTACCAGGTTGTACTTTTGCCTCTTCAGGCAGAGCAGTCAGTATCAGAGTGCAGTCAGACTCTGCATATGTTTTGATAAAACTACAAAGAGATGATTATGTTTTCCATGAATCCCTGTGGGCCTAGGGATGTCCTCTGTGCCAAATGACGAAACTGCATAGTTCTGGACCCATTTCGAGGCAAAACCAGGGCTACATGTGTCTCGTGACACTTTCTATTGTGTTGTCTGCCTTGACAACTCCATTTGAAAATTATATTGGACCTGGAGTGGGAGAAAAGCTGAAAGATTTGGACTGCTGTTTTGTGTTGCTAAGCATAGGAAAGGCATTGTGTAATTCTCAATGCTTTATTTTAAGACAAATGTTAACTTGGGAAAATGGAGCCAGGGTTGCTGGTCAACAGCAGCTGAACATGAGGCAGCGTGTGCTCAGGTGGCCAAGACAGCCAGTGGCATCCTGGCGTGTCAGCAATAGTGGGGCAGCAGGGCAGGGCAGTGAGCTGTGCCCTGTGCTGGGGCAGCGCGGCCACTGCTCGAGTGCTGTGTCAGTTGTGGCCTCTGGAGCAGAAAGACATTGAGTTGGAGCATGTCTGGAGAAGGGCAAGGGAGCTGGGGAGGGTGTGGGAACAAGCTCAGTGAGGATGAGCTCAGAGGGATCTTTTAGCCTGGGGAGAGGGAGGCTCATGATGGACATTGCAGGCTCACTTCCAGAAATGCCTACTTGACAGTGCTCCCACAGGGCCTGTTTCCATGACAAGAATGCCCTCAGCTGCATCCAGATGCTTTAAGTCATTGGAAGTCGGTGACACTTTCATCCTTGGATTGTTGGGGTTGCTGCGTTTTGTCAGGAGGAGAAGCCCTGCTCATTTCTCTTTGATGAAGCAAAGCAAAGGCACTTTTGGCTCAAAGATTTCTTCCCTTTGCAGCATATTAGGATGAGATTGTGATAGTGTTTTCATTTTCCGTGTCCGCAGCAGCAACAGCTGGGCATTTCCTAATTTTTCCATTTTAGAGCTTTAAGAAGCTCAAGGCTCAGTTTTCAGAGAGAACCCTGCTTGTTGATAGTAGCCATAGTGGAATATTGAATTCAGTTCCATATGCAGTTCAATTGAATCAGCCCATCTTAATTTAGTTGGAGTGACTTTAGAATCCTCATTGCTGTGATAGTTTATGATTTTTTCTTAGTAGATCAGGGCTGTAGAGCTGAATAAAAATAAGGCTATAAATGATAGGTAATATCCTCATCTTTATACTTCTCCTTGTCCACAGAGTCCAGAACCAACAGAAAGCTATCCACTGACTCCCTCAGCTCCTGGAGAAGAGGCCAAAGATGAGGAAATTGAGCGCATGTCTTCATCTGTGGTGACACCACAGTCTGAATATTCTGAGGCGGTAAGTGCCAGTCCTTGCTGGCTCTGTCTGTAGTACAAGACAGTGCTGCAAGTTCTTGAGCAGCCAGACCTTGCTGTTGGTGGCTGGGGATGCTGAGGGCTGGAGTCCTGTCAGGATGTAACAATTCCCACCAGGCCGTGAGAGCTTGATAATGTGTTTCATTTGGCGTGATTGGTCCCATGTTCTTGGGCTTCTGATAGAGGCCAGCATGAAGCATGAAGGACACCAAGCCCCAGGAGGGATCATGTCAAAAACCTGGAGCTCAGCCTTATTTTATACGTAGAGGACACTGTGGTCTGGAGAGACCTGTCCCATTTCACAAACTAGCCAAGGAGCTACAGACACAAAAATCTTGATCTCACCATCCAGGTTTTTTGGGGAGCTTTGTCCTGTTGAGCTTCTTGGCTGTGTTTACCTTGGAGTATTTCAGAGACACATTGTGGACTTGCAATTTGAAGCCAGGGATTTGGTGTCTTTATTGCCAGGTCGTTCTTTTTCCACTCCAGGCAGAGTGGTCAGTAGCAGAGTGCAGTCTGAGTGCACCTGTGTTTTGATAAGTTGCAAAGAGATGATTGTGTTGTCCAGGAATCCCTGTAGGCCTAGGGATGTCCACTGTGCTGAGTGACGAAAAGTGCATAGCTCTGGACCCATTTCTGAGGCAAAACCCAGAGGCTACATGTGTCTCTGGACAGCTTCTGTTGTGTGGTCTGCCTTGAGAACTCTGGTTGAAAATGCCATTTGTCCTGGTTTGAAGGGCAGGTGTCTGCTGATAAAGAAAGAAGTTTTCCTGTGAAATAGAGGCTTGAATTCCACTCCCCCGAAGTATTATAATAGTTTGAATCAAGGACTCTGAGGCAGAGATAAGGGGGTAGGAATGACTTGGACTGCTGTTTTGTGTTCCTAAGAAGAGGAAAGTCATCCTGGAATTTTCAATGGTTTATTCTAAGTCAAATGTGCAAGTTCGTGCCTGCGGTGCTACCGGGGACAAAATAAGCCAGGGGTGGTGGTGAACAGCAGCTGAACATGAGGCAGCGTGTGTCCAGGTGGTCAAAAAGGCCAAGGGCATCCTGGTGCGTGTCAGCAATAGTGGGGCAGCAGGAGCAGGGCAGTGAGCTGTGCCCTGTGTTGGGCAGCGCTGTGGCCACTGCTCGAGTGCTGTGTCCAGTTCTGGCCCCTGTGGAGCAGAAAGACATTGAGGGGCTGGAGCATGTCCGGAGAAGGGCAAGGGAGCTGGGGATGGGTGGGAGCACAAGCCCAGTGAGGATGTGCTGAGGGATCTTTAGTCTGGGGAAAGGACGTCTCATGATGGACCTTCTAGGCATACTTCCATAAATGTCTACCTGACAGTCCTCCCCACCAGGGCGGTTCCCATGCCAAGCATCCCCTCACTGCATCTAGATGCTTTAGTCACTGGAGTAGGTAACACTGTGGTCAATTTTGTTTGTTGCATTATTTTTCTGCTGGGAACGGATGTCCTGATTATTTTCTTCCTCTAGCAAGCAAAGGTGATTTTGCTCAACATTTTCCTGCACGCGAAGACATTTTTTGGTTCAGGGATATTAGTGCAGAAGGAGCTGTTCTGATGCCAGGCCAGGCTGTATGACCTTGCATATCGCTTTCCAGTTTACAGAGCCCTTACCTTTTGGCAGCCTTGCAGACCAACATTTGTCCAATATTACAATGTGAATTGCATTTGCGAGTTGAGCGGGAAACCAACACTCTTGAATTCCAGCTGGTCCTTTCAGGTCAGAGGAGCTGGTTGGGGCTGGTTTCCTTTCTGATTACGGCCACTTTACCACTGTCAAAGTGGTTGTGACCAAAAGAACTCGTCTGAGCACAGATGCACAAAGAGTCCAGTTCCCAGAGCAGTGCTCTGGGTCTGATCTCATTCCATAAGGACCTACATGCTCCAGATTCCTCAAGAGTGTGGTTTATTGATGCAACAGGAGAGCATGTTCAGGATTGCTACTGATAGGGCCACTGGCTGCCGAGTGGTGATGTGTGTCGGAAAAGAATGTATAGTGAGAGAAATTATATAAGTGAGCTCTATCTATGCATCTTTCTATGTTTCTATGTATCTATGTATCATGTATGTATCTATGTATCTATCGATGTAACATTTACATAATTGACTTCTGCTGGCTCTGGTCAGAGGCAGTTGGAAGTTCAAAGCTCAGCTAAACGCATCCCTTTAAGAGACGAGGAGAGACATGTTCTGTCAACTGATCCCCAGCAAGCAGAGATGTTTTCCCTCCAGAAATGGTTGTTCTTTCCCCTCAGAGTTGTTTTCTTCTTCCAGCCTCTTGTGCCCTGAAGCCCCCAGTCTATGCTTTAAATTTCTCCCTGTCATAGTGATATGGAAGAATTCCATGTTTTAGGTGGTGTTTGGTGACTCTGGTCATACACGCAATACATGACACATGATTTTCTTCATTGGCATCCCTAGGGGTGTGTAAGTTCATTTGTTGATGAGGCCTTATGAGGGTCTCTGTTACCACTGGTCTGAATTCTCAGCTGACAAAGCAGGAAGAATAAACACCTTGGTCCTCCTCCATATACTGAAGTGGCTGTAGAGGCTCTCTGACCTCCATCAGAGGATCTTTACATGCATCCTTATCTCCTGAATGAGCAGGATTTCTAACAAGAGTGTAGATGTCAGAAAGGCAGGAATGGTGGTGCAGGCATGAAGAGAACATGAACTCCAGAAGTGTCTCTCACAAGGAGTGAGCCCACACTGGAAGCCACCTGCAGAGCCAGGATGGAGCTGTGAGACAGGGCTGGGTGTCTGTCATAATGGAAAGACAAAGAGGACACAGCAGAAGTGGAGGGAGGCCCTCAGCAGATCCTTGAGAAATGCCACCCCTTCCCTGTCAGCTGCCTGAGAGGCTCTTGGAGCTTCAGTCCCAGATGGACTCTGATTGTTCTGCCAGTGTCACTTTGGAATCTGTGCCTCCCCATGGGCAGAGAATGACCCAGGAGAGCAGCAGCACAGTGCTTTGGGAACGTGTGAGCCCATCACTCTTAGACACCTGGCCCACAAATGTTGTACGGCAAGTTGAAACCCATCTTCTCTTGCTTTCTGTGCAGGTCCTTCTAGAGAAACGGCATGAGCAGATTGCTTTAGCAGAGATGCCATGCCAGCCTCAGGGAGAGCTGTTCCCAGCCCAGGAAGAGCAGCTGAGGCAGCAGGTGGAAGAGCTACAGGAGAATGGCCAGGTAAGCCTGGCTCACCAGGTGACAGAGTGAGGGGCAGAAACAGGGGGATAAAACAGAGCTCTTGGGACTGAGGCCAGGAGTCCCACAGGCACTGAAAGCACAGAGCCTTGTAGTCTGCAGAGATCAGCACTGGGACAAGGGGGTCACAATGGAAGCAGAGGTGGGTAGGGAAGCAGAAGGAAGTGGCAGAATGAATTTGATTTTGAGCTGAAAGAGGAAAAATCTGAACTTGGTGGCAGCTCCCTGTGACTTGCTCTGCATTTCTATGTACAGAACACCAAGGCAGAGCCACAAGAAGAGCTGTCTGAAGCTCAGGTTCCCGTCATGGCAGTAAAGAAAAAGCACAAGGAGGACATGAGAGGCGATGAGGAAATGAATCTCCATCCACAGAGAGGCAATCAACAAAAGCAGGTGAGTGCAAGAGTGGCAGACACTCCATTCAAGAAACGTTTCTCTGGTTTTTTACAGAACCTCAAGGACCAGCTGGACGCAGAACTGCAGGAAACTGAGGCTAACATGAAGGAAAAGGAGAAAAGGCTGGAGGAAGAAATAAAAATTATCAGAGAGAAATGTAGTCCTCTGCTTCAGGCTGTAGAAAAGCAAGTGAGTGAAACAGCAATAGCCAGTGCAGTCACTGATCTGATGCTTTCTGCCCTTCTTGCCTTTCCACTGTAGAGTAGCAGGGGGTGGGGTGATGCCTCTGAGTGCCATCCTGCTGCAGGGTCTATCACAGCCACTCTGAAGGACATTTCCTGGAGTGCTGAATCTCAAATGTCTGCCCTGCACAGTGTGGCTAGTCCTTTGGCCTTTTGACCAGCAGTCATTCAAAGTGATTCCTGCTGGCCTGTTACTGCTCTCCTTGTTTCTTGAGGTATTTTTACAGTGGGACATGGTGACCCAGATGGAGGATTGAAACAAGCTGTCTGTAGCCCTTGTAAATCTGTTCTCTGCCTTTCCTCACAGCCGAGACTCTTGGCTGACAGGGAAAAGTTGTAGTCTCTGACTGCTTTGTTCTGTTTGACTTGAGGTGGAAGTGTTGACATCTCACCTGCCAGCCTGCAAATACTTGCAGCAACTGACTGGAAAGAAAAAGCCCTGTAGTCGGTGTGAGGCATGGGAGCGATCCCAGTCAGAGATGCTGCAGGTTGGTCACACCCTGAAGATGGTGTAGTAAAAGAGATCTCAGAGGGAGGAGGTAGAACATTTGAACAAGTGTGTCTGCAGCCCTTGGAGGGAGAAAGAAATCCTTGGGGAGGAAGTGGAATGGTCCTTGTGGCAGTCATCCTTCAGAAAATCAATGCAAATGTAACATGAATTTGGCCATGAACTCGAGTAAAACCAACCTTTGGTTTTCACCCATCCAGTGTAAAAATTGGACATCCAAATAATTCATTTTAAGAGCTCTGCATGTGGCTGACAACATCTTCCTAAGGGCTTGCATTTGAAAAGAGATCTCAAAGTAATCTCTGCCAGCCACCTTTCTGACACAAACTCATTACTCGCCTCAGATCTGCACAGGCTCTGTTACTGAACCTGCTGCAGCAGCAGCATTGTCTAAAGGAGCCTTTTTTCCCCAGCCTGAGAAGAGGAGCCTGGGCAGTTTGTTCATGTCCAGCACTGACCCAGCTGCTGCTCAGCAACAGGACACTGAGGAGGAGTACTTGGAGCTTCTGAGTAGGTCTTGTGTATCTCTTGTCTGAGGGACAGTGTGTTGTGTGCATGTGTCAGCATAGCTGTACCAAATGTTCCTCCTCCATTTGGAATCACAGAAACATTTAGGACTCCCCACAGGAGCTGCTGTAGAAAATCACTCTCTGTGCTGGCCATCTGTGCTGCAGAGCTGTCTGTCTGGTTGTTGTTGTTGTTGTTGTTGTTGTTGTTGTTGTTGTTACCCAGCCAATCCTAAAGGGTTCAGAGACCAGAAAGTGGGACTGCCTTTTTTAACTTCTGGAAGCTGAGATCTCTGCTATAAAGTGAGCATCTTGCATTTTGTGTCCCCTCAGAGAAAACAGCGAACATGGAAAATCTTGTGACAAAATACACTGAACTGGAAAACATTGGCAGTGGGTGAGTCCAGTCACAGTTACTTCTACAGAACCATGGGCCAGGTGATTTGCTGGTAGAATGTCTATCAAGTGTGAAGTCAGGCAAACTGCAGACATATTCAGACACTGGAGTTAGATTATCCCAGTTCTCAGTACTGGTCAGAATTTGTGAGCGTGGTCAGAAGACATTGTCAAAGACATCTCCATGCTTCCAAGGTCTTGCCTGCAGCAAGGAACAAGACCTGGAAGATTCCTTGTCTCTCAAGTGTGGGACAGCTCTGTGTTAATTTCCTTAGCATTTTTGAACATCTCCAAGTCATACAGCAACACTAATGAAAGGAGAAGGATCTCGCTTGCCTGAAAGAGCAACCTACTTGCTATGATAGCTGTGAGATAACAGTTCTCAGGAAAATTTCTTTCCAAGGGTTTGCTAAAGGAAATAGTCCATGGTTAGGATAAGAACTTCACAGTTTAGAACCTTCAATCTGAGATCAAAGAATGAGCTCTCTCTTTGAGCAGAGGCAGTAAAGCCCAGCACTCCAGGAACAGGCCCGGTGTCCATGCACTTGAGAGGAAAATGCATCATCTGCTTTCTGGCAGAACCTTCCTGCATCCTGCAGGTTTTAGGCACTTATAGGAGAGATCTCATATCTGGGCTGGCTTTTACTCCAAATTCTAAATGGTTTCTCTTTTCTTTGCTTTGTTTTGTTTCTAGGACTTTTGGAGAGGTGTGTAGGGCCACCGACAAGGCAGCAGGCAGAGAGGTAAATGTCAACAGCCCCTGAGGACTTTGCAGCTCTTGATGGCTTTCCTCTTTGGTGTGAGCTGTGGCTGGAGCTTTGGGTAGAGCTCTGCAGTAAAGGCACAAGGAGCACAGACTAGTGCCAATCTGCAAATTGCACTTGGGACAGTCTCTGTCCTTCTCAGCTGCCAGAAGGAAGGCGAGGAGGGCAGCGGTTCCTTTGAGAGAAGGACGTGCTCACTCGCTCTCATTTGCTGAAACAAAGGTGGTGCCTTAGAGCATCTCACTGTTCTTTGGGGCTACAGCTTCAGAGCTGTGTTCTCATTTCTGGCTGCCAGCAAATACATCTGAATGTTCCTGGTAGTTCCTTAGCCACCTGCAGTGCTGCACTTGGGAACTGCACATAGGGAGAGATCTGCAAGGCGTCCCTAAAAGCCCTAAGCCCTGCTTGTAGCCCAGGATGTATCCACAGAGTCCCAAGGCATGGATTACTTCTGAATCCCAGACAGAGCAGCAGAGAGTGTGGTCAGAGCTTTGTGGGTTATAGCTGAGACATCTTTTCTACCAATGGACAAATCAAAATGTCAGTGGCCACGTGTCCTGAAACTGGCCTCCAAGGGAGCAGAGAAATGGGCTGTTGGAATGTCAGTTCCTAATTACTGCAATATCTAATCACAAGGCACTTTGACTCAGCTCAGCTGTGTTATTGCAAATTCACTCACTCCATGTGCGCACAGTGGTTTCCTGCCTCAAACTTTTCAAGTTACTGATTTTCAATGTCATTTTAGGTGGCCATAAAGAAAATAAACCTCCATGGACTGAGGATGGAGGAACTAAAAGTCAATGAACTCGTGGTCATGAGGAAGAATAGGAATCCCAACCTGGTCAACTGTTTAGACTGGTGAGTTGTTGTGCTTTTGTCCCGTGACTCTTTGTTTACACACTGCAAACATGCAAGGTAAAAACCCACTTTGTTAACTGGCAATAAATAGAGCTGGTAATTATTAGTAAATTATTATTGTTCTGCTCATCCTCAGTGGATGGGAAGAGAGTGCATCTTGTCTGCATGAGTCTTCCCTGGCACATGTAGTTTCAAAATTGTTCAAAAACCTGGATCAACTGTATCTTAATAAATCAATAGCCTGTAAGTTCATTGCCACCCCATTGTTTTGCAGATTGATATTTTTCAAGTGTCTTCTTACATGGAGATAAACTAATAAGAATTTCCCTTGGATTGTGTCTCCTCTTTGCCATTGCTGTGCATGCCAGGGACACTAGGTGCTTTTTTTCCAGAAACACACAGTGTGATAGGTTTTTGATCTGTTACTAAACTGCATTTTTTACTTGCTGGCCATCTTACACATCTGTTTTTCACAGATGTGTCATTCTCCATGAGACTGCACAGACTGCAAACACTGCACAGCCTAGAGGGAATGTCTATTCCTTTTAATCTCTCCTTGTCAGAAAGTGACCTGGAAACAAGAATCAACCCTTGTGTTTTCCAAACAGCAACGTTGCCATGCACATTAATATCCACACTTTTGTTTCCTTCTTTCAGCTACCTTCTGGATGAGGAACTCTGGCTGGTTATGGAGTACATGGATGGAGGCACTCTGAGCGATGTCATCAGCCAGACCTACCTGTCTGAAGATGAGATGGCAGCTGTCTGTCAGCAGGTCAGGGATCCCACCTGTGCTTCCGAGGGCTTGGGCAGGATTGTCTGGGAAACTGGGGCTCAGAACTGGAGAGATTTCATGTGCCAAGCTTTGCTTCTGTGTTACTAGAATGCTTTGGGCAAGCAAGAGCATTTCAAGTGAATTGCGTGGCAGTGTGCCTATATTCACTGTACTCTGTTCTTGTACTCTGACCTCCTGCTGGTAAAGTCTTGCTCTGTCTCTTGAATTTGTATTTGCTGTTCTCCACCCGGTCTCTCTAAATGTTTAACTTGAGCCTGTCTATACTGCATTCCTCGCCTTTAAAAGCAAATGAATAGCAAAGAAAAAAGAGAGATTGATTTCTCACAGGTCTCAAAAAGGATAGTAGTGGACCCAAAATGATGTTTGCTTCTGAAGGGTGACTAATGTGATGCTTCCAAGTCTATGCTGAGGCCAACAGTAAAACCTTTGTCATGTAGCCTCCCACCCCAAAGCGATCCACTTCACAGCAAAGCGAGGAACCTTTTCTTTCTTGGCATAGCCTTGTTTGTCCTCTGCATGGAGAGCATATCCACTGCAGTAGCAGTTATTCTGCCTGGTTTGCAGGGGACAATCTACAACAGCAGTTGCTCTTGCTCTTTCAGAAACTGATATGCCTTTCCTTAGAAAGATCCTGCTCTGCTGGTCTTGGAGCAGCAAGCTCTTCCTGTCAATGGCTCTGTGTTCTGCCATTACTCCCCATTCTCCTGCAAAGGGAATAATTTAGAGTTGTTTCCTTTCCTGTGTGATGAACTCACCCCACTGATTTTTGCCTTCCTGTTTCTGTTTTCCTTCCCAGTGCCTGCAAGGACTGGATTTTCTTCATGTAAATCATGTGATCCATCAAAATGTGAAAAGCAGCAATATCCTTCTCAGAACTGATGGCTCTGTCAAGCTGGGTCAGTATACTCTTGGTCAGGGCAGTGTTCCAGGGATGTGGGGTGTGGGGTTGCTTGGAGTGACTGCCAGCTGCCCATAAATGGTGCTGGTGGGAGTGCAGGGGCCCCTGCTTTGAGCTGAAGGCACAGTTGCAATGTGCACAGATGTATGATGAGGAGCCACAAGCAGTCAAGAGTGGTGTTCGTCTGCGTGTGTCCCTTCCAGTGGGAGGGAGATATAATCTAAACCTTCAGAGGAGTAAAGGCCACTGCTGTAAGCAGCATTTAAAAGCCTGTGTTTTTTGGAAATGGCCTATTCCTTACTTCCTTGGCTAAAGCCCCAAGGAAATTGACCATGGACAGTTCTCCATGAGATTCACCAACAGCACATTCTTTGAGTGAGATTGGGGAATTCTTTTGCTTGGTTTCCTAATTTGAGCTGGCTTTCATGGTGTGTTGTTTTCTCCACAGCTGATTTTGACTTATTTGCTCAGCTCACCCCTGAGCAGAGCGGACAGAGCTCAGTGGCTTGCACTTCTGGGTGGATGGCACCTGAAGTCATGGCAGGTCAACCATATGGCCCCAAAGTGGACATATGGTCTCTGGGAATTGTGGGAATTGAAATGGTGGAACAAGAAGGTCCTTACTGGAATGAAACTTCTGTCTGGGTAAGGTGCAAATACTTAGTGATCCCACTGTTTTTCTCACCTGTGCGGTGTTCTGTGTGCCACTGGACAAAATCCCATTGCCATCTGCCAGCACCACTTCTACCAAGGTTCCCTTCCAAAAATGTCCCTGGATTTCAGCACATCAGCATCTGCTGTAGTTTTGGCTGCTTCATAAGGAAAGTGGCAGGTAACCAGTTCAGCAATCTGCCATTTTGGCTGCAGCCATGCCTGACATTTCTCCTTTGCTTTTTGAACACTATTGGAGCTCTGTTTCTAAAGGAAAGGTATTTTTTAGTGAAATGGTTAGATATGTGATAAATATCCTTCAAAGTGGAGGTTGAATCTTCTGAGGTGCAATTTTATGCAAAAAATCAGAAAAGGGAAAAAGAAAAATAGATAAAAACAACCACCAAAGCAGTACCCAAGCAGTTCTGCTTGCTTTTTCCTTTTCTAACCACAGCACATCAATTTTCCTGCATACTGTAGCATATTTTCCTGTGTGTCTTTGAAACTTTCAGGCTTTCAAATAATCTGCTCATTTTTCTGTCATATCTCTGGGTTGCCTGGATAAGTTTAGAATGTGTTTTTGTCCGACTGCAGCTAGAATTGCACACCAAACCCTTGGCTGTTTCTTGGTACTTTAGCAAGTTGATGAGCTGCAGACAGGTGCCTGTGGCTGGGATGCAAGGGGTGTGGTTGATGCCAGTGCTGTGTTCCTTCACTGCAGGAGCTGGGCCATCCCTGGCTGCACAGATCTAATGATAGTGAGGATTTCAGCTCCCCACCGTGTCCAGTGGCTGAGCTCAGCTGCAGAGGGACAGGATAAAACCCCTTTTGTAACCTCTGGTGGTGTGGGAGTAAAAAAGAAAGCTGCCATAATTATTTTTACTCAAGCGGAGTGTGTTTGCTGTTTTAGGCTTGTAAATTTTCCTCTGGGTTGAAGAGGATAATAACTAAGTGTCTTTGCTCACCATCTCTTTCAGTGCCGCCAGCACTGAACTGTTAGGATTGTGATGGACATTTTTATGGAGACCAGGCCGGAGCCCGGTGTCATGGAGAACCTTCCAAAACCTCTCATTTCTTGCCAGGCACTTTCTGCAATGGCACACTATTAATGCATTGACTGGAGTATCCAAATGAGCAGAGGGTTGCCATAGGGATAACACTTCTCATTCTTCCCATTTGCCCATGAAAATATTTCCTTTTGCCACATAAAGAAGCTGAAACTTGCAGACTGCTGGGAAACAGAGCTGCAAATGTTTCCTGTTTGTGTGCCCAAACAAGCATTTTCCTTCCAATACATTTGTGCATGTATCTTAATGTGTTTTTGTTGAATATGACATTCCAAATGTTTGTTTCCTTATCTGAAGAATACCTGGTGGATTTCCTTTATTTCTTCCAATTCCCATTGTTTACTGCAACAGGACAAAAAGCTTGATGAATTTTGGTTTATGGCAGCTTTACTTAAGGATACAACAATCACTGCAGAGATGCCTTGCATGTAATAATTTTTGGAAATTGAGTTAGATAATATAGCAAAAACCCTCTTCCAAATAGCCTGTCAAGCTAGTGTAAATCCTCAAAGTAGCAAACATGTTTTTGCTGATGTAGTTCCCACAGTTTAGGTCAGTCAATGAAATCAGCTGCCAAGGCAAGATCCCCTGGATGTTGGAAAATCTGTGGCTGCTTTGGGGTTTAGGTGTTGTGTAGGTACAGGAAAGTCATCTCTGCCTCTCTGCCAGGGCAGAAAGTGCCAGTGCAGAGTGGAGGTTAAACAATGGGATCTGGGAGAGCAGTTACAGACGGGAAAGAAGCAGGTGGAGCCTCGTGTTTCCTTTTTCTCCAGGCTCAACACCTGACAGCCACAGGAGGGACCCCAGAGCTGCGGCAGCCCGAGCTCTTCTCGCCTTTGCTGCGGGACTTCCTGAGCTGCTGCCTGCAGACAGACGAGGCGCAGCGCTGGTCTGCCAAGGAGCTCCTGCAGGTAAAATGCAAACGGGCTGCAGGTGAAACAGTGTCCCAGGGATGGGCTCCTCCTCCGCTGAAATCAAGGCATCAGATGAGCCCCCTTCCTCCCCACCTACAATCTTGGTGCTGTTCAAGTGAAAAGGGTAAGGAATCCTAGACTGGGCTGGGCTGGCAGGGAGCTGTAAAGGTCATCTGGTCCAAATAGTCTAAATTGAGCTGGGAAATCTTTAGAGATCAGGTTGCTCAGAGCCCTGTCCCACCTGAGACGTTTTCAGGGATGGGGCACCTACCAGCTCTTGGGGGAACTTGTGCCCGTGTTGCACTATGCTTCTAGTAAACAAGTTCTTCCTTAGACCTACTCTAACTCGATCCCCTTTTTGTTTAAATATATTAGCCCACATCCTCTTGTAACTGGACATGTTAAAAAAGCTGTCACGCACTCCCTCAGAAGCCACACTGAAGTTTTGGAAAGTGGCAGTAATGCCTCCCTGGGGCCTATTCTTCTCCAGGCTGGATAACTCCAGGTCTCTCAGTCTGTCCTCAGAGGAGAGGTGCTCTGTCCTCTGACTGTTTCTGTTGCCCAGTTTTGTAATTTGGTGGTGTGTTCAGTTTTATCTAATGGCAAAACGATTGAAGTAGAGCAATGCAGGGTCCAGATGTGTGAAATGGTGGGGGAAGAACCCGAGGAAGCTGGTCAAGGCCGAGGGGTCAGAGATTTGGCTGTGGGAAGGAGGGGCTGTGGAGGGCTCCCTGTGAGCCTCTGAGGGGCCCTGGTTTGTGCCCTCCACCCCACTCTTAGAGCTTTCTGCCACACAAACAGGAACAGCTGAGAGGGACTTGTCCCAGCCCCATCTGCTGCCTGGCATGGTCAAGCAGACAGGAACTGCCCCAGGGTTACTGCCAGGTTGTGTGGCAGAGAGGGAACTACAGGACCCAGTGCCACTCAGCTGTCCCTGCTGGGAAGGAAGGAAGGTGCCATCCAGCCCAGGAGGGGCAAGGCATGGAAACGTAGACACTGCTCTGTCTGCCTGTGGAAATTAGCATGATGTCTGTCTTTCAAAGAGAGGCACCTCTTTGTGAGTCTTTGGAGTTTCCTAAAAGGATGAAACTCCAGGGACAGAAAGCACCACTTCCAGAGTCCTTGCACAGCAAAAATCCCAGCAAGAGGAAGACACCAAAATAAACAGATGAATGGGATTCTGGGCCAGGTTTGCATGTGATAGCAAGGTCCTGCACATGAATGTTGAGGTGCAGATGGTTCTGTTGGTCCTCTTCCTGCGTCTTTCTATGAACCAGAGCAATCCTGATTAAACCTGTGAAGCACTGAGCTTGGATAGTCATGATTCATTGTTTTTTGTTGATTTTATTCATCCCTTTGAGCAGCCTGCATTTGTAATATTTTGCTGAGCCAATGTCCTGCCTGGTGCCACTGATCATTTCTGTGAAGAAGATGGAGGAGGAGACAAGAATGTGATAATCACATCAGGACCACTTAGTCCCCAAAATCACCTTAGAGTTGGGGTTGTCAAGTAGGATTGCACAGTAGCATTGTAGAGTAGGGATTGTAAATTAATAAAGTTTCTGAACCAGCAACTTTACCTTGAAGATTCACTTCCTTCCCACTCTGTGAATAAGCTCAAGATTTCATTCTGAATTGACATTTGTTTCTTAAAGGTGGAAAGTGTCAATTACAGATTCTTTGCTATGGTTTTGAAAGTGGGAAGGCTCTTCTTCATTCATCCTCTCCAGACCACCCTGCATTTTGGGGATATGGCCCTACAGGCCAGGTTTTTGCCCAGCCATGTGACTTCTATGTGAGGCAGAAAGGGACAATGGCATTTGCAGGCAAAATCAAAAGGAGAAGGGGGCAGCCCAAGCACCGTCTGTGCAGATGCAGGCCTGCTATGATGGCTAACAGCGGGCCTGGAGGCTTCATAGTCATAGATACCCTAATTATAATTCCATCAGTTTATGCCATTAGGAAAACGCCCACAAAAGGAGTCACCACACACCAATGCCCGCAAGCTTGGTGACTCAAACTGAAAATTACCAACATGCCGCCTTTATACCACAAATAAAACTGGAACCACCACTGCTCCTGTACCACAACAATACCATCAACGCTGTTATTGCCCTGCACGAGCTCCGCCGATCCACTGCCACGCGAGCGCTACTCCTGGCAGCCACGACCGGCCTGCTGCTACTCCCCCACTACGGGGCAAGAGCTGCTGAAGCTGATACCAGCCCCACCTGGAACACAAGCCACTACCACATTCCATGGAAACTTAAACAAATCCACTTGAGGCTTTTTCACTGTGCACTCGACGTCTCGCAGCGTCTTACCAGTTTGCCTCTCTTACAGGTACCTGTTTTTAATTTTTAAACATACCTTTTTGTCAGTATCTCTGGCAGTTGTAGTTCTGCTCCCCAGGGTGCCAGTGAGGAAAAGGAGCCCAGATGGGTGCCCTAGAGGGGTCCTGAACCCCACTGGCCCCTTGGCCAGAGAGAATAGGGTCCCACCAGAGCCACCTACTGATTTATCAAAATAAGATTATTGGTCTAATACCGATACTCAACTGTGATGGACAAAAGACTCTCTAACAGTTTAAAGTTAGAAAGTGTATGTTTAATCAGCTCTGGGCAGCAGCGTGAGGTAATCCTCTAATATGCACTGCAAAATCACAGCAGTATAGACCAGTATTTATCCTGGCACTGGAAAAGGCTGAGGATCCAGAATATCTACAGTACATCCATCACACTACTGTATGAGGCAGCATAGCAGAGGAAGTTTTTGGAAAAAAGACAAGATAATCCAGATTCTCCTGAAAGCTGGTTTTGTCATAAAACAAAGTAAGGCCAAGGGAGCTTCCTAGGGAATTCATCTTTTAGGAGTAAAAGGTAAAGATGGGTATCATCCAATTCCAATGAATTCAGTCAACAAACTAGCAGATCTGTCCCCACCAACCAGCAAGAAGGAACTACAAACTTTCCTACGTCCTATGGGTTTTTGGAGAATGCATATTCCAGAGTGGAATCAGATGTTTCATGGAGGAATAATATTAAGTGGGGTCCTGAACAAATGAGACTGTTTATGCAGTAGCCCTTGGGACAGTCAGGACAGGAGAAGATGTGAAAAATCTAGTGGATTGACCCTGGATGGACCCTGGACAGGCACCCACCAAAGCCATTGTGTCACTCCCCTCTCCCAAGTGGGCAGGTAAGACAAAATACGGAGACAGGCTGAGGGCACGGTCCTGTGACAGGACCAGCTGCCCCTGCTGCCTGCTCTGCCTGTGGCATCTGCTGCTCTGTGGGTGTGCAGCTGCAGCAGGAAGCTGTGGGAAGAGGTGCTGTTGCCATGGCCCAAAGGCTCTGGACCCCATGGCTGTGCCCCCCAGCACCTGAGTGCCACCTATGGTGGGGCTTAACAGGAAGGGCATGAGAAGGGAGAGAAAGCAGCACCCAGAGATTTTGTGAGGGCAAAACCCATTTATTTCCTTTTCCTTGAATAAAGGGTTGCAAAAGCCCTGCTAGAGCTGCCGGTGGGGCAGCCTCTGGCAGGCCCAGGGAGAGCTCCAGGGCCCGAGCTCCCTCTTCTGTCAGACATGCTGGGGGCCCAGTGGAAAATCAGTCCTTGGCCTGGGACCTGAGGGTCTGCGACTGCTGCCCTGGGCAGGGGGAAGCCTCTGATGTACCAGCTTCTTCCTCCTCATCAGAGCCTGTGGGGCTGCTGTCGAGAGTCCTTTGCTGGGAACTGCTGGAGCTGGAGCTGTTGGAGCAGCAGCTGTTGGAGCTGCAGCTGTCAGAGCTGCAGCTGCAACTGCAACTGCAGCTGCAGTTGGAGCTATTGCTGCTGAAGCTGAAGTTCCTGGAGTCGCTGAAGCTGGAGATCCTGGAATTGCTGGAGCTGGAGCTGGAGCTGGAGCTGGAGCTGGAGCTGGAGCTGGAGCTGGCGCTGGAGCTGGAGTAACTGGTGCTGGAGCTGGAGCTGGCACTGGCCACAGGGCCATTGTTCTCGTCCCTGATGGCACCAGAGCGCAGCAGCCTCTGGGCCTCCTCACAGCACTGGCCCACAATGATGCTGACGACACCATGGACCAGGGGTGTTGTGTTCTCCTCGAGGAGAGGCTGCAGCACCTCAACCAGAATCTCAGCATTTGGCCCATAGATGCAAAGGCCATGCAAGATGCTGCTCTCTATGGCATCTACCACCCACCACCAGCCCTGGTATATTCCCTCCAGCCTCTCATGCAGCCAGGGCCGCACGGGGTCCAGGAGGTGCTGTCGTTGACGAAAAATTTGTGCCCAGACCTCAGGCAGGACACTGCCCACAGACTCCAGCCCTGAACCTTCCTGCTGTGCTGGAGACATTGTTCCCTGTGGAGAAGATGAAGGGGACACCACAGGAGGACGGGAGCTGTTCTCATCCAGACTGCTGGGATCTCTCTCTGCCTGGCTGCTGCCATCTGGCAGCTCCTCAGGGACTGTGATGGATGTCTCCAGATAGTTGTTTTCTCCATGATCAGAAAATCGGACAGTCACTACTGTTCTTCTGCAGAGTGGGCACACTGGATTTCTCTGTGTCCACCGCAGGATGCAGCCCAGGCAAAAGTGGTGGTGGCAGGGCAGAGTAGAAGCCACATCCTCACAAGTGTCCTGGCAGATGGGGCAGTTGCTGTCGGTCTCTGTGGACATTTATGTGTTCTGCAGCACGTTATGGAGAGATAAGGATCAGGGGCTGTTTGTCCTCACTGCTGCCACCTCCTGCAGGAGGGAGAGGCCATGGTCACTGGCTGTCCTGGGGCAGGGAGGAAGAAGTGGCCAGGCCCCTGGAGAAAGCCACCCCCCAAGCTCTCTGAGTCCCATCACACACCCACAGCCACCCCAGCAGGACATTTTCCTGCACAGCTCACTCTCAGTGCTGCATCTGCAGTGCTCGGCTGCCTGGAGCAGGCAGGGCAGGGAAACAGGAGTGATGGCTCTGAGACTGGCACCAAGATCTGCCAGTGGCAGGCACCACGCAGCACAGAGAAGCCTGGCTTGGCCCTCAGTCCTCACTACATTGCTTAGATGGAGCTCAGGCTGGAGCCAGACTGACCCACGCTATGCCAACTGAATAGAAGCTGTGAGGGACACAATGTCATCATCCATTCTGTGATGTCACAGTCCACTGCTCGGTGACATTGGCCTCTACTCACCAGTGAACACAAAACACGTCGCTCTTGGCGCGAGCGCAGCAAGGACAAAGGCAGTTTTGGAGGGGCCTGGGTCCCAAGACATTGTCTCATGCAGCGGGACCCTGTTTCTGAGAGGCACGACCAGCAGGGGAGCGGCCTGGCGTGGAGAATAGGGGCACATCCCGAGCCAGGGGAACCCTGGGGGCGCGGAGAGACGCGGGCAGCGGGCGGACACAGGCGGCAGCAGGCGCTGGCACAAAGGCGCGGCGGGGACACGCACACTGGGAGTGTAGCAGAGCATGTGTAAGGCTTTTGCTAATCAAACCTTGCTGAATTAGGGAACGCGGCCAAAAGACCACTGAAACTTGCTTAAACTAGATTATGTCTTAAATAACCACAAACATCCTGCATGTGCCCAGTTTGTGGATGCTTGCAAAAAAGATAGGAAAAAGTCAACCAACGGCTAAGAGAAGAAGACCACGGCCTTCCTCCCCACGACCACCAGGAGCCAGGAGAAGAACCCCCAGCAACTGGTTGCGCAGGTGCAGAAAGAACGTGAGAAGATGCTGAAAGGCACGTACACGGAAGAAGGTGAAAATAAAAGACGGACTGACACGGAGTAGGGTCCGTGCCGTTGGTGGAGTGGAGACTTCCCGGACGCCCAGCGCTGATTTGCTTGCTTCTGCTTGCTCAATAAATTCTTTATTGATTCCATTTATTGGAGTTGATTCATTTATTACAGATACATTTGTAGCAGGAGCAGCTCTAAAGCTGCGCTTTACTGGCAGAGCCGGGCTGCGCCGTGGCCGGCGCTCTCCGCTCCGGCTGTGCGCTGCACCCCGGCCCGGCTCAGCGGCGGCGGCGCTGCCGGCGATGCCCGCGGCGGCGGGACAGGGCCCGGCGCCTCCTCCGCACGCCGCGGAGCCGGGAGCGCCTGCGGGCCCGGCTGCGGCTGCGGCTGCGGCTGCGGCTGCGGCTGCGGCTGCGCCGCCCTCGCCGGCCGTGGCAAGGCATGGTGCCGGCGGGGCAGCGCTGGCTGTGCCCGCCCGGCTTTTATAGACGGCGCGGGGCGAGCGCACGGTGACAGAGCCCGCAGCGGCCGTGAGGTCACAATGGAGCACGCAGCACACAGCATTCTATTGCTCGGAAATCATTAAATGTGCATAAATTGCTTGAGTCTGCACAGGTCTCTGAGGGTCTAGTTTGGGATCTTTAGAGACCCCGGGTGGTCGCTGAGCTTTGGACTCTGGTTGCCCTTTCATTGTGGTCTTCCATATAGTAGTCATTTCCATCTTGGTTACCTGAGCTGCACAGTATGTTCTGGAACAAAGTGCATTGCTCTGGCTTGATTTGGGACATAGATGGTTCCAGAGCTCTTGGTGTTCCACTAACCACTGCTTCCTCCTAAGCCACTTGCAACAATCCCCCACTTAGAGACTTTCAAGATTTGTCTTGGAAGTCTCACTTCTAAAACTCATTTCCTTATATAGGATAATAATGTTTCTTATTATAAATATTTGCAAAACATCTCATGAAAGCTGGAATGCATTGAGCTATTACACAAAAAAACAAAAACAAAAACAAAAACAAAAACAAAAACAAAAACAAAAACAAAAACAAAAACAAAATAATATCCCTAATCTTAGCATTATTTCATTTATTATTACTTCAGGTACTTCTCTAGCTTTGTTGGTGTGACAGGGAAAAGTGTCTGGCAGTCTAGAAAACGTGTCTGCTAAACCTAATAAATATCTTTATTGTTCTGCTGAGCTAACTCAGAAAAGTCTCTTTGTCATTAATCTCCTGCACTATTTCCCTTTTTTGTGATCACTAAGGTCAGTCTTTTGTAAAACTGTGCATTGCTCTTTAAGCAGATTTTACATTTGCTGACTATCCTTGTCACAAGCCCTGTCAACCTAATGCTAAGTACCAGCCTTTCTACATTGTCTATCATACCTTCAATACTTGAAAGAGTTTCTTTATGTTTGCCTTCTACAATTTATCTCATTATTGCTTGAGGCACTCCAACTTGCTGATTTGTTGTTAGCCACCACCCTTCACTAAATCAGACATTTAAGGGTTTTGCTAATTGATGTCTGCATCATGGTATTCTGTGCCTGAATTGGAAAGGTTCATAACTTTGGTAAGAATTGCCAACAAGATTCTTTGCCCTTAGCAGTTTTGCCTGCTGCTCAGTGTCTGATGTTGCTGGGTGTGTGTCTGTACTGGTGAGTTTTGCAGTGCATTATTGCTACTTTAGTGGGGAACTGGACACTCCCAAAGCTGTCCATACTTGCTTAGAGATCCTGATTCCTTGTAGACAAAATTGAGGAATACAGCAGGGCTCAAGGAGTAGCACCATATCTTCTTGATCCACCTGGTATTTTGACATTCTGCTCAGGGATAACCAGTGACCTCCTTTTTGCTCTCGACAAGATATAACCATGTGCAGGTGCTACGAATGGAGAGGGGAGAACTTGGACAAATCTCTGCCTCTGTCCAGGCCTCTGGAAGAAGATCGTAGCTTTGTTGAGGTGGCCAGTACCCCAAAACCCTCTCACTTGTAAGTTCTTAATAATGGCCAATTAGGTCTGTAACAGAATGAATTATTTTTAAAAAGACACAAATTTAACAAACATAAGACCTAACAGATTACTTACTACACAGGATAAACAAAATTTATTCCATTTATCCCACAGTGCCTTTGAGGCAGCTACCCCGGGGGAAGCAACTCCCAGGGATGACACTGAGCAGCTGCCAGGGGAAGTTGAAGCTTCCCTAGGCTGTGACATGCAGTCAATTTATCCTCTGGGAATGGCTCCTGGCAAAAATTAATGGACTTCTCATTGTTCCATGTTTATGCCAGGGTCGCTGAAAACGTAAGGAGAAATGAAACCCAGGAACAGTAATTTTGTTAGTATTGGGAGTAGGCATTATTTTATTCCCAGCTCTGGTGCATAGTGGAGAACTCCAGCCACATACACGCCACTTTCTAAACTTTTCCCCTTAATGATACATTTTTAGTAAACACTGAAATTCCTATCCATTGGTTCTAAATGATACATTCTCCTCATTAATTAATTATTGGATTATTGGATATTAATGTATTGGATGACTCCCTTATGCTAATTTGTTCACATTTTTCAGTCTGTTTATAATCTTTTTCCCAGAGAAGTTGTTTTCAGCTCTGAGGCTTTATTAGTTTTTTCTTTGTCTTCTGGTCACTCCAACATATTCTTGGAGGGCCATGAAGTTTGGAGTCCTGGTGTCCAGGCTGTTACACCCTCAGGCTTTGTTCATTGATGGTTATCAGGGTTAATTTAGCAAAACAAAACGTTTTGGGGTCTAACAATCCAACTCTGGCAGTGGAGTGCCAAAAGACACCTAGCTACCTACTTTCTTAGGTGGAAAATTACAATGCTTAAGATGAATATGATTAATATAGTGCTTATGAATAGTTAAACAATCAATTAAAAAGTTAATTAAATTCTTTAACTAGGAGAAAATATAGGCTAAACAAGCAATGAAAAACTGCATAAGTAATCCAAGCTGATGTGTTTGGCACCTTACATGATTTCTATAAAATTCTTCTATAAATTGCACAGATGCTTTTAGAGCAAACTCATTTGTTGAGCTGACATAAAAGGATGTGAAGTTCAGGTGCCTCCCTGTTCCCCTAAGCTCTGCCATTACTGATGATTGAAACAGAAATATCTGTGGAATTATGTTGAGGCAGCACTTGGTGCGAATGAGAGCGGCATGGATGAAGGATGAGCAGTCACATAAGCAAAATATTGTGGGATTTCTAAAAGGCTATGAAGTTTTAAAAATCTTTGCAAGTGATACTTCTATTTCAATAGAAGTTCAGGAAATCTTCAGATGAATAGCTTTTTAGCCTCACTGTCAGCCAATTTTGCCTTCAGAATGAAGGGTTGCAGTAGGTTGTTTTTGTTAAAATATATGCTTATATTGATGGGCATTGTAGTGATTTTTGAGGTCCAGTGCGGCATATTCTGTACAGAATGAGGAGCTCAGCCAAGGAGCCCAAAGTTTATTCCATCTGAGTAACCTGAGAGAAACTGTTTCTATTTCACCTCTAGGCAAATAATTGCATCTAGAGCTGAGGAAGGAGAAAGGCCTTTGGTGCCTGTTAAAGTCAAAATTCACCTTTTGCTGTTGAAATTCTTGTTGGAGTTCACTCCAGCATGTCTTTCCTTAGTACCAAATAAATCCCAGCCTTGAGTGCTGCCCTGACTTTATGATCTTTTTGGGAACCACTCTCACCTGGTTTATCAGCTGTGCTCTGGCCAGTTCTATTGTACTCAGGCACTTGATTTCAAGGGAAGCCTGTGTCTATAAATTCCAGCAATTGGGAAAGGATGACTTGCTGCTTGAACACTTGGCTGCATTGGAGGCTAAGCGATGGTTGCTCTCTCAGAGCAGTTTTGTAGCCGGCTGCTTTCAGAGGGAGTGTTGTGTCAGAGCAACTGTTCGCAGTGATGGGACAGCAAAACTTTTCAAATAGAGCTCTTGTTTAAAAGTAAAGCCTGATGAATCACCAGGAATTAAGTGTTGGCTCTAGGTTTTACAGAACATTTCTTTTTTCCTTTTAGCCAAATGCCAGTGAGGCATCGCACATTGGAAGTGTGCAGGTTGCCAAATTGTACAACCCACTTGGAGGTATGGTTGCTTTTCCTATTTCTCTCTATGTCTGGAAGATTTTCAACTTGGTAATTCATCTTTGCAGCATTTCTTGGCATAGGGGATGTATTCAGATATCTCAGCTGTAGCTGGTTTGCCCTCAGGTCAGCCTTGCCTCTTGTCCCTGCATTCAGCCATTGGCCTGTTTTTCACTTGGAAAGCCTGACAGTCCTTCCTTGTTCCTATACAGCTTGACTGGTTTGGAATTTTGGGCATTGAGGTCCAGATTTCGACCACCCAATGCATTTAAGTTTGCTGTCTTGGTAGCTAATGTGTTGGTTTTGCAACTGGATTTTGGAGTACGTAGGCACTCTGCTTATCTGTTAAACTTAATTGGAAATTGACCAAAAATGACCTTGAGGAAGTCCAATGTAGAATTTCATAAGATCAATATGGAAAAGTTTGCTGAGTTTTGTCTTGGTCATTATTAAGTAACTGTTCCCAAAATACCATGTTAGGTTCTTTATAAAGAAAGTGAAAGGAAATTAATGATGTCATCTTCCCCACAGGTTCCATCGTTTCCCACAAAGCACAATGTGTGTGAGTGGTGCCATTTGTTATTAATCTGTTCTGAGTACTGTTTCCCCAGGGAGCCTGGCACCAGGCAGACATGAGGTGGATATTCCCTTACAGATTCAATACGGATACAATTTCAGTTGATCCCACATTTACATTTAAGAACTCATTCCCTGAACCGGTGAAGTTTGTTGCTGTGCTTGCTCAGGGCAGTGGCAGGATTTTTCACCCAAAAAGACACAAATTCACAGTTTAATGAGCGATATTCTGCCATCCCAACAGAAGTAATACATTTAGATTTCAAGTTGATTAAAAAATTTCAGAGATCAGCTCCTTAGAAGGTAAAGGGTGAAAACATTTTCTCCTATTCAATTTCAAAGTTTAAGGAGATTTCCTTGGAGGCAATTTCCTGTATGAGGAATGAACTGCTTCAAAGTACTGGTTTTTATTCTGAAAGTGCTGTGTGAGCAGCACTCCACCCTGAAATGCCTTGCTCAGGCTTTTCTGGACATCAGAGCAAGTGGGGGTTTATTTTATGTAAATCTAAAATGGGCAGTGTGAGCCTGCTGAGATCTGGTATAAACATACTTACTTCCCTTCCAATGCAACCTTTGTTCTGCTTTTAAGACATGAATTCATTATTCTGGGTATATTTGTTACTATTACTCTTTTTTTTTTTTAAACTGGAAAAACAGACATCAAGAGAGACCTGAATTAGCAGTGTTTATCATGTTTTCAAGGAGAAAAGTCAAAGTTGTGACAGATGGTGGTGATTAGTGTGTTGAGTTGTTCAGTATGTTGAAGGGGTCAGATTGATGGAGGCTTTTCCTTTGAGCTTTTCTATGAAACTCTGAGGAGGTGTCGGGTGATGAAATCTAAACCAGCACTTTTGATATTCATGGTCTTGATGTGTTACCACCCCCTTTTACCATTTTGAGTAGACCTTGTATTTGACTTGAGGAAAATATGAACCTCGTTCATTGTCAAAGGAATGCAGCAAGCCATGTGCACTGCCTTCTCATGACAGGACGTTGTTGGAATGAACCCTGGCTCTGTCACATGAAGAGGGACTCTGGGCCTGACCACCACTCCTTACACATTGTAGCACTAAATTCTGTTTTCAAAGGAACTCTTGCTAGATATGAATAGAGTTACTTAATTGTTTCCAATTGGTGAAACTTTGATACAGCTTTAAACTCATGCGATAGAGGAAGAATTAATCTCTGTACCAAAGGACATTGTCGAATTCCAATTGGGTGCTCACAAACAGCTGTTCAGGAGCAATTAGTTTTCTGCAATTTGCATATAGCAACCATACTGACCATTTTCTTAAATGTCTGCCTGTAGGTAGCCAACCTGAATCCAAAGGAAAATTCCTTCAGTCTGAAAGAACATCTCTTTCAAACCCTTCAGACTGATTGGCCTGGCTACAGTAAAATTGATAGAGAGAATTTGAAGTTAATACTTTCTAGGTAAGTTCAGTCTTCAGAGGAAGGAAAGAAAGACTTTTCAGAGAAAACACTCTGGGAGATGAAGCCTAGCATGTTAGAATATGCCGAGTCAGCAGCAGCCCATCAGTGTCATGGAGTCCAACTCCTGGCCCTGCACCACAAGAATCACACCCTGTGCCCAAAAGTGTTGTCCAAACACTTCTTGAGTTCCTGCTGCAGTGATCTCTGGCCAGGAGAGCCTGTTCCAGTGCTCCACCACCCTCTGGGGCAAGAACATTTTCCTGATATCCCGCTTAAAGCTCCCTCAATTCAGCTTCATGCTGTTTCCTTGAGTCCTGACACTGAAGGTCTGTTTTCTCTGAAAGGAAGGAACTATGGCAGCTGATATTTAGGCCTTGTAACATGAAATATTTGACCATCCTTACAGCAAATCAGCTCCGTCTCAGACCCACACCACCACCAGCCAAGTGACATCTCCAGGGCCTTCTGAGAGAGATGCTCCAGCAAGATCTGCTCAGGTATTTGGTGCATTTTTAACATTTTCTACTGTCTATGAAGGTTAAGCCCTGTGCTGATGGTGTAAAAGCTGTGGTGTGACCAGGCCAAAGCATTCTCTGCCTCAGGCATTCTGACTGCTTTGGCAGGAAGGCTGTGATCAGAAGAGAGGGTCCTGCAGGGGTGGAGCAGCACTATCCTGAGCCAACTTTCTGCTCTGCCTGGAGACTTGAGCTCAGTCCCCAGCCTCAACTCATTCCCCTGCAGAAGGGGCTCAAAGGGCTGGCTCTGCATGCATGACAAAACTGTGTCAAAAGCTGACTGTACATAAGGGGGCTGCAGCAGGGGTGGGGCAGATGAGGCCCTCTCACTCTTTTTCCCTCTCTCTCACTTTCATTCTCATTGTTTACTCCCAGATCTACACTATCCACGTGGCCAGACCAACTTGGCATGCACAGAATTGTGATATTCCCTCTCTCTCTTCTCTGCCTTAATTTCTCTCCTCCTTCTCTCTGCCTGGGAACAGCATGGCTGTCCTGTTCTACTCCATCCTCACTCCTGAAGTTTGCTGTGGGAGTGGGGAGCTTGTGGCCATGTGCTGTGTCTTGTGAGCCAGCACTTTTGAGAAGGTCCTTGGGAGGAGCTGGCAAGTGATGGAAGTGCACTGAAGAAAAAGGAGTGGCTCATAAGTCACCACTTGTGAAAGTCTCTTGTACAAATCTAAGAATATTTAGGCAGCAGTTTTTGAGTCTAGAGTGGAGTGTACCTAAAAGTACAAGAGGTTGCTTACATGTGACTGATGTCTTTTTTCATCTTGATGAGAATTCACAACCAACCACCACACCCTGTACTCCTGGGTTGTGTCAGTGAAGCATTGATCTTGTCTTTTTCAGGCAAAACCCTAAAACAGCCAGGCGTCTCTTTGGTAAAACATGCAGGTGTGTCACAGCAAGTGCTGAGTCTTTTCCTGGTTGTACAAGCAGGAGGTGGGAGCTAGAGAGAACTTACTAGACCTCCCCAGTTTGGGAAAGCCTTTGATGGAGCTGCAGAAGGGAGTGTCTACATCCCAAAGCCTTTTTAGCAGTAGACTTGGTGAAAGACGTTCTAAGTCCTAAGACGTGAAACTAGGAAGGCAATAGAGCAGATATTTACCTGCAGGACTTCCATGTTTGACAGCTATTTTCAGTTAAGAAAGAGGTGCTTTGTTCAACCACTGACAGTTCACAAATGCTGCTTTTTAGAATGGGAGCAGAAGCTGATCCTGATCATAGATTAATTATTTTTTTATTATTGCAGAAACGACCTCGGGCTTCTGGCTTTTCAAGTCCTGGGACAAGCAAGAAGCAGAGGATTGACCAGTAGTCCAGCACCAGCAGCTGGTGGCCACTGTTCTTCCTGGGTGCTGGCTTTGTCATCCCATTCTCCTCCATACCTGTTTCCAAGTGTTGGCTCCATTTCCCCCTGCACCCTTTAGGTTCAAGAAAGAAACAAGCACCTGTGTGCAGAAGACTCCCAATTCCAACAAGCAGTGAAGAGAATTAGGGAGGCTGAAGCAGTAATGTCCCTGGGAATTCAATGAAGGTATTAATGAGCTGCTTTTCCCAGCTTCACTATGGATAACCGTGGTGTAAAGATTTGATTGTTAAGAGAAGCCTCTGCCTGAATTCGGGTGCAAGCAAGCCCATATTGCAGAGTCAATAGTACAGAGATTATTTAACAGTAAATGTGAAGTACAGAGATAGGAAGAAAAAGGAGGAGATGAGGGGGAGAGCTGAGGTGAGCCCGAGGTGGGTTCGGCCCGGCCGCGCCCTCCCTGCCTGCAGTGCAGTTGCTCAGGCTCAGCTGCAGCAGTGCTGCTGCATCCCCCCCTCGTGTTTGCAGGGCAGCAGGGGAGGGAGAAGTGTGTGTGTGTGGTGTCACACACTGGGAATGGCTGCCAGCCTGTGCCAGAGCAGTGATGTTGGCAAGGGCAGCCAGGCCTCCTGCAGCCCGGGGGCTCTGGGCAGCTGTGGCCTTTGGAGCAGGCACTGCAGGGCCCGGGTGCCACTGGATACAGCCAGGGATGCGCCGTGGGAAGGCTGAGGGCAAGGCTGGCCCTGCAGGGAGCAGCTGAGGGAGGCCTGTGCTGGGGCTCTTGCTAGGAAATGTCCCTGGGCAGAAGCCAGAAGTCCAGGCTATTTCTTCTCTGGTACCTCCCAGAATGTTGAAAGACGTCTGTAGTTTCCTTTTCAGAGCACACCAGTCAGGTGCATCTGCCCTGGGATGCATTCCTGGCACGAGTTGTTGTCTGCCTTGGTATTGAATTTCAGTGTGTTAAAGATTTACAGCTTGTAGCAATTAATCTGAGGAGGCTTTGAAGGATTTATTCCCATGTGGAGGGAGTTTCTGTCATCCAAAAGAACAAGTTTTCAGGCCCAGAGGAGCAGAAGCTTTAGTATGTCAGTGTTGGGAAGTGGTGTGTACTATCTTGGATTTCTGCCATGAGCTTGGTAAACCTCACTTGTGTTGATTTGAGTTAGAAGAGAATGAAGAAAATTTTTCTCCCATCAGTGGCTTTAACCATTAATGAGTTTTGCCTTCCTTAGAAGCTGATGTGGTGTGGATTTTTTGTAATTGTAGTTTCAGACTTGTCTGGAGTTTGTTTATAGGCCTGTATTACAAGTGCCTCAGTTTGCAAAACTCCCAAAAGGGCAGTGGCTCACAGAGAAAAAATCTCTAGAGGGAAAGTGAGTTTATTTTTACTTTTTTACATGAGTAAAACCAGATCTGCCAGGCTTGGTAACCTTCAGAGTCTGCCTCAAGGCTATTCTTTAGCATAGGACATGAAATTCGAACTCTGCACAAATGTTGGCATGCCCTAATTTTCTTTTGGTTTCTCCTTCATAGGGTAGCCCCAGCTACTCTGAGATGACGAGCAGGTGCCAGTATCTCCACAAGAAACTGTCCCACATTCAGCAATGAGTATCTGTGTTTGGTAAGCAGCAAGTGGAGTTCTGGCACCAGCCATCGGCTTCAGCAAGGGAACATATATGAACTCTGACTATTTTATTTCAAAAATAAGATTAGTTGCTTTATGATTATTCAAGTTATCATTGAACAGATTAATACTTTTTAAAAATTTAGGATTAATTTATCTAAGATTACAGAATTTAGTAGTGAACTTTAACAATAAAGAAGTTGCGTTATTCTTAAATCCTTCTCTTACTGTCAGTTATATCATATTTGGACTGGCTTTCTTCTGGCCAATTATTTTCTTCAAGACTTGTGTGTGTCCACTGAAATAAATTTATCAGTAGAGGCTGAAAGCTCAGTACCTCTACTTTGAAGTTGTTCACATTTTAAGAAAATATTGTAGCGAATGGTAATTCTTTATGGTAAGAATAAACTTGTTTTCCAACCTTGCTTGTTAATTTAAGATCTTTGCTTTAAGTGGTGGAAGGTGTAGAAATTGGGTCAACCACATCCCCAAATCACCTTGTTTTGGAGGGTTACAGAGGAATGCATATGGACTGCTCCAAGATGACTGCCTGTAGACCTTGGTTTCACCTTTTCAGTGAGCCAAGGAATATCGAGATCATGGCAAGTGTTTTGTAAAACACATAGGGAAGTGTTGAAAGCAAGGTACTTCAATGGCTTTTGAAGAGAAATCGGGTTAAAGTGTCCCTTTGGAAACACTGTCCATTTCTTAGCATTTTAAGAAATACTCTGTCGCATCTAGTCTTTCTAGAGAGACAAGGATATTGATTCCTTCACAGACCTATGGGGACTTTGAAGTCCAGTCTTTTTCCTAAGTTTCCTGTTGTTTGTTTATTCAGCTGACAGGGTAGAGTTATTGCCAGCAATGCCATAACCACCTTTTGGGGAAGGATATTAAATTGACTGAGGGAGAGCAATATTTGGGTACACGCAAATGGGACTGTGAATGCCCCTTTCTTCCTTGGAGAGTATTTTAGAACTTCCTCAATTTTCTCCTTGCCAACTTTGTTAAGCTCCCATATGTGAGACATCTTGGGGCATTTTGTGATTGAACACCTGAGCTGTTGCTGCCCTTCTGTTCTCCCTCAAGTGAAGTTCAAGAAAATGTCACCTCCTAAACCCTGAGAATTGGGTCCTTTCGTGCCTGGAGCAGGGGTGCTCCTACACCTCTGCAGTGCAGCAGCGCAAGGAGCTTTGCCATGGGGACCATGAGGTGAACTCTGCTGGGGTGCTTGCCCTTGGCCTGGTGCCTGTTGCTGCTTGGCAGAGAATACAAGAGTGCTGCTGTCAAGAGTTGGCTGAGACAAATGTTTATTTATTTATTTATTTATCCTTATTCTGGATCACATTTCACTTTTCCTGTAAACTGCCTTTAGGATGTGTCATGTCCACATACTTATTATGCCTGTGTGTTTCTGGTTGTCAATTCTGTGCAGATCCCTTAAAAAAAAAACAAATGGGAAATAAAAAACACTCCAAACAGGAAAAAACAAGTGGAAAAAGACCACCTGAATTTTACAACAACAAAACCACCAACCCAGTAAATTATAATTGCTGGAAAGCTGTTTTATATGCCTGCTAAAAATGGTTGTATGAGCTCAGGAGGCTCTGTGTAGCTTGGTTCTAACTCTGCAAGTTCATAGCTGGGAAACAAAGCAGGAGCATTTCTGAAGACCAGAAGGCTGCTCAAGTCTCCTGGGAGTGGGGCAGGGCACAGTGTCCTTGGCAGAGCAATGTGATGGGATGTTGGCAGCCTGCTGGCTTCGCCAGAAGCCTGTCACCACTCCTCTGTCCCATGCCTGCTCACAGTTGGGATAGCCCATGGTGCAAAGCAGATCTGAGTATCCCAGCTTGCAGTGCTGCTGATGTGTCTGCACCTGTCCCTGGGGTGGCTCCCATCTGCTGCTGTATGCGAGATGATTTTGGTGTAGGAAAAAGCAGAACTCACCAGGTTAATGAATAAAAAGATGCCTCAGTCTTTAGAAAGTCTTTGTATATGAGGTGAGGTATCCTTGGACTTCAAAAGAATGGGCTGTCATGGCCCAGGCTTGCCCAGCTAATTTCTTTTGTTAACTGAGCATGCTGAACATATAAAAGAATGTAGGTAATTGTTGATTGTGCATTTACACACAACAACCAGCCCCCAAATCTTTATCCCTTTGAGCAAAGAATAGTGAGAATTTAATGTCTTCAGCTTGGAGTTCCCAGGTGAATCTCCATGTCACATCGAGGATCTTTCAGTTAAAAACTCTAAAATACAGTCTTCACCCTGACAGCCACAAAGGTCAGAATCCGGAATGGCTTTTCTCTGACCAAGTTTGCCTCCCTGCCGCACAAAGGACTTTGCCAGAAGCCTGCACAAGATGAAGATGGATAGAGTGATACTCTTGTTGGGTTCAGCCATTGTTTACAGCTGTCCTTGAGGAGGCTGGGAGCAGAGCAGTGTGGGGGTCCAGGGAGTCCCTCTGGACCTTCTGTGGGTGCGAGAGCCCCCCTGTCAGACCCCTGTGAGGCCCCCGAGTAAAGCCAGGGGGGTCCGAGAGCTGGATCCAGCTCCATGGGAACATCTGCCTCCTCTCCGAGAAGAAATGCAAGCTTTAAGAGAAACTAGAGTGTGAATTAGATAGTTAGCATGTAGAAAAAGTAGGTTTTGGGATTGTTTATATTATCAGTCACAAAGCCAAGATGGAGGATTTGGGGTGTGGTGTCTTTCTTTCTTCTTCTTCTTCTTCTTGTTCTCCATGTTGGTGGGGGATACTGGGAATCACAGACTGGTTGGGGACAAAACTGGACATAGTAGTAAGATTTTGTAGTATGGGAAAGTTATTGTAAACATAGAATACGTAGTTTAGAGTATAAAAGATAAGTCCAGCCTTCTGTGGGCTGACTTTCGTCCTGGGCACGGTGGTGACCAGACTGCAGCTCACGAGCAAGAACACTTTATAGATAACAGATAATAAACAAGCCTTGAGCCCGACTGTCTCCTGCAGTTTTTCTTCGGCAGCTTCAAGAATTCCCTGCGTCCCAAACCACCCTCCTATGTCCATCTGAGTGGTCTCGGGCACAAAGGGACCCTCAGACAGTGACAGAGCAGAACTGAGAAAAGAGATGGATCTCTCTACTGGATGGTTGAGGTTTTTTCCCCACCACTTGACCTGAACCTTCTCCTCCTTTCCAAATGTGACAGCCACATGTACAGGCTAAGAATGGCTTCAAGACTTAAGGCTTTCAAAATAGCCATTTTCATACTAATAATAATAACATTGAATGTGAATTATGCATGCAATTAAAACATTCTGTGAGGACATCACTTCCCTGAAAAGTCAGAAGTACTGACCTGAAGAGGAAGAATAACTGCAAACCTTTTAAAAATAATCAGACCAGAATTCAGCCTTCCACCCCAAATCACCCTCTGTACTTGGGTAAAGTGGTGTTGCCTGAAGCGTTTGCCTTCTCTGTCTTCAACCTGCTTCTGGAGCAGACCTGGACTGGCTGATATGTCTATCTTCATACCAACTGCAATTTTTGCAGTGTTTTCTGAGAGACACTGTGGACTTATAAGGACATCAAATACTGTGTTACTTGCAGAGCTTCCCCTAATACCACAGTGAAGTGGGCACGAACAATCCCCGGTAACCCTTGATGGCTGTATACCATGTCACAACCCTGGAAACAAGATGCCATCTACAGCAAAGCTAGTGCCAATCCTCTGCATGATTTCTAATTATTCACCTATTCATCCCTTCCCACAGTAAATTTCTTGCAGTTCTGCACTTGCCACAAGATGGCAAAAATTTCACCAGACAAGCTTTTAGGAAAAACATGAGCAGATTCCCACAGATTAACAGTAGTGTCAGTGAAGATGGGATAAGAGTCTTAATGGTGTTCTTGTTTCCTCTTGCTTTCAGAACCACTGGAAAAGTCTGTCAGGTAACAACAAAATGCAGGGAGGCCACATATACTTACCTCTAAAAAGGTACCCCCACAGAGCCTGGCTGGGGAACTCATAATACCCTGAACACCCTTGGCTGGATCAATGCTGGACTCAAGACTGATGATCCTCTCCTATCTGATCTCCCTTTTCTCTCTTCTTTCTTCCCTCTTTCTTCAATGCTTCATAAACCAAAGCCCTTCCTCCCAAATTCTCCCACTTCTGCCTGAACACACTCTGGCTTTTGGGACACTGTCTGAAGTTTCCAGCCCTGCTCAGTGCTGTTGTGGCTCAGTGAGTGCTCAGTTGAGGAGCTGAGTGTCCCAGGTGAGGCTGGGGCCCTGATCAACCTGGTCTAATGGAAGGTGTCCCTACTCATCCCCTACTCAGGCTTGTTGGGATAATATGATCTTTAAGTTGCTTGCAACCCAAGCCAATGGCTCTACCCAAGTCAGTACGGTTCTGTGACTCCAATGAGCTACAAAAAAAATATCTCCACTGTAACACTCAAGTGTGCTACTACATATCCATAAGTAATCACATGAGACTGATAAGACATATTTTTTAAATTTTGTCTCAAAATTTTACATAATCTAAAAATGGGTAATTTAGTCAGGGTACACTAAAAGAAAAACATACAGGAGTTTCAGGACATGCTTAATAAAATAATTATTCTCTTTTATAATGGGGTTGGTTTGTTTTTGTTTTATTTTCAAATCAAACACACCATGGCCTAATAACAATAGTGAAGGTTTTCTGACTATCATGTGTGAAACTTTACTTGTGAAGAAATTTATTTTTTAGTCTCTATAAAGCTTAGTGCTAGTTTGGGACAAGAAAACACATATATTGGAGAACAAGAATTAAGGGTATGATCCATTATTCAAAATATTATTTCCTAAAAGTTAATTTTGAGAGTTAGCTCTAATAAAGGACTCATGAGCTGCATCTCTACTTAAACTTAAGCCTAAATATATAATTTCAAATGCTGTAGGTACTACCTCATGGCATCTGAATTCACCACTGATCTCTTTCTTTGATCTCAATACTTCCAGTTCCAGGGGAATTTGGGTGGAAGCATTCCAGAAACATTCCATTTTTTCAAAACTGCTTACTCAAATAACTATTTATATTTTAAATTGTTTCCTGATTTTTACTTTATATCATAGTATGAGGTGTGGGGTTTATATCATAGCAGTTTTGACTTTATGCCATACACAGTTTAAAATAAATATCAGATTCAGTACTGCCCTAATTCCTGACTATCTGTGATGGATAGAGTGAGTCCTAAAGCCTCCATTAAAACCAACTAAGAATAGCAACTGACAAAGCATCATTATCTATGTTCAGTCCTGTTTCTAAATGTTAAAAGTACCAGGTTTAAAAATAGCTTTAGGATACATACATTTATAGAGAAAATCATCTTAGAGAATGAAAATAAGAATTTCTGTAAGATTTCTTCTAAAAATTAAAATTTATGAGATGGTCTATGTCTGCAAGTACAGCACATCTGCACCTGATACAGACAGCATTATGGGGATATATAGTAAAATGTAAACATGGTTTATTGTCTGAATAATAGAAAGCATTAATCTCTGAGTTTCTGAATAAAGAATAAATATTTTTATACTGCCTGACTTCTCTGTACAAAACCAGTGACTATCACTGACTAAAATGCATAATAGCAAAATATTTCTCTGGTTTGGATATAAAGTGTTTATATTTCCATTATGTCTGTTTTTAAATAACTATGAAACATTTACAGAAAATTAAAACCAGTACTTTCTTATGTGTTGTTTATACACAAATCATTGGCAACAGAATAACTCCCAGTGAAAAAACTGGGAAAGCTTTCAAATTATTAAAAATGCAGGGCTACGTGAAGCTTAGACTAATATTCAGAGAGTTTTTATGTCACTTTTGCACAGGTTGTCAGTATGAAGCATTTAATCCCTACTTTTGATAATTGAACTGCTTTCTTGTAGAAGAACCCAAGGTTGTATTAGTTGTCTAGACAAGCTCTAGTTTAGCTGTATGCACAAATTTTTTCCATGACATTAAGCTTCAAAAAACTTACAGTTTTATTTATATCTATCCAGTAATTTAATTTTTGTTTAAATTTTTGATAACTATATAACAATAAAAACTACTTTATGCACATGTAAGTTCCATATGTATTATTTTCCTACTAATTTTTTTTGTTTAATAATTTCAACTTAATTATCTTGAAAAAGCAATGTAATGCTTTTTACATTTAATGCATTTCAGACTCCCTATATGCAAGACGTTGATAAGTGTATTCATCTTTTAAAGAACTTCACGTTCTGAAGATCCAGATTTATTTTAAAATATAAATCATTCTTTCATAAAGCAAACCTTGGAATTTTGAGTCTGCAGCAGCCAGCTGAATCATCAACTCTTTTTCTATTTTGTGTGTATACAAAAATAGGGAAGGAAACATCCTTCCAAGTTCTATAAAGTATCACCAGAAAAAAAAAATCTCTGTGACTCTAGAATGGAATTTGAAAAGAGCAGTTTGCCTATATAACTATATTGAAAAATATAACAATTCTTATACCTTAAAAAAAAAAATCCGCTCCATCAGCTTGTTTTTCCACCTTCTTCTCCCAAGTGCAGTTTCCGGGCACACTTGATGTGGTTGAAATGCTACAATCTCAGTCTATTTGCCAAAATGCAAAGGCAGATGAAAAAGCAGAATTGAAAGTAGAAGAATAATGAGGCATTTTGTTCCTTGGTTAATTTTGCTTCTAGAAAAGCACCTATGCTCAGGTAAAGGCTGGGTTCCTTTTGGCATTAGCACATAACTATGTGCACACATGTCAGCAGCATGACAAGTTATTTTGGTCAAGAAAATGCTAAATAGCATCTGTATGGATCATGCCAATCATGGTATTCTGGGTTTTTCTCTTTATCTCAGAAAGCATCCACAGCTAGGTTTGTCTCACATGATGATAACTAAACTTGAACTGAGTCCTTGCTGGGGAGGTTTGAGCTCAAAGTCCCACCACAAAAGCCAACATCCCTGGCAGCACTGCCAAATCTCTGGGGGTCATCTCCTCCATGACCAGCTCATCTAACATTTATGCTGCCAGCTGTTGTGGGGACCTAAGATTACAAGACACAATTTTCCCAAAAAAGCCACTTCTGCTAGTGAGTTTATTGCCCAAATCTATTCCTCATGAGGGAAACTACAATATGACCACACTAGCAAAGGTGTTCTGCCTGTTAAAACAGGCTTTCTTCTCCTACTTACTGGCAGGAAAAATTATAGGTATTCCTCTGGAATTAAAATAACAGAACTATAGGCTTTCTCTGAAGTAATAAATTAATATTTGCTACAATGCTTCTTAATCCTACACTTTGTACTGTGAAATAACAAATGCAGAACTTTTTTGCATCCTGAAGTGTATGAAGAACTTATGACTTGGCTTCTCAGTTTCCCTACACTGCTACTGTACTCCTATGCTTCTATTACACACAGATTTACAAAACCAGTCTATTTTCAACAGATTCAGTTTAGCAGCCACAAATAACCAGGAAAAACAATAAAATAAACAAAAAGGAAATTAGAAGGGGGAACCGATGCCAGTAATGACACTCTCCTATAATACTTTTAATCCCCATGAATATGAAGTCCTTAAAATAAATCTTCAACATACATTTCTCAATGCTTCAAGGTAAAAATTAGAATTATTTGTTAGTAAAACAAAGAATGCCTGTAATTTCCAGAGGAGGTCAGCATCAGGTTTCACTCTTGACACGGCTTTTATATTCTGTATAATCCCCAACCTGAAATTTTGCAATTGAGATGCACTTTGTGTGTATTCAGTCTCTTTACATTACTGTGCAGTGGCATTTCTGAGAGTGGATATAGTTCCTGTAATCAGCAAGCTGCTTCAGGTACAAGTTTGAAGGCCATCGGTGCATCTCGACAAAATTGCGCTCTTCCACTAGAAAAAGAAATAAAGGAAATAAATTTAAGATATAGGCATAGAGCACACATGCACAAGGTGCAAAAAGTCTTTTAAAATAGATTTAAAAAAATTAAATATATAAATATTTATATTTACAAATTATATTATATTTATATTTACAAAAGTAAAGATGAGCGTTGCGAGTTTTGCATTTAGCTCTGCTGTGGCAAAATGTAAGAGTTAGCATGCAATGTTTCCTTGTTATTAAGTTAGTAATAAACAAGTTTTTTAAAAAAAATATTAATATCATACTCATTAAGGAGAGCAGAGAGATATTCCTAAAGACTAACATATTTTATCCCTAGAGGACAGCCATATGTTGTATGCAAGGATTTTTCTATGCAGCAGAATTATAGAGTGAGGTATATAAACTACTATGCCAGTAGCGTGTCTCAAGATCAGTACAGAAAGTGAGATGAGGAGTGCAGCTAAGAATTCAGTAAGATGTTAATCTCCTGTTGTATGTGGTTTTTATCACTGACAAAGTTATGTAAGAGTCTTTCACCCATATTATTTAGATGAATCCCCTCTGCTTTTGCAGGAAAATGCATTTTCATCCCCGTAACCCCAGATATTCTAGAGCCAGCTTGCAGCCATTTCTCCTGGTTCCTTGATGGCCTCAGACCAAGACATAGAAGAGAGGCTCACAGCCTGGGGATCCTGAGGGCAGGAAAACTGTGCTCAACTGGGCACAAGGCAGGGCTTCATTCTTCAGGAGACTATCCTGCTGATGAAATCTGATTTCCTCTGTGGCAAGACAGGCCACCTAGCTGATCAAGGGAAGCCAGTTGATGTAATGTTCCTGATGTCAGTGAAGCTTTGATACTGTTTGTCACAGGATCCTTCTTGACAAAATGTCCATCTCACAGCTGGATAAACACATCATGTGAAGGGTGAGCAGCTGGCTCACATGTCAAGCACAAAGGATTATAATGGCTGGAGTGACATCAGACATGGGACCTGGCACTAGCAGGGTTCCAAAGGCCTCCATCCTTGGCCCTGTGCTCTTCAACATCTTCATAAATGGCCTGAATGAAGGACTGGAAGGGACACTGAGCAAGTTTGCAGATGGTACAAATCTGGTAGGAGCTGTTGACTTCCTCAAAGGCAGAGAGGCCCTGAGAGAGACCTCAGTGAATTAGAAGAGTGGGTGATCAGCAGCTGTAGGAAGTTCAAAAAGGGAAAGTGCTGGACTCTGCAGCTGGGATGGGGCAACTCGGGATGTATGGACAGACTGAGGAATGAGGTATTGGAGAACAGTGCCCTGGAAAGGGACCTGGGGCTCATGGTTGATGGCAAGTTGAACATGAGTCAGCAGTGCCCTGGCAGCCAGGATGGACATCTCTGTTGTGGGGGCACAGCATGGCCAGCCAAGCAAGGGAGGGGAGTGCCCTGCCCTGCTGTCCACTGGGATGGCACCACCTCAAGTCCTGGGGGCAGATTGGGGCACTACATTATAAAAATCATTCTGAACCATCAGAGAATGTCCAAAGGAGGACAGTAAAGGGCCTTGAGGGGCAGCAGTGTGAGGAGCATCTGAGGGCTTTTGGTCTATTCAGCTTGGAGGAGACTGAGGGAGACCTCAGTGGGGTCTGCAACTTCCTTGTGAGGGAAGAAGAGGGCCAGAGTGGAAAAGGAGGGGCAGACATTGATCTTTTCTTGGTGGTGACCAGTGACAGGATCGAAGGGTATGGCCTGAAGCTGTGTCAGGGACGTTTAGGCTGGATTTCAAAAAGGTTCTTCCCCCAGTGGTTGGGCACTGGAACAGGCTCCCCAGGGCAGTGGTCACAGCACCAGCCCGACAGAGTTCATGAAGCTTTTGGACAACACTCACATGGTTGATGCTTGGGGATGGTGCCGTGCAAGGCCAGAGTTGCTCTCAGTGATCCTTGTGCATTCTTCCAACTCAGCTGATTCTGCTATTCTGCTACTCTTGGAAAGCTCTAGGAGAGACACTCCCTGCTGCTGTGCTGCTCTCCTGAGCCTCGAGGTGATGAGGTGCCACGAGGCAAAGAGATGTATCCAGGGCAAAGAGACGCACCCCTCATCGAGGAGAAGGAAAATCACACAGGCAATGAGCAAAGCTTTCTAGTTACACTGCTGGAAGCAAATACATATGCTTGTGAAAGTAAATATCAGGTCCCTGGAAGAACCTGCATGTATTTACCTGAATGGATCATGTTTTTTTCATTTTTTGAGACTTGCTGGAGTGTACTATAAGAATCCTATTTTCTTCAAGGAAAATGCTAGCACTTGAAGAAGTTTCAAAAATGGTCCATTACCTTGATTTAAAATATCAAGGTAACACAAAGGGGTTGGCCTATAACGACCAAACTGTTCCCAATAGGAACCAAAGAAGTGGTAGTGCAGTGCTGGCTGTGTCATGCTGTGTGCTGATCCCACAGCAGGGTGGTGAAACATCCTGCTGGACTATTCTAAACAAACTCTTAGTTATTTTCTCATGCGACAATGATATTATCCAGAACATCATTTTTCATCTCAGCAAAATAGAAGAACATTTGTCTCTTCAAAATGGACAGAAAAATACCTGAAAGTTCTTGAAATTCAGGCTTTTGACTGAAGATGAGGTAGTTAGTGGCAATAAAATGAAGAAGCCAAGTTGAAAGGCAGTCAGAATTGTGAAACTGTGGGAAGAAAGAAAAGACAAAAAAACTCTTAATCCTATCATGTCTAAAACATAACCACATCTCACGTGTCAAAATATTTCAGGTTTTCACTGTTAAGCAACTTACTAAATAAAATTCTGACTGTGGAAGATAACAAAGGAAAAGTCATTTAATGGAAATATATAAACAGGTGAACACCTAAGAAGAAATTGCAAAAGTCCCTCTCCCAGAGGTGGGAAAAACCCCTGAGGAATCATGAATCTTGGAAATTTTGTTATCTGCACAGAGGTAGAACTTCACAGAAGTGGAGGGAAGGAATGTGGCATGTTGTCCTATTTGATTAAGACAATATCCTGCAACCTACTTTTAATTTTCCTCTGCTGTTTTCCAACCCTGCCTTTATTGTCTCTCTTTTGTTCAGCCTCTAATATTTTTTTAATGTTTTTATGCATTTCTCTCAATATTCTACCCAATTAGTTGTCACCTGCGTACCACATAATTTTCTTTTTTGACCGGAAGAGGAATGAGTACATCTTTACTTGCCTAAAACACATCTTTTCTGGAAGAAGCTGTAGTTAAGCTGAATTACTGCAGTGTGTCCGTGATAAAGGAAATTCCAGAGATGTGGGTGTGACTAGAGGGTCTGGAGTCCACATCTTATGGGGAGCAGCTGAAGGAGGTGGGGCTTTTTATCCTGGAAAAAAAAGAGGCTCTGGGGGACCTTATCACTCTCTACAACTCCCTGAAAGGAGGTTGTGGGCAGATGGTGGTCAGTCTGTGCTCCTTGATAAAAAGAGACAGGACAAGAGGAAATAGCCTCAGGTTGTGCCAGGGAGGTTTAAGTTGAATAATAGGAAAAAATTCTTTGTGGCAAGGGTTATCAAGTTCTGGAGAAGGCTGCCCTGGGTACAATGGTAGAGGCAATTCTACAATTCTGTGACTACACATTCGGCAATTAAAGGCTGAAGGATTTCTTCTGGCCAGCCTTATGACACCAGTTATCCCTAAGAAACAGATATTATACCAACATGCTTCCTTGGGAGCAGAAATTTCTGTTAAGGTTTAAAAAATCTTAAAAAGTAAACAACTTATTAAAGTTGTATATACTCTCATTTGATATATAAAATAAGTACCTTGGCTTTTTTGAGCAAGCTAACGATACTGAGGTTTGTGGAAGCCAGTTCCCTGCTAGGCATGCTCTGAAGCTGAGTGATGATGTAAAGTTCACAAATATGCTGGAGTCTCATTACTTGGTACATCTCTGCACAGATCAGCAGAGACATTGCTTGGAGAATACTCGCTAAAAAAACAAGAAAATACAAGTTATATGTATTTTGCCTTTTTGACAAGAAAGCTACTTTTCACCAAGTTGTCTTTTAAATACCTAACAACAACACAAAATCAGACTGCTGTGATCACCTTGTTTTATTTTTCAATACAAAATAAATTTTGTTTGCTGTATCCACTTGTTCCAGATAAGCCATTCAATTAAGAAGAAAAAAGCATTTAGAACTTTTTGCAGATGGGTGTAAAGAATTGCTGTGGATCTTGAAGATGATTAGTCAAGTGGTGCTGATCTATTTAGGGTAAGTGATAATTAAAAGTGAATTTAGCTAAGTTCTGTTTCAGAACAGCTCTTTGATGATACACGAAAATACAGCCAAAAGTCCAAAGACAAAAAAAGAGTGACGTTTTTTAAAAAAAAAATATAGCACAGTGTTTGCATTTTTAAACTGATAAACAAGGAAATGTTAGGTGGAGTGAAAAGAGAAACATAGGATATCTAGAAATAGGGTAGAATAATTATTTCAAAAGACAACAAAAGCAAAAAAGCATATCACAACATCATTTATTCATTATATCAAGGAAAAATTAGCTGCATTTAAATCCTGTTTTAGATTTAGTATGCAGATTTCCTTCTCATAAAAAAAGATAAAGGTCAAGACATAAAGACTATTCTAGCTCAATTTTGCTTGCCAAATACTCCCGTTAACATATTTTTTCTGGGTTTATATACACATAAGATAACCGTGTATATAAATAAGGTATTCCTGCAATTTTTATAAACTCAGCTATGTGTGTGTTCAAGAAATGAGAACTTTTAAACAAAACACAGAATCCAGACTAGAAAGCAGTAATACTGTAATGTAAAAAGAAAATTCTAAATATTATAATAGATCAGAAATGAAATCGCAACTTCTTTGTGTCATGTTATGAGAGCACAAAGCAAACACGCGGTTTTATTAGAAATATTTATTCTATTTTACTTGTATAGGAAAAATTTCTTCTTTTATTGCACGATACAAAAAAGTTCCCTTTCTCTAGACATTGCACATTCAAATATTGGTATTTTTCAATTAAATAGATGCTGCTACATTACTCTCTATCAACTCCCTTCTGTGGAAAACTTAGTTACAGATATGGAACTGCATTTTACAGTTTCCTTACCTGGGCAGCAGGAGTCAGTGTAAAGATATTCCAGGAAGGACAGGAAAGTGTCTTTGGAAACCCCATACACTGGAACCAGAATGCTGTTTGCTTCTAGATAATTGCCATTGAACATAGCTGCCATAACCTCGCAGCGGGCCACCAGAACAGCCCTGTGGGCTGGTACAGTTGCACCTGCAGGATGCAGATAAAAATGAATATACAATGACTTTATATAACACGGAAAGGTCTTCATTTTAAAGCTCATGTTTTCTTAGGAGGCCTTCACTCCACTGAGCATGATTAGTAACTGACAACACACTCACTGCATACAAGATGAGTAATAAATAGTAAAATAAAACAAAATCAACAAACAAAAATTTAATTAAACCAAAATGAAATAGACTAAACCAACAGAGAATAGACAGGATAGAATAAATCTGTTCACACTAACTGAAACCAATTGCATAAATATGCAGTGTTATGTATTGTTGTGCAAATGGTTAACAATTGGACTTGATGGTATTAGGGGTCTTCTCCAACCTGAATGATTCTATGAAGAGTCATTTATGTTCACTAGTAACCCTATTGGTAATTATTATTTGTACCAGAATAACCACACAAAGCAGAGAAAGGCAAATTTTTCCAGATGGAATTCCATCAAATCTGGTAAGTATGTATAAATTTAACCAGATTAAATATTGTGCCTAAGTGAATTTCATGAATGGTTGTCTTATGAAGAAAACACTGATGATTCTTTCCAGAAATGTATTAATTTTCTATTATTTGCAAGTGAATTCTTTGCTTTATTATAGCATTTGGAAGACCTGGAGAGGACAACAGCCCAGGGTGGTTGAAGCCTTTCAGGCTGCAGAGTCCAGCTGGACTGAGAATTCCAGTTCTGTGTGCAAGGAAGTGCCAAGCTAGTGCCAGCCAGGACAGCAGCCAGCCAAAACCAAAATGATCATTTAGAGTTGGATGCAAATGTTTTAATCAAAATTATGATAAACAGATCAACTGACATGTGAGATAAATATATTGCATATACTTACAAAGATGTTACTGGTTTAATTATGTTTTTAACCACACAACTGGCACCTGAGTAATTCTTTGAACCTTCTGGCATTTTTTGTCTTTTGTCCTATGACTGCCCCCTGTACTTCTACTTTCAAAATGTCTAAGCTGCATGCTATATGTGAATGAACATTTATCTACTAATTAAGAAGTTCAGTCATGTTCTGTGTCTCTGCACAGACACAATGGGCTCCTATTTTTCCTGGCTCCTGTACTTCTGTAAGCTAGAAAGATGAAAGCAATGCTAAGTATTCAGGGAATTGCTCAAAATCTTCAAAGCTTGTTTGTCTGGTTAAGATTAGAGCCTTTAATTTCTCTTGGTAGTTATTTAATTTTGATATAGTTATTCTGATTGATGAATTAGAGAAAAAAAGTTTGGAAGATGTATCAATTATTAGGAAAAAGAGTTCACTTTTTGTTAGTGGATAAACATGTTTTTTAAAAATACTTGTCAGAGATTTGAGTTTTATTTCTGCAAAATATATAGTGTTGTCCTGGTTTCATCAGCTTCCCACAAAGATTCTCTCAGGAGTGGGGCACTGAGGTGAATTGTTATGTCATTGAGCTCAAAATCAGTATTTCATTCTCCTTTTCAAATATATTTTTGTGGAGTTTTTTGCTGTAGAAAGAGTCTGCTTGTCTGTCTCTGCTTATGTTTGAGGAGTTAATGATTCATATTTGTCCCCGAGATTTACATCTGAAAATAATAAAACAATTATCTAATTCTAGAAGGCCATTTCAGCAAGAAGGATGAATATGGACAAAATGAGACTAGTGTTAGCTTTTAAAAACTATCTCATTCTTATTCTCACAAAATCATGCAACACGTTTGTCCCAAAGCGTCTTTTATTGAAAGGATGAACACATTTAATTTTCGGCCAAAAAAACCATAATCCTGACACTGCAGCACATCCACCTGAGATGAATGGGGATGTTGGCCAGGAGTCAATAACCACCATCTCTGGTCTTTTCACTGAGGGAACAACATGAAGGTGAAGCCCATGCCTCTCCAAGGTGTGATGTTGGGCAGAGCCTTTGAGTATGTCCTAGTGCTTGTGCAGCTGGGTACAGGGGTGAGATTAAAATAAAATAAAATAAAATAAAATAAAATAAAATAAAATAAAATAAAATAAAATAAAATAAAATAAAATAAAATAAAATAAAATAAAATAAAATAAAATAAAATAAAATAAAATAAAATAAAATAAAATAAAATAAAACAAAACAAAACAAAACAAAATGAAGGAATGCAAAACAAAAGGAAAGACTGTAAAACAAAATGGAGCAAACCGAAATAGAATAAAATAGAATAAAAAATAATGTCAATCAGGGAGGCACAGTGTGCCATGACAAGGAGAGGGAATTCCTTTAGGCTTAGCCCAGACAAATCATGCTGGGAGTGGACACTGCTACAGAGCACCCACAGGGACAAGCTTCCCTGCTTTCTCCAGTGACAGCAAAGCACTCATATTCCCTTAGTTTTAATGCCATGGAACGTGGTCACCTCTGTGTCCCACATTCCCGAAGAGGGGAAAAAGGATAAAGTCTGGATGCCAAGGGAGCAGCGGTACTGTACCTTGTATTTTGAAGATTACATCAGCTAGCACAGGTGTGTTAAAGAATAGCCTGAGGGAAGTGTTATAGAGCCGTTTTATCTGGTGAGACTTGCAGTCCTTTACAGTGTTTAGCTGAAAAATAAATTGGTAATAAAGCACTGTTATGTGCAGCTGCCCACAGAGCTAATTATTATGGGACATCATTTATATGGGAAAAGAAACAACGGCTTCTCACATATGCATTCTTCTGCCATCACCTTTTATCTTCTGATTTCCTATTCCCTACAGTGCAGCAGCTCTGAGGGGTCTGTTGTCTCCCACAGTCACACCTCATCTCTCTCCTTGGTACTCTTGACCTTCGACCACCCCTACAGGCAGGTTCATCAGTTTTCAGGGGCATCATCAGTTTTCTGGAGTCCAGGCTTTTTCATACATTCCCTGTCCAGACCCCATGCTGCAGCAAAATGAGGTCTGAGGGCTCTGGGGGGAGCAGGGGTGGGACAAACATCCATCCCCCAAGGCAATGCTGTGTACGGAATCGAGGCAGCTGAAAGTTCTGTGTTTCTTTATATTGCCCTGGAATTGCCTCCACAGAGGCAGGGGGATCTCACAGGCAGGAGCACAGACTTCTCTCACAATAACCTGGTAGTATCAAGACCTTCCAAATCCCAGCACTCCCAGTTAGTTTCTACTTTTGGTCATTTTACCTCAAAAATATAATCTAAAGCCGCCAAAAGAAGCAACAGCAAAATCATGTTACTAGATTGTGACAGTGAAATTCAGATGAGGTTGAATTTATGGTTAAAATTTTAAATTTATGAATTTTTTAGTTTCACTAAGAAAAATCACTATTCCTTCTTTTTGGCTTCCAAAGAGAAATGCTTAAATGGGAAATACAGTCCTGAAGGGTAGAAGAATAAAAGAAATTACTACAGCTCAGGCTCATTATCTTAAAAGTCTTGAGGCTCTCCAAGGCCAAAGCTATAAATGTTTTAACTGTGGGCACTAAGGGCTGGTAAACCTAAGACTGAGCAGTCAGAAGCTGAATTTAGCTCAGTAACTTTTTGATCTCTGTATTGTGTTGTTCCAAGAGAACCTGAGTAGTTTTCCTCCCTAAATCAACAGAAATCATTAGAGCAAGTTCTATATTGTCAGGGAATGTATTAGCTCCAAGAGCAAATGTCTGTAAAAACTAATTCTATATTAAAACTAATCCTACATTGTGACTTTTTATTAACTCAATATTACATACTTTGCATTTTTTTGGTGTGGACTGCTACTGAATTAAATATATTGAGTTGCACACAGCTTTACACATCACATTTATATGACAAACCATCCCTCTGTATCTACTGCAGAAGCCTAGTTCTTGGCATATGCTAAGGAGCAAATCTTTCCTGGGCAGCCTCTATTATATGGGAATTAGCAACCCATGATCATATTGCCAGACAATGTTCAAAGCTGTGATTATGACTAACCCTTTTAGAATACCTGTTTGTCTGATTTTTACCAATTACATTAATTTCTGCATGTTACATCAGGAACTCTGTGTGCATGCCTGCAAACAACCCACTGAAAACAGGAAAAAGTACAGGCTGTGTAAGACAAAGTGACTTTAAAACAAAGATTGACAAGAAAACCTTGCCTACAAAATAATTTCTTGAAAACTTAAGTAACTAATGGTGACCCAAGGGAGTTAGATGTACCTTCCCTGGAGTTTTCAGGATGCATTTAACTTTCTCAAGCACATGTTCTGTTTTATCTGGATCCTTCAGCTTCTTTTTTATGTCCTCTTCTAATCGTTCCCACTGGAAAGCACCTATCACAGAACAGGGGGGAAATGCATTATGAATCAACAAGGCACAGCCCTCAGCAGGCAGAGGAAAGCTGACATCAGCACCAAACACATCCTGCAGAAATAGTAGGGGGTTTTTACATAAATCAGCCAGATCTTTGCTTTTAGGAAGGGCAAGATGCAATTTTTGCACACTTTACTTTTTACTTTTGTACTTTTTATAGTGAAACCAAGTACCAACAGACTAGAGCATTTCACTCGTTTTTACACCCAATCTATTAATCCCTCCAGTTCAGTCACTATATATTGCAGATAGAGATTCAGAAAAAAAATATTAATGTTTCAACACCTGTGGAAAATTTTTTAGCTTCTGCCCATGCTTCGGGCTGCATTGTTCTATAGGTGTCTGAACTAGAAAAATTTCATGCACAGTTACATTCTCAGTCCTCATAGCTAAAACCAGCATAAAGTTTGCAAGAGAATCTCTGTTATTCTTGTTTTCACAGTCAAAGCCATGACATTCACCAAGTTGTCTCAATAGCTATCTTGGAAAAATGAAGAGAGTGAAAACAAAGATGGTTTATCTCCACGCATTTTGTTGGAGTAAGTCTCAGAGGCAACATGGATCAGTAGACACAATCTACAGATGGGAACAGATGAAGATGTTTACAAAGATGTTTAGACTGGAGGAAAGGAGGCTCAGGGGTGAACCTATCACTGCCTTCAGCTGCCTGGAAGGAGGTTGTAGGAGATTGGGGACACTCTTCTCCCAGGTAATAAGTGACAAAGCAGAAGGCAAGAGCCTCAAGTGACACTGGAGGAAGTTAGATTCAATATAATGAAAATTTCTACACCTAGTCAAGCACTGGAAGAATGTGCTCAAAGCAGTGGTGGGGCCACCATCCCTGGAGATACTTCAAAGATGAGATACCTGGGGACATGGTTTAAGTGATGAGCTTGGCAGTGATGGTCTAGTGGTTGGACTTGATAATCTGAAAGATCTTTTTCAACCCAAATTACTAAATTATTCTATGAATTAAAAATACCTTATTTATCCATCACCTCCTGAAAATCCAGTTTTAATCCCCTATCATTGTCTCCAATAAATAAGAAAAACAACAACAACAAAAAAACATTCAGGGATTTTTTTTCAGTGAAAAACTTCTTCATCTGTTCTTTATGTTTGTGACTATTTTGGAAATAGTTTGTCACTATTTGTCTTTGATGTACAAACTCCAATTGAAAGCTGAAAGATTCTCTGAAAGGTTGAAAAATACTTTATAAAGAATGAACAGGCATTGGCTACTTCCTGAAAAAAAAAAAAAAAAACCTCAAATCTTTCTGCTGAAGTTTTCTAGGCAACACCTGAAAAGTTAAAAAAAAAAAAAATCTGTGCTATTTTATTAGCTGTCATTAAGTAGGTGAGGTCACAGTCTGTACTAGCTGGTAGCAAAACTCATGCAAAGTATCAGAGGTCTGCACACTTCAGACACTTACCACTGTTTTCACTGCACCATACTCAGAATAAAAATGACTTGACTTTTCTTAAGTAATTCTGCACTCTTGCCCTTGTGTTTAGAACCATTGCAACCAAATGCAGCCATTTACAGTATTTTAAAAGCCTAGGATCTTAAATTGACTCAAACTCCAAATATTTTTTGGCAAAATTTTTATGTTTATTGATGTTTTTGATGATTATTGATGTTAGCCTATGGACTAATTTAATTTGGGCCCATTAGAACCGAAATGACAGCTAGTTTAATTTTTGTTAAATGTAGGTGATGGTCTTTTTCCATTGTGCACAGTAAATCACAAGGGATAAAACAGGTGTGGAAACACGGCGAGACATCATGCCGCAGCAGCGAAGCCGCGCTCCTTAGGGTGATGAGACAATGGGAAATGCGCAGCCAGGCGTGTCGCCGGCAGGTACCTGAATAGATGAAGCGGAGGACGTCCGGGAGGCAGGAGCAGAGGGCGGGATCCCTCACCAGCACCCTGTCGGGCGCGGCGCGGCCGCCCGGCTGCAGCGCGAAGAGGCGCCGCGCCAGCCGCACCGCGGCCGCGTCCTGCGCGCTGCGCGGGCTGCGCGCCCCGAACAGCAGCATGAACAGCTGGCTGGCGGCGCACAGGATGATCTTGTGAGCCTCCACCGCCGTGCTCAGGTCCTCGGGGCAGAAGGCCACGTCTGCGCACTGGCAGCAGCAGAGCAGGTTGTGCAGGTCCGCGTTGTAGTGCGAGGCTTCACCCTTCAGGATCGGCATCTTTTCTGCAAAAGGGGGCAGCCTGTAAAACTTAGTCAAGTGCTGACCTTGTCAGGTCAGCTTGGTTTTTAGAAGAGGTATTCAGTAAGAATATTTCTTATATACTATTTGAATATCTTGAGTAGAAAAACTCTAAAAATGGAAATACTCAGTACAGTAAGTAAGTTAAGAAATGCTTAGTTTAATAGTGCTTTCATGAGCCCTCTATTGAAACTTACACTATAAAGAAACTTTGACCGTGTATTCCAAATCTGAGAGATCTGAGCAAAGTTTTAGAAGAAGAGACAACTACACATTTACAAATATCTACTTGTCAGTAATTATTTCACTGAGCAAATATATCAGATGCTCATACATCGCATAAAGGTGTATGCTTCTCTCCCTTGCTTTATCTGCAGCAAATAAAAACATTACTTGATGATACCATAGAATAGTAATTCATGCTCTGACAACTTCGTTTTGTAATCTAAGATTTTATGTAAAGCTTTCATCAATTCATGTTTTCATTATTTCTTAAGTCCACCAGAAAATCCACCACTCCTTTTATATACATCTAAAATAATATCTGTTGCACTGTTATATATTACCATATAATTCTCCCCAAGTAAATTAAACCATCACTGAAAAATGATGCAACATAACCAGAATAGCTGAAAATAGCACAGCTTGAAGTAACAATTGTTAGTAAAAAATGTAGTAAAAATTACCAATTGTGCAAATAAAGTGACACAAGTAAGGAATTATACCAGAGACCAGATATCAATGAGCACCTGGCTGTTCAAGCTGAGGGGGTTGGACTCGATGGCACTTCTGTGTCTTCTTCCTTTTCTTCATTTTTTCAGATGACTTCTGATTCAAACTTTGGATCATAAAATATTCCAGCTAAGAAAATAAATATATATTTTTTAAAACCCTTGCTATTTAATAACAACTTAGGCATCAAATTCAAGAGTATAACAGCTTCTGTATGCAGGGCTAAAGCTACTAATGACACTATTGCCAGTCATCCAGGAGAGTCCCAACACTACTCTACAAGGTGTTATCTTATTTAGATAGAAATACAATTTAAAAGACTATTTATTCAAATTATTGTGGTTAATTCTTGTATATTTAATCTTCTTAGAACTGACAGACATAAAGGTATTCAATTTACCAACCTCTTTAGATGCTAATTGTGTCTTGGGGAGTGGCCTCATTCAGTTGGGTGTTATCCAGCAGGATAAAAGGACAGGAATACAAGTGGAAAACTTACTGAAGTGTTTCATATGTCTTTCCTAAATCTTCCTACTCAAAACCAGGGCAACCTTCTAATTCAGATAGCATCATAGAATCATAGAATCTGGTTTGGCTTCGTCACCTTGAAGACCACTGAGTCCCAATTCCCCTGCCATGGGCAGGCACAGCTTCCACTAGACCAGGTTGCTCCAAGGCCCATCCAGCCCAGCCAAGAACACAAGGATGGGGCACTCACAGCTTCCCTGACCATCCTGTTCCAGCATTTGACTACCCTCACATGTTTTTTCTAATATCTAACTTGAATCTTGCATTAGTGGCAACTTGGCACTTGATGGGTGGGCCCATGGTGTGCCTCCCCTGGCTCTCTGAGACCTCACATCAGTCCTGCACCTAATGCTCCACCCTGCTTACAAAACAGCAGATTCTCACTCACCACTCCTCCAAAGTATTTCTGTATGTAGAAGTCATTAAGAGTGTGCAGTTCAAGGTAAGTGGCTCCAAGTTCCTTTGCAAGCTGAACTCCTTCAGAAGTTGTGACACAGCTCCTCCCATCTGAAGTGCAGAGGGGACAGGTGCAAGGCACTCCTGGGACAAAAAGTGATGGAAAAAAAAATATTGGCCAAATAATGAGAATTCTTAGATTACTAAATAACTGTAAAGATTTCTTAGAGGAGAATAGAGAGGGAAAAGAAAACATAGTAATTTTATTGTAAGAAATCTGTAATTACAGAAAAAACCCCAACTTCTTATTAACCCATTCAAATTGCTAGTCACTCTACAAACCTCTGTCTACATTATTTTATCGGTTTTGTTAAGGTAGAAAAGTCCAGCCAGACTTCTGGATGCCAGATTGGGCTTTGGCTCAATACCTTTGCATGCCCAGGCCTTGTGCTAGCTTGCAGGTGTTACCATTCACAAATGTCACCCTTAAACCTGTTGAATTATTGTGGCCTGTCCATACAGGAAGCACACACAGTAATGAAAGAAGAAAATTCCAGAACCTTTGTACATACCTTTTATGTGTATGTACATATTGCAGGATCTGACTCATTCACACGTATTTTACACACATTTTTTTAAAAAACAGAATAGGCACTTTTAAAATTATGACATTTAAATGTTTAAAATCTTTTAGCCACACTGAGTCAGCTTTGCTTAATGACAGTAAGAACCTTCCAGCCATGGATGTTCTTTCTAATGTGCTGTGCATGCTCCATGTTAATGTCCTCTTCCTAGACCTATGGATAACAGCTTTCTCTGGGTTTTTTTAATCATTTGTTTTGGCAGCAACATTTACCACTACAAGGGATTAGGATCTTAGCAATCTGTATGAGCAAACTGCTGTGCTCACAAATACCTCCCAGAAACAAAAGGGTTCTGTGTGCACACAGCAGTCTGCTCTGACAGGTCCCAGGGTGAACCCAGAGGTCCAGCCTGATGTCTCCCATGGCCACATTATTTAGGGAGGAAGACAGAAAAAACTAAGTGGAAAAGAAAAAAACCAAACCAAAACACTAGAAGAGTTGTTCGGTTTGGTGATACCATGTTCTTAAATACAAAGTATAAGAAAATGCTTGGGGAAGACAATTTACCAAGGCTTTGCCTTTAGAACGGGAGATTTATTACTTCTGTATAAACCAGAGCATAAATTTTTTAGTCCTGATCAGTGAATTACTAAATGGAAGAAAATAAATATTTAACCATTATAGAGTTCTTTAACTTAACCTGTCACTGAGCTAAAAGATTTATAAGTAGAGCTTGGCAACACTGAGCATTCCATTCACAGAGGATATACTTCATATGGATTACTATTTCTATGTATATTACAAAATAAATGTTGACATCTACACTCATAATGTCTCTTACTCATTTTAAAAGGAGGGATATTCAGAAACATTTGTTTTCGTGAGGTGCCATGAAGTAAAAGACAAGCCAGGGTTGTGTTTTTCATTTTTTGCTTTAAGAAAAAAATCCCAGTCGAGGTTTTTCCCACCCATTCTCCAGTGTTTTCAGTCTGCTGGATATAATTTTAATCTCATACACTAGAGATACTTTATACACAAATGTATGGTGCTTAATCCAAATTACTGAATTGCATCTCCATGTGTGATGGCTCACAAGAAGAGCCATTGCAGAGGTCAAAGAAGGATAGGCTGCCTTTCATCACTGGGGTTAATTAAGCACAATATTCTTGTGAGTACATCAGTCTACAGAGCCAAAATCCATGTGCATATTACTGCCATCCTGACAGACTAATTGTTTTTCTTAGCAGCTTGGAAAAACAGCCAGCTTCTACTGAAATTACACTGTACCCAACTTCCAAATGAGATCTGTTGTTACAAGAGGCTGTTACATACCGTTTTTTCTTGCACCAATAGCAGAAATTATTACTGGAACTGAGCAGTGATTTAGTGCTTTTTTTACCATTGGCACATAGCTGTCCTTTAGTTCCTGAAATGAAGTCTTGTCATTGACAGAGTATTTAATCACAATAATATCAGCTCCTCCAATGAGCCTGCAGGAAGTATACCAGTCACTGTCAAATATATCCTAAAAAGAAAAAAATACTGGTGAAGAATTTACTGTCTGTGAAAAGAAAGATGAAATATTCTACATTCCCAATGCAAAACTTTACATAAGTGTTTTTGGCTGATTAAATCTTGTTTCTAGAAATGCAAAAATGAGCAGACTTCCTGCTTTGTAATTTCATTGTTTGGAGAGTAGTTGTTTGTTATAAGAAATCATAAACATTTTCCATGAATTCCAGAATTCTGCAGGAAGAATTAAAAATACAGTTTATCAGGGAATATTTTTTTCAGGAAGAAACTTTGCTGGTTTAATTACTTAACTTAAAAATTATTTAGGAAATAAAAGCACCTTCAGTGCTAGAAGTTTTCAGCAATTCATACAAAAACATTATTAATTACACCATTTTAGGGAAAGGATTATATAGGAAAAGTTCATATACCTATGAACTTTTAAATACAAACCACACACACTTCAGTGTGATTTTTATCTGCCTCACAAGAGCTTCCATATAGATTTACCAGGTGTTAATATCTTCAGGATAAGGACTTTAATCACATACCTAAACCTTTTTTTTCTCAACTCCAAATTCAAACTTTCATTACTCTCTGCTGAGGACTTGACCTCTAAAATTGTTTGATATTCTGTTAAATGAAACTGTGCTGTATCCACACGCAATATACAGTTATTACTTGTGTATTTGTCATGAAACTGTGATTCCCTAATTTTTGCTTCATCTGAAGGTATCTCATAAATACCAGGGGAAGCCTTGGATTTGGACATATGCTGAATTGAAAGCTCTTGAGAGAAGTCAGGAACTGGTCCAGAGAACTGAAAAAAACCTCCCATAACCTGAAATACTCTTAGAACAGACAGAAATTTTTTGTCCTTTGTGTACTTAAAGGGGGCTTATAAGAAAGATGGGGACAAACTCCTTGGCAGGGCCTGCTGTGATAGGACAAGGGACAATGGTATAAAACTAAAGGAGGGTAGATTTAGGCTGGACATAAGGCAGACATTTTTTTACACAGGGGACAGTGAGGCCCTGTCACAGTTTGCCCCAAGAGGCTGTGAGTGCTCATCCCTGGCAATGTTCAGGGCCAAGCTGGAGGAGGCTCTGAGCAGTCTGGTCTAGTGGAAGTTGCTCTGGCCATGGCAGGAAAGAGTTAACAATTCTCAAGCATATGTTTGTGCAACCCCCCATGGCAGAGGGGTTGAAATGAAATGATCTCTAGGGTTCCTTCCAGCCCAAATCAATCAGGGATTCTGTGATTCTATGGCAGCCCTGCACAGCATGAGGCAAAACAAGAAGAACTTGGGATCTTGAGGAAAAAAATTGGAAATCAGCAGTAATGAAATAAAGACAATGTGAAAACAAGAATAAATGAGCACTGAAGAGGTGATAAAAAGGTAGAACTCAAGTTTGGGTTGTGGGGAACAATGTGAGTTTTGAAGAGCAAGTCACAGAAGTAAGACCATTACAAGTGGGAGTCAAGTACACAAAAGATTAGTAATATCAACACGTGGCATATCAGCAATGTGTTGTATTGTCAATATAACTATTTTTGATCACTTCAAAAGGGTCATTGTTTGAAGTCTGGTGAGGTAGCTGCAATGCTCTTAATTACAAGGAGTAGCATGACCTTGATGGAAGTCAAAGTCAGCAAGTATTTGCCTAAACTGTCAGTGCATATCATTCCCAATTCAAATCCTGATCTTACAAGGCAATAAATCAGGAAATAAATTATAGTAGGCATTTTCATTGATCTCTGTAATGGAAGCTTTTGTTAGGCAATAAGTAAACCACAATTAACAATTTATCAGGAATAGCTCTCACATGATTAACCATGTTGACAAGAGAGGAGGTCAAGTGCATTGCCCTTGATATTTGTTCTTCTGAGACGACTCAGAGACTATTATAATCCCAGGCTAAGGACAATCTCAATTGGCACTTAATACAATCGTTTATGCCCAGTTAATAATGCAACATTTACACATTTAAGGCACATTTAGCAGCTCTAGCAGTAAGACTACCAGCTACAGTGCTTTGAGACAAATGCCTAGATGGACATTTGGAGAACTTGATCACCTAAGCAGGCAAAAATTGAGAATTTTCAAGGGACAGCTTTAGTACACTTTAGTTGATGAAGATCTCAATGGAGAATTCTTAGCAGAGTTGTATACATTTAACACAACAAAGGTTTAAAGGAAAAATACAATACTGCCCAAAAATAACATGGAATATTATTCTGATGCAGACAGAAAGCACATTTGCTCCTTTGCAATTTCTGTCCAGCTGACTGTCTTCAAGATGAGCCCAGATTTGCACGCCCTCATCTCTACAAGATTGAAGACAATGGGTGGTATCACCCATGTGTGCAGAGCACAGGTGCACAAATACACTGTAACTGTACAGCTTTGAGCAGGAGTAATAAAAAATGCTTATGGAAACTCCTCATGGAATTTAATATGTGTATTTTTATATTGTTTGTATATTGGTTTCGTGATATATTTGTATATTGTATATTGTATATTGCATATATTTTCGCTCACTCCAGTGTAAACCTCAAGTTCCAGGAAAATCCCCCAAAAAATATCTTCAACAACAGGTTATTTGCAGAAGGCATCCCTGAGACAGAGCATCTAGAGACTCCTTTATTATCTCTTTGAGACAACCTTTCATGCAAAAGTGGCAGAGGGAATTTCTTCAGATGATGAGCAGTCATTCAGATTCAGAAATAACCGTAATTTCACGTTCCATCTATGAAATTTTTGTAACAGCTACTCCTCATCATGCTTCCTGCTCCATTCCACAAGTCAGGCTGTTGGCAAAAGGAAGAAATATCTGCACAGCTAAGGTTATTTTAATACAACCTTGCTGTTCCACTTGGGATATATTAGGGAAAATCTTCATTCTTTCCTTGCATGCCTTCATTTTAAGTGTCTCATAACATATCCTTGCCATTAGTAAATTATAATTCTCAAAATTAAATGTTGAAAATAAAGCTTTCAGCAGCACTGAAGATATTTTCCTACAAAATCACATGATCCCTCAAGACAACAATACTTGCTCTGTTAAAAACGATTGATGAATGCCTTTCTGAATGGCAGTGAAATTCCTCACACAAACGCCCTTGCAATGCCCACCCATGCTGTTTCTGAAAGCTGCTCATAAGTGTCCCCTGTCCAACCAGCCCAGCCCTGGATCTGAGGCAGCAGCAGTGCCAAGCACTCTTTGTGTGGGAAGGGGCACCTGGACACCCTGTAGGAATGTTCCATTGGGATTTCCCCAGGATCCAAGAGAGCTGCACTGGGAACACTGGAGAGTTATCCCTCTCTAAGACCCATTTGCAGACCCAGTCTCCACTACCAAAACCTTCTTTGCACTGATGTTCTCCACACCACATACCAGAGCCTTCTCCACTTTTTTTCCAAGATTCCTCTGCAATTTTTTGTCAGGCCTGCAGCAGGCCAAATTTTTTGGGTGTACTCTCCATAATTTACTAGTCCCCTGAACTTACTCAGATAAGTAATCTGTAGCACAGAGGGAAGTATCTCCATCAGAAATCCCCCTAAATATCCCCCCCACAAAACAAAGGAAGCTCATATTGGCTGTGTCATCCTTTCATAAATTAATTTAATAGTATTTTTTACAAGGATATGATCATTTGTTCTAAATTGCCACTTCAGGCATTCAAGCTTAAAAATGAGAAGGGATGACATGCTGTCAAATGTAAAGTTACAAGCTGTCACTTTTTACTGAAGCAATAATACGTCTAGATTTCTAAAATTAGTAAATAGAATCTGAAAGTGGCTCAGATTCCTTTACCTTTGTACATGATATAGGCTGGCCAGCCTTGGCAGCACACGGAGCATAAGAATTCTGATGAAGAGGAAAAAAGCCAGAAAACTACACTGTGAATGATACCGTTGACAATAGAAAACTCATAGTGTTCGAGTGACCACTCCTGTTGGTGCAATAAATAATAAAGAAAAAGTACAAAATGTCTCAGAGAATGAGGTTTTTGTAAGGGAGAGTTAGGGAAGAAAATCACAAAACAGCTTCTCAAAATTGTAGTTAATATATTTAAGTTGCAGTTAATATATTTGTGTTAGTGAGCTTCACGGAGGTCTGCAGCTCTGTGCAAGACTCAGAAGACACACAGGAGCACCCACACCTCTGCAAGTGTCCAACCCAGCACAAGGCAATATCTAAAATCTAGCTGCTCTATTTTCCCCTTCTGTAACATTTCTGTACTTGATGTCAGTAATTCTCTATAAACTGATCAGTTTTTATAAAATAGGGGAAAGCAAAAAAAAAATAAAAAATTCTGGGCGGTGTTGTTTCCCATGGAGAAAAAGAAACCCAAACAAACCAAACAAATGCGACAAAAACACAACAAACAACCAAAACCAGTTGGCTCTTAGTAGAGAATGTTTAAAAGGGCAGCAAGGCCCCCAGGCCAGGACAAAAACACTCTCATATTTTTAGGATATTGCTCCAAATAAGAGAGGGGAGAACAAGAGTTACTCCAAGTATGGAAAAGTTACAAAGGACTTTTTATTTTGCCCTTTATTTTTCAACAGTGTAATTAAATTAATCAAAACATGAATTACAGCTTCTATGCTATGCTTAATCGTGGACTTGAGGAAGATTCACTTGCCATTAGATATTAAAAATTCTGCCTGCATTTTTTTCTGCAAATGCAGAAAAAAATTTGGAGTAAAGTGGAATTGCAAAATACATGCAAATCAATAAAATAGCATCTCTGTCCTGAAGACTGTCTAATCTAACACAGAGTCTTTTCCAAAGTCAATCTTAAAAATTCATCTTACAAATTACTCTTTATGAGTTACTAGCTCCATACAGAGGTTTACCCCTCCAAACGTAGAAAAACTGGGACATTCTTATTCAATATGCCTTATTATACAGCAGCTTAAGCATGCTTTAGCAAGTGACCAGCTATTAAAATCACTATATTCAGCAGAGATGTCAGCACATATGTGTTTACCCTAGCTCTTTATGTCTTCTCTTCTCCTAGGTTTGCATTTTTTGAGAAAATGTTTTTAAGCCACATGATTTGTAAGGATGTCAGTGCACCGTGCATTTGTCCCCCTGCATACAGCACACAGCCTTGACAGAGCAGTGTCACACACAGCAAGCCACAGTGGTACACCCAGGAAGTGGTACACAAAGAGCAGCCTGTCCTTGGAAACTCTGACATTTTGCTCCCAGATTTTGAAAATGTGGTGCTCTACTACTGTCTCCACAGCCCTGTTATATCTACGTGAATTACAAGGTCCCCAAACTCAGCATTTCCATCCTACACCCTGCAACTGCCGGGGGAAGGGGAGCACCTCACAGAATGTTTGTATGTTGGCAAACATGAATTTATATTTGTAATTTGCCGCAGACACCTGACCTCCTGACCCTCCTGCAGGCTCAAAAGGCTGAGCAGTGTCCTGGGCTCGCAGACAGGTGCATCAGCAGCAGCCTGAAGTTCAAGAAAATTAAACTTCACTACAATCTGCCATACAAAAGGATTGCCCCACTCCCTGTGGAGATTTACTCAGTAAACCCACATCAACACTGCTTTTCCAGACTGGTGGCTGTGGAAGATGAAGAGCAGCTGGGCACCCTTGAGTTTTGAGTTCTGAGTTTTGAGATGTACAACTATCAGTGTACTCACTTGCCAAGTTCATGCCTAGGACTGTCTTGCCTCAATCACATGGGTTTAATTCAGATGAGGTACAAATCCCAGGTAAAATGCAAATCTGCCTTGTGCTCAGAAGGTAGGGGCTGAAATACTACAGGGCCCACTATACTACCACCTCTGTGTTTTGGTAACATGAAACAGGGATCCTTTTCCATGCAGAATATAACTATGAGAATATAACTTGACATCTGTCAACATTTTGAATTGTTCTCTGCTGTTTCTCCAGTCAAGCAGAGGAGCAGCCCTTAACAAACCACGGTGACATGGTAAACGTCCTGCACCCAGATTGTGGGAAATAGTCCTGTTCTGCCTTACCCCAGCAAGAACACTGCTTTATGCATAACAAATAACCTCCTGCAGAGTCTAGTCCTGCTGTCTGAGATGGCTTCTATGAAGAGAAAAACGCTAATTTGTCCTCAACATTCTCAGTAATATATCTCCTTTAGCTGATAGAGGGAAAAAAGTCTGAGGCCTCAGACATGCAAGGACTCAGACAATAACAAGCTAGCTTTGAAGGGCAGAAATTACAAGGTCTCCAGAACTGAGCAACCTTGCTTTGCAGAAGGCCAAAAGCAATTAAAACAATGTAAAAACACATCAACTCTGCCTCCAATCTGTGTCCTTCCTTCCCCTTCTCCAGCTACCCCCCCTTGCCTTCCCACCTCCCTTACCATCCTCTATCCCTCTGAAACAGCCTTTGAAGTCGTACAGACTTCATTTATATTCAGGGGATTTTACTCTTTGCTGTGCTCCAGTGACTCCAGCAAAGTGCACGTGCAGGTCACATGCAGTTTCACAGATTAGAAACAGGATCCCCCAGTCCCTCTGGACTGCTGTCCATAAGCGCAGCCAGCAGAAAAATACGAAGAATAGCAGGAGAGCCAAACTGGATTGTTTAGTTTTAAGATTGTCGGCTTCTGATAATGTATTTCATGAACTGTTATGGTTCCTGCAGATTCTCTGAAAGGTTTCCCATACAGGAGTACAAAAATCACCCAAGGGATGGAATTATGGAGCTGAAACTGATTATTGTTGTAATTTCTAAGAGCTGGTAAACTGAGGGGTTTTTTTTAAGGCCACTAAGTAGCCATTAAATATGTTTTAATTTAGATTATCAGTATCATTTCTTACATAATCACTGATCTGTTCACACTCAAAACTAAGTTTTCTCACTTACTAACAAAAATGCTGACAACTCGTAACAGTGCCAAGATCTTTTTTATTTACCATCAGATAAAGGTAATAATATTAACACATGATTATTCTTTGTAAGAGAAGTAAAATTATTCCCTATATTGTATTTTGAAAGCTATCAGATCTTTTAATCTGTCATTTTTCTCAGATGGAAAATTTACTGTCCCTTTTTTGCAGAAAAATAAAATTTCATTTTATTGTTGACAAATATTTGGAGAGAGAGCTTATGATGCAGTGTCACAAAGAAGGCATTCTTGTTTACCTCTGGATTACCTTTCACAAAATTTCCACTAAGCAACATAGTTGAAAAAAATCATCTTCTTACGGAGGAGGCCAGCAGGGGCTTGTTTATGAGAACCTTTTTTTATCACCTTTGATTTTGATTTCTATGGTTACATTTTATAAGTTGTTTTTTTTTTTTTACTATATGCAATAATAAAACTACTAATAAAATCCCACAACAATGAAAGCCATTTAAAATTAGAATATTATTTCATTTTAAAAGGCTGAGATGGATCTCTTACCCAGACAGGACAGTCGTGTACCACCAGTCTGACATTTCCAAATACACAGGCTTGATACTCAGTAAAAACTGGGTTTCCAACGTGAGTGGCAGACAAACTGCTGTCGATCTGGGAAATGAGGGCACTTCTCCTGAGGTAGCTCCAGATCAGGCTGGGCTGCTGATTGTCCTCAGAAAAACCATCTCCTTCATTCCCAAAAGCTACAATGTTAACCGACCTAAAATAAAAATAGTAAAGACAAGGTTGTGTTAAAGATGAAGGTCAGGGATAAGGCGAAAGAAAATAAAATCCCATTTAATCAAAACTAACGTATTAGTCCTTCTGAATCCTCTCCCCTCCCTAGATTTTAACACCCTCCAGTAATCAACAGCGAAACACATACATGATCTCAAATCCAACAGCAGGGTGGGAGCAAAGCGGAAAAGAAACCTGGAAAGGCTGCTTGCATTGCAAATCCCGGCGGGTTTGTCTCGTTTTTCCTTGGTGCCGGCGCTCAGGCTCGCTGCCGCATTCCCTCGGCCCTGGCCAGGCTGGATAATTTGGGGCTGGCTGTTCGGGCGATTGACTGCGGCCGGAGCTGCAGCTGCAGCAGGATCGGGGGCAGGATCGGGAGCAGCAGAAGAATCAGCAGCCGCAGGATTGGGATCTGAGGCAGTGGGGATCAGAATCAGCAACAGCAGAAGGATCAGGATCGGCAGCAGGATTGGGATCTGAGGCAGTGGGGATCGGGATCAGCAGCAGCAGGATCGGGATCTGCAGCAGTGGAGATCAATATCAGCAGCAGCAGCAGGATCAGGAGCAGCAGCAGCAGGATCGGGAGCAGCAGCAGCAGGATCGGGAGCAGCAGCAGGATCGGGGAGCAGCAGCAGCAGGATCGGGAGCAGCAGCAGGATCGGGAGCAGCAGCAGCAGGATCGGGACCCCAGCAGGGCGGGGTGAGCAGCAGCGGGACCCCAGCAGGATCGGGAGCAGCAGCAGCAGGATCGGGACCCCAGCAGGGCGGGGTGAGCAGCAGCGGGACCCCAGCAGGATCGGGAGCAGCAGCAGCAGGATCGGGACCCCAGCAGGGCGGGGTGAGCAGGATCGGGACCCCCAGCAGGATCGGGACCCCAGCAGGATCGGGGAGCAGCAGCAGCAGCAGCGGGACCCCAGCAGGGCGGGGTGAGCAGCAGCAGCAGCGGGACCCGCCGGCCGCGCTCGGGCCGCGGAAGCAGCGGCGGCCCCGGCCGGGCGGTCCCGGGCAGCGCTCCTGACGTCAGGCAGCCCAGGGGCGATCGGCACAGCGAGATGACGAGCCGAGGGCAGGTGCAGCCAGGTGAGCAGGGGCAGGGAAAGGCGCTGGAGCACAGGCTTCCAAAACGATGATCTCACATTGTAGTAAAACGAGCACAAATCACGGAATCACGGAATGGTTGAGGTAGCAAGGGGGCTCTGAAGGTCACCTAGTTCAGACCCCAGTGCAGGGTCTGCTACAGAGGTTACTCGGGAAATATACCAAATCCCTTCTAAAAATACCATTTGCTGTCACATACCACTGTATACACAAAAATATATTTAAAAAAACAGAGTAAAAATATTTTAGGCACACTAGATGATACACAATACTCTGTTATGTGAACACATGCTGTTGTTAATCCCACGAGCAAGAACTCATTCAAAACAGGACTTGATACGATTATCAACAGAATAATGAATACAGTTTGCTTGCAACAATCCATACTTCGAGAAAAATGCTATTCCACTCTTTGCAAATGTAGGAGATGCCATTTGATATCACTACAAAAGTTTTACACTGATACAGTACTGAATGGCAAGACCATTTTAATAAAACATAAGTATTATTATCTGCTAATGAGTGCTAATTAACTATTTTTATTTTAATTGTAAACTCTACAGGAACTACTTAAAAAGAAGAAATCCAAAGAACAAAACAACAGATAATTTACCAACCTGTTTGTCTTTGTCCCATTCTAGCTTCTGCTTTTCAATCTAGCTTTGATCTAAAAAACTAAAAGATAAATGACAAGTTGGAGGTTGTGGGTTTTTTCCTTCTGCAAAAAAAGTTAGAATACATGTTTCTTAGGTGAGTTTTAAAAAGTATCACTGGAAAACACTGTTTTTTTGCCCCACATGATCCTCTGGCTATGATGTATCACCCTCCACATCAAAAGCCTCAGTGGTGTCCAAACACTGGGTATATGATGATGTGAGTCAACAGAGCACTCAAATTTTTGCAACCATGACTATTCATGCACTTTTTAAAGGTCACTGAAGATCTTTTGCAATTTTTAAATTTGCACTTGTAGCGATCTATCCATCGAAAATAAGGAAACCTTGGGAGAAGAGTCCTTCACATCAGTAATGAGCCTGACCTCTTATAACTAAATGCATAAATAGCTAAATGCATACTTGAATGTGCATATGAATGTACGGACACAAATATGCATACACCGATTTATGTAAACATATGTTTAAAATATATGAATGCATATTATAAATACAACACACACATATACATGCAGATGTGGACACACATATAGATAGTTGTAACATCAAGAAAAATCAGACTGATAAATTCAGCAATACTAAGGAGGAGTGTCCCAATTAACCAAACTCCAGTTAACACAGCTGATTCATTGCTGCAGACCTAGTCCTGCCAAGAGGTGCCAAGGGTAGGAGTACCGACTGAGATGGAGGATCACAGAAAACACTTTTGTTTTCCTCTCACTTCTTCCTTCAACCACCTGGGAAACTACTCGGAACTGACAGAAATATCAGCTTTGCCAACATGTGTAGATGGATGGATGTGAGATTCCTCTCAGCTGATGAACAGCACTTAAAGCTTACATACTAAAATACACTAGACTCGGCAATCAGAGGACTGAAAATAGTATTTTAGAAGGAAGCATTAAAGTTGCATGAGAATGCTGTCTGTTCTCCTGTCAAAATAGGTCCATAATCCCATTTTTGCTTGCATTGCTCAGGAATTGTGCAATGCATTTCAAATAAACGAACAAACAATCAAACAAAACAGGAAAGGAAATTAGTTCACTTTGGCAGGATAATAAATACCATGGATAGGGAAGCTGCTTGGCACCCCTACCTTAGATGCATTCTGCAAGTTACATGGGCACTGCAAGGGAAAGCCTGAAAGATTGTTTAACTGAGAGGATTACAGAGGATTGCTTGACTGTTCTCTGTTCAGCAATCGTAAAGTTGAATATCCTGTGATCAGTAAACCTTTCAGCCAGCAGGCATTTGCCACTGATGCTGCAAACAAAGACCAAACTGCAGAAAAGGGAGCGTTTGACAGGGTCCAGGAAACAATCGCATATTTGGTTTTGTGTAGTTTGCGCTAGAACTTTTTCCTTTTCAAACCGTTTCTGCTGCAGCTTTCCGGTGAGTACCTCAGATAAGGCACTGAAAACAAATACACGGTCGTTAATGACAAGGGGGAACCATATCTGCCAGTGCAGGGAGATAAGTGCAGGCAAGTCAAGGAGGAGAATTTTTCCCTTGTGTAAGCTGTAGCCTTACTTGCATGGATCCATGCAGAACTATCCAGCCTATATTTTCAGGACAGTGACTTGAAGCCAGAGTCATTGCCAAACCTACTCATTAGCTGAATCTGCACACTGCACACTCCTGCTGCTGATTCTGGTGTAGTCAGCTGCAGGTGCAAGAGAAAATGTGTTGTTCTAGGAGAGGTAAATTTCCAGGTGTTTGGGGGTTTTTTCCAAAGATTGAATATAATATATTTATATTTATAATTCCAAACAACAGTAATACACTTTGCCATATAGAGATGTTTCTTCCCAATACTGCAAAAAAAATCCTGTGATAGGTTTGGCTTTATTGGTGCTTGTCCAGACTAGACATAGCTAGGATCTGCCAGCCAAGACCCCCTGCTCAGACAAAGCACCAGCAAACAAAAAGGGGTTTTTCTGTTGTTGTAGCCATCTGCCACATCCCCACCAACAAAAGCCATCTGTGTGTGGGAAATGAATGGAGGGACAGTGTTCAGGACTAGTAGTATTTTTCAACATTACCATTCCAAAAAAATCATGTAGTGTTGCTCAAACTTGGAAGCAATTATTTTGAACTTCCATAAATCACAGAATGGTTTGAGTTGAAAAGGACCTTAAGAACCACCCTGCATATTCAAGTCTGTTTCAGGGATGGCACAGGCACTGACAGCCAGAGCCCAATGTCTCTCCACCCCAACAAGTTTCACCCAGCCCAACTGTTGACTGCTTTCTAGAGGTCACAAATGGAGGCATCAAGGGAAAACAGCTCAAATTCTAAGGCTTTTGTATCAAGTGTGGAATGACTTTCCTTGGACATAGTCAAGTTTCACTGGAGAAGTCCTTGGATAACCTTAGCCCTTTAGACAGGCTTGGAGAGGAGACTGGGTTAGATGACCTCCAGAGGTCCCTTCTGACCTGAATTATCCCCTGACTGCATAAATCTCCTCCTTCCTGGAGAGTGACCACTAAGCCCTGTCCCTCACTTCCTCTTCTTATAGCAGCTTTCACCTCCAGAACCAACCTCTCATCCAATCTTGTGGCAACTTATTTTCTTTACTAAGTTTAATAAGCTTTGCAAAAAGCTTCTCAAAGGCTTTTTGAAAATGCAAGAGGATTATTATGCCCACACGACCCCCTTTATTGGCATACTTACCACCCTTCCTCCAGAAGCCAGTGATGCCTCCACTGGAGCCTCTCCAACAGCTTCCCAACAGACTGTGGTTACCCCTGGATCTCATTTTCTGTAGTAGACTGTGTTATCTCACCAGGAATGGTAGCTACTCCCACCCTTTGGCATTACCCAGGCCCTGCTAAAGGAGTTTTTGAATATATTGGTGGCCTCCTATGATACACAGACCCGAGACACAAATCCTTTTTTTTTTTTCTTGCCACAGTTTCTGATGACTGTTTTCAAAAATTTTATCTCATCCTGACCATTTATCAACATCTATTGTTACTACTTCTTTTCTCTAGTCGTAGTGTATGAGATCAAATAATACCAGTGCTGAAGCCATGATGATTTTTTTGCCTTTTCTTTTATGCATCTTTTATGTATTCTCTGTGCCCTTGGCATGCACACTCCTAGTTCCTTAAATCTGATAATTTAGCATAGTCCTGGTATTCTGTTAGGCTGGAAGACCAACCATCCTAAAGGCATTGCAGTTGGAGGCTGGGAAGTCCTACTCTGTCTTGAGAAAACAAGGTCCTCTCTAAAACACATTCTGTAAACCAGGATTAGGTTCATCTAAGGGGGAATACTTCAGGATAAGGAGATATTACGCTATTCATTCAAACCTCTTATTAGAGCATCTAATAGATGCTCTAGATATACTAATTTGCAAGGTCTATAAAATTGTGTATGAGATTTACCGTGTGTGTGCATTTCAGCATATTCCACCCTCACCAAATGTCACATTTTAAAAATCTTTATTAAATACTGAAGTAAAAACTCTTTATCCCTTAACAGCATCTGGGCCTTAATTTCAGGGCCAAGGAAAAGGCATCAGCGCAATACTGAAAAGTCTGAAGGGGGTGGGAAATTATCTGGGGAGAAAGGAGAAAGAAAAATGTCACTTTTAAATTTAAAACCAGATCCAGTTTGTGGCAGAACAGAACTGTGCGAGCAACTAGCAAGCCACGGAAAGCTGCTAACCCTGTGAGGGTGTGATGAGGAAAACAAAAGCCAGGTCTGCTGCTGCAAGCTTTGCTTTCCCACCCAAGAACAGCCCGGCAAGCTTGCTGCCTTTGGCAGTGAAAGAAACAAGGTTCTGTGCCACGAGAGGGAGACCCACCTGGTGCCTAAATGCCCCAACCTGCTTCTGAGGTGAAGGGCTGAAATCAAAAACATCATGCAGAAGAGGAAATCCCACTCACGCTGGTGAAAATCCCCAGCTGTAGATGCAGAGTTGCACCCTGCAATTCTCATGTTGTAGTTTAGCGAGAGCTACAAATTAGAATGAAGGTCAAAGGATAAAAAAACCTAGTTTATATGTTGTTTCTGCTGTTTTAGAAAAGGAAGCCATTACCACAAGTGGACACAGACCATTATGTCACACAGAGGAGCATCAGCTCCACCCAGCCTGCCCTGGCTCCCCTCCCCAAGGCTTGTTGACTTGGACTTGTGCTGAGGCTGAGCTGCAGGGAGGGGTGGGCATGGAGCAAGCACCACAAAGAATGGGGAAGTGGCACATGAGCCTCAGCAAAGAGCAGGGTAAGATCCCCCCTGGGACAGCCTGGCCACACACACTGATCAAACCCCTTCGACAAATCTCTGCTGGGTGTCCGTTCCTACGGGGCACTCAGAAACGCACCGCCCTGGCCAGAGATGCTGCTGATATTTGGGGCCAGGGAAGAGATGGGATACACTCAGCATGTTTAGAAAGTTCTGAGCTATTTTAATCCACCTTATGATCCCCCAGATAATCTCTTAAAGCTGAGTGACCTAGCTCATGAATTTTTCAGAGAGAAGTACTTGAAACTACTTAACGTGCTCCTGCACAAGCTCGGCCCTTTGCCTGCCCACATATTTTTTCAGTAATGTAGAAGTTTATAGTTTTTATAACTAAAATCCTGTTTCTACTTTTTCTTACTAAAAACATATAACAGGAGTGCAAAAAATGTTCATGAGCTAATATAAATTAAAATTTTCCAATAATGTCAGCAAAACAAATTAGTTAATATCCATTTTAAGAAGAGAAAATTAAAGAACAAAGATTATACCTAGATATACAAATATCTGTATAGTCTCTGCATAAGTTATGATAAGTTATTCACTTATGAAAGTTGTAAGATCTCAATGACTCATAAATGGATCTTCATCAGGAATAAGTTTCCTATAGACATAGCACACTGTTAATTAACTTTCATTATACGGGTGTTAAATATCTGCTGTTGGATGACCATTTTACATTTTAAGAAAATATTTAAGAAAATCCTTCAATTTACTAAAATTCACAGATCCAATTCAGAGCTAGTCTTTCAATTGGCTGTTTCCTTTTTAATTTACTTTCCTGATTTCTATTTTCTTGTTTTCCTTTCTGTTACGACTTCACTGGTATTTTCTATTTTTTCAGCCTCCTTTTCTGTCTGCATACCTGAAAACACAGAAGCAGTTATCAAGGCAGCAAGAGAGGATGAACAGTGTTTGATAACTGGATACTCTTCATGGATTTGAATATTGTCCTTACTGCTTTGAGAAATTCACTTAATTTAGCCTTGTAGCCTCTTGCATTATCCTGCACCCTCGTGTTACTTACTCCAGAGGGGAAGGCTCTCTCAGAGGTGTTTGGCTGCTTAGGGCCTTTGCTGCACCATAATTCTCTATGTGTTGTGAGAAATAACTTCTGATGGAAGGACATGTAAATAGGTTATTCATGTTCAGCCTTTCATCCGCCAGCATACACCAGCATCCATCCTTCTCCACAGGGCTGCTCCCTAGGATTTCTGCTCCAGGTCTGTGCTCACACCTGGGACTGCCCTGCCCTGGCTTTGTTGCACATCATGAGGTTGCCATGGGCCTACTTCTCAGGTTTGTCCTGGTGTCTCTGGATGGATGCCATCCTTGTGTTGTGTCAGCTGCACCAGCCAGCTTCGTGTCGCCTGCAGAAGTGCTGAGGGTCCACTGAATCCCTGGTGCCATCATTAAAAACAACAAAGAGCAGAGGGCCCAGGGCACAGCCCTGAGGAACACCACTTGTTGTCAGCCTGCACTGGACACAGGGCCATTGGCCACAACATTCACCCCGCCAATTCCCTATCCATCCAGCAGTCCACCTTAGTGCATGTCTCCCTGGTGGGGACAGGAAGATGTCATGTGGGACCGTGTCAAAGGCATACAGAAGTTTAGGTATATGACACCAGTTGGTCTTCCCTTATCAGCCGTTGCAGTCACCACATCACAGAAGGCCACCAGACTGCTCAGCAGTCCTCGGGGTTTTCCTTTGTCCCCTGTTTAAAAATGGGAATGGTGCTTTCATTTTCACAGTGACTTTGCAAACATCACAAGTGTCCTGGCAACAATATCATCCCTCAGGGCACTGGAATGCACCTCACCAGGTCCCACAGGCTTGTGCCCATTCAGTTCCATCCGGTGCTCTGGAGCCTGACAATGGATGAACATCTGAAGGAAGACAGCATCTTGCAGATATCTCATTTACAATTCACCTTTTGCTGCCTCCTGCGAGACAGAGCTTTGTTTACCCAGAAACCTTGCCTAATTTATATGTGCACAACCATGCACTATAGCTCCCCTTCATCCTAAATAAAATAAGCCTGTGGCTAGGGTGCATTCCCAGGTACCACAGAGTGTCGTGGCAATATCCCATGTCAGCAGGAAGTATCACACATGCCCCACGTTCAGCAGGATGGGACAGAGCTGCAGTCAGCTCAGATCTGCAAGCTGTCAAATGCTGCTGGGCTAAAAGAGATCTTACAAGGAGTGAAGGAAGCTTGTTTTAGATACTCAGTTCCTCCCCTTTGAAATAAAGGCCTGAATTCTGCTGATTGTCAGGCAGCTTGCCCTCCATTATTCCATTTCTCTGGCTGCAAGGAAACCTGGGAATTGGTGATACAAGAAAAATCTTGACAATGATTTTTGTTATCAGTATTCATTCTTAACTAATGTTTATATTGCTCCTGAGGTGTAGAGATGAGCATGTCATCCAGGTTTTTAAAACTAAACACAAAGCTTTTGTGAAGCAACTTTTTTAAATTTCAGCTGGAACAACACTGTCTAAATAAACTGATATTCTTCTCACCTGCAACTCTACAGAAAGGGACTTGGAGGGGTGTGACAGTGACAAAAGATATTCCTTCTTCTTCTCCCCCACCATCTGTGATGGACAATGTGGTTTTTCCTAAGACAGAACAGGAAGGAGGAACTGCCTGTGCACTTGCATAATTGAAGCATTCCAGAGATAAGGGAGCCGAGATGCTTGGGTTTGGTGCACACCAGCCTGCAAAAGTGCATTAAAATGATGTTGGAGACTGGGCCAACTGGCCTCATTAAGTTGCAGGCAGCTTGTGAATGGAACACACACACAGAACACACACACCCCCCTTACAGGAATGCCTGCAGGGTGCACCACCTGAAGGCTGGGGAACACTCACTTCTGGACAGAATACAGATAAAACCCCATAAAGTGTCTCTAAGGGTGCTTTGTTCCTTTGTTATTGTACACTCCACAAGGCCAAAGACTGTAAACCTGTGTTTCCAGCTGAACCTGCTGATAATAGGAACCCTTTAGACACAGGCTGCCAAGCAAATCTGAGACTTAGTGGACCAAGCCACACCTGCTGCAGGTGAGCTCTGCAGAGCCAGGGGCAGGGAGGGCTCAGGAGCTTTCTGCCAAGCTGCTGTATGGAGGTAAGGAGAGGGGAAATACACTGTGGGAGAGCAAAACAGCTGCCCTGTGCAGGGGGCAGCCACCATGTGTCATCTCAGGAAAGGAATTTAGAGCGGCTCTGGTTTTGTCCCATTTGAACTTCAAAAGACAAGAAATCAAGATTTATTTTTTTTTAGCCCGAGGGAAATTTTGAGTTCCTTCCTGTTTTTCTTTTGTAGTAGGGAGGTCTGGGGAGACTGTTTGGGTAAATGCCAAAACCATATTTAGTATTTTTACTGTTGCATTTAGAGCATTTCACTTTTTAAATAGAAGAATAATACTCTGTACCAAAACTAGGAAACATTTCAAATGTTTATTTCTGCTTAAGTTTCACAGCTATAAATAATGGAAAAAGTATCACATCACATAAAATCACAGAATGGTTTGGGTTGGAAGGGACACTTAAAGGGTGTCTAGATCCGGCTCCACTGCCATGGGCAGGGATGTCACCCTGCTCATACAAAGCCCCACCCATGCTGGTCTTGAACATTTCCAGGGATGGGGCAGCCACAGCTTCTCTGGGTAACCTGTGTCTGGGACTCACCCTCTCACAGGGAAGAATTTCCTCCCAATGCCTAATCTAAACCTGCCCTCTGTCAGTTTGAAGCAATTCCCCCTTGTCCTGCCACTCCAGGCCCTTGCCAAAAGGCCCTTTCTCAGCTCTCTCTCCAGCTCTCAGCACCCTTACAGACTGGAAGGGACTCTGAAGATCTCCCCAGAACCTTCTCTTCTCCAGGCTGAACCACCCCAGCTCTCTCAGACTCTTTCCACAGCAGAGGTCATTCTCACAGCCCTCTCTGGACTTGCTCCAAGAGGTCTCTATCCCTCTATGGTGGGCCAGGGCTAGATGCAGCACTGCAGGTAGGGTCCCACCTGAGTGGAGGTGTAGGATCACCTCCCTCACCTGCTGCCCACACTGCTTTTTCTGCTCCAGGACATTTTTTGCTTTCTTGGTTGTCTGAGCTCAGTGGCAGCTCATCTTGAGCTTCTCATCTGCCAACACCCCAAGTCCTTTTCCTCAGGGCTGCTCTCCACCCACTCTCTGCCCTACCTGCATTTGTGCCTGGCATTGCCCTGATCCAGGTGCAGGACCTTGCATATCCATTTAGTTAACATAGAACTTCTGTTCTGCTTACCACAAGAAAATTGATAATGAAAATTGGTATGAACACCTGCACCTCCAAACTTATTGTTGGCTTCAGATATTCTTTCAGTGCTGAGTCTCATGAAAAATACCATGAGCACTGCAAGGTGACACAGTCTCCTGGGAGGTGCTACTGATCCTGATCATCCATGGCTTTTCAAATTCAGATGACAGCGTGCTGGTCTTCTGAGTGCTGAGCCAGCACCATGCCAGAAATACTCAAGGCCTCATAATGAGTATAAGCAAGGCCATAATTTCTGTGCTTTCCTGGGCCAAAACAAAGCTACACAAGTATTCAGTTTTTCGTGGAACAACCTGTGCCAAATACACATGTAAAATTTTTTTTGGGAGGGAGGAAGGTGGGAGAGGGAGGGAGATGTACAGCACATGCTGTACTAAAAATAGTTTTCCCTTGAGTGTGAATCTTAGATGTTTATTGAAATCAAGAGGGACATATGTGAGCAGAGGTGAAACCTTTCATTAAGTACCTCACATATATACATTAAAAAAATCCGAAAAGCTTCAGGTGCAACAGACCTACTTCAGTAGGGGCAAAAATTTCACCACTTTTTCCACCGCAGTGACTGTCTTAATAAACAGGGATCACCTTTACTGGTAATCTCTGCTCTATCTGGGTCCTTAGTCACAGCTGCAGCAAAGATTAATCTTAATTTGAACAGTTAAGCGAATTATAAGTTTTTGTTTGTTTGCTTTAACAAGATAACACATATTTTACTTTCAAGTAGAATTTTTATTAATAATTATTAGTATTACTATTGCTATTAATTATTTCTGGAGTCATCTTTCCTCTATAAGTCTTGGATTTCTAACTACTATGATTTGCAATAATAAACCATACCTCTTTGACATCTCTCAGGAGAACAATTCCACTGTTCAAACATCTCAACTACAACAATCAAGGAACTGTCTTCATCTCATGGAGGAGGAGTCACAAATGGGCTAATTAGGACATCACTGATTTTCCAGTTTTTTTACCTACAGGCAAAACTGTCACTTTTATTTTAAGTCTACTTCAATAATTTATAGATGGCAGAGGCTGAAAACTGTGCTCAATTCTTCAGTCAGCTAGAAAACACACTTAATGAACTCCATGGGTTTGCATGAATAAATGCCACATCAAAAACAGTGTTTGCAGGATAGAGTTTGAAGAACTGACCGAATTTATCACACCCGCCTAAGCCTCGCTGGCTCCTCCTGCCTCTCTCAGCATGGTGCCTGCTCACCTGCTGGTGGAGCTGGCTGGATTGCTGGCCCGTGGACCATGAGAACCACGGACCCAGACACATGAGGTGCAGCCAGGGTGGGGGAGCCCCAGGGGCTGGGTCTGCTGCTCTCGCACGGCTCTGTCAGCGAAGGGCACCCTCCCCACACACACAGAGGCTGAGGTGCCCCTCCACTGCTGTTATTTCCATTCCCCATCCCCTGCTTCCCCCAGTAACCTTGGAAAGCAGCTGCCAAGCCAGTGGGGAAGAGTGGTGTGGGCCAGTGGGCACTGGCTCTCCCAGTCCATGTTTGTACCGCCAGCAAGGCAGCCACACGAGATCCTTCTGATCATTTCAGAAACCAGACATGCAAAATTCACGACTGATTACATTCCAACGTTAACCATAAAATTATGAACTGCACGAAGCCATTGAAAAGGGCTTCAATGGTGAAAGAGTGTTTTTAACATTGCTTTCCTACAGAATGAACATTTTTCTCTCCCTGTGCTCTGCCATCCTGCAAACTGCTCTCTTCCAAGTAATATGCTCCATAATGAACTTCTCAGTCACAACTTAACAGCACGTTTTACATTGAAGGTGTCCTTAATTTAATATGCAATACTGAGTGCAGCCAGGGAGCATTGCAAAATAAGGCACTATAGATTGAAGGAAAAGGCCAGCACCCAGACTTACAGTCAATACTGTCTAATCAAGGTTTGCAATGCAGGCACATCAGGTCAAGGCTCATGCTGCACTTCAAACTGCTACGTAGTTTTCACCTGTCTTTCTCGAAACGATGCTTCCATAATAGCATAAACATAACTTACTTATTGTCTTCAAGCTGCGTGCTCATTATAGAGCTTGCAGAATCATCACAAAAAATTTCTTTTCAGAGGATAGAATGTATTTCTCTGAACCCTGCCTGCCTGATCTGCGATGAAAAAAAAGATGGCATTTGTTCATTTGTCAAATTAAACTAAAGCTCTGCCCCCGCAAACAAGCAAAACACTCTTCCGCGGTGACTGGGTTGATCGCTGTCATTAACAAGGTAATTATCCAGCCACTGGCTCACTGCCCTCTTGCCCATAGCTTCTCATTCCCTCAGCCCCTTCATTGTGGCTTAAATGCCAGCTTAGCATCACTGCCTTGAGGCAACCACTCCTCGTCTCTCCCTGTGCTTCCCATGTCTTCGTGCACTCTTACCAGTATAACTAGGAACCTAGAAAAGGCTGGGAAGACAAGAATGTTCAACTATAGGACATTAAATATTTAAATTGTTTTCAAATTAGGTACATAGTCTAGCACTTCAAAGCTCAAAATAGTCCATGTGTTTTTTTAAAGGCAGTGACTTTAACATGTTGAAGGCTTTGCTCTTTGCTGTCAAAATAGAAAAGAAAAAAGAAAAAAGAAAAAGGAAAAAAAAAAGAAAAAAGAAAAACCAAAAAAAACAAAAAAAAAAAAAAAAGAAAAAAGAAAGAAAAAATAAAAAAGAAAGGAAAAAGAGGAAAGAGTAAAACAAAATAAAAAGCCAACAGCCCACCAACCTTTCCTGCTTTGTTCACAGCTGCCTAAGTTAATAATTTTCTGCTCCTTCTGTGATCATCAACAGGAAAATCGAGGGGAATAAAATCTAATGGGCAAACTTTAGATTTTAAATTAATGCAACCTTCCTGGGAAAGCACACTTAAAAAAAAAGGCAGAACAACCATATGAGCTTGTAGATATTGTGCCTAAGAAGTACTGAGAAAAACAATTTACCTATGGCTGGACATGCAGCTGCATTTATTCAATATGATTAAGCATAAGTCCATGAATAAACATTTTATAAATTTTAACCAGTAAATGCAATTCTGCAAAATCCTGAGCACTCTTCTGGTAGTATGAATATGTCCATGAAGCTTTCAAATAAAACTTCCCATTTCCATCAGTCTCTAAGTATCATACAGATAACAGCATATTGTCCAGTCAGTACTTTCTTAAACTGAACTGCATCTTTATTAATTTAAAGAGTTAATTTCTAGTAATGCACTGCTTCAAGAAAAGTCAATAAAAATGTCTCAGCAATCACATGAGTTAATTCAGGTGTATCTGAAGGTCTTGCAATACTCTCCCTTTACATGATCCATGTCTTTTACTAGCACACAATGTGGTCAAGTTTAATCACAGGTGCAGGTAGCTGGGTGAGGAGGGAGGGAAGGGCAGCAATTATCCATTCTCCAATTCTTTGATAACACCCAAGCCCCCAAGGCACCTGCTCCACCTTCCTGCCATCTACTGCATGGCTTCAAAAGGAGAAGTTGACATATCCATTTAAAAGCAAACAACAGTAATAAAAAACCCCAACAAATCACAGAGCTAGTCAGTGCACAACAGTATTTTCTTCCTGACAACCAAGATGTGATTCACCTGATGGAAGGCAGGCATTTGTATCTGATCATTGGCTGGCTGAGTGGCCAGGGAGAGGACAAGAAGGAGGAGGAAGAGGAAGATGACAAGAAGCGCACCTCTGTGCTGTACGTCTTATAAAATGTGAAACTGGGGTAGGTCAGCTCAACAGCACTGTCAAGGTGCCACTTTCCCCTGTCATCTGCAAAAATCATGTTGAGGAGGCACGACCAGAGCAGGTTCTCTCAATTTAGATGTAGTTAAATGAATTGATTATGTACTTTGCTTTTTTCATTGTGATCAATGTGGCACAAATTTTCCTTTGACTCTTGCCTCTGCCTCATTACTCCTAAACACATTTGTACAAACAACAGTGCTGGCACAGGCCTAATTACCCATGACACACATTAAAAGCAAGGCCTGCTGCAAACACAAAAGAAACTTACAGATGAAGAGCAGTCATTTCAAACTGAACCTGATCATGAATGACACTTGGCAAAAAAAAAAAACCAAAACAACAAATCACACAAAAACCCACACTGAAGAACTGCAGCCGTGCAGGATGGCGTATTGAAAGATGTGCATATGTGGCAGTCTGGTGGTGGGCTGGGCAGTGCTGATTTAACATTGGAGTCAATGGACTGAGGGGTGTTTTCAGCCTCAGTGATTCTGTGATGCTCTGTGTTTACAGGGTGTCTCTGCACCCCACAGGCTGAACAGCAGAACCCACTATCCTGGAGTGCAGCACAGCTCAGGAAGAAACTTCCTTGGAAGGGGTTTTTGGGGCAGATCTGGTATAGTACAGTGAACACACACAGAAAAACACCTCTACACAGAAAGCACATTTTTTTCAGATGAATGTATAAAAATGTGGTTACAATAAGTTAAAACAAGCAAACAAGAGCCACTAGTTCACATATCACAACAAACAGCTCTCACTTTAGCCAACAGAATCAGGAAGAACAAGCTATACATAACAAATCGTTGCCACATTATTCAATGAACTAACAAAAGGAGTTCAGTTAGAGAAAGAATAATAAATACTTCCATATGCTCAAGAAAGTAATGCACAAATTGGCATAAAAGAGTGCACCAAAATATGCTGCAGTTTTGTCCTTCCTTTTGTTGCACTAAATAAATACCTAGAGATCACACAAATATCTCAAATGTTGAAGATTTCCATGTCATTTTTACCACAGGCATCAGAAATACCAACTGTTAAGTATATAAAGATAACCTTTACTGCTTACTATTTACCTTAAACTATGCAGTTTCATAAGCCGTATTATACGATATCTCCTCTTAAAATTTAAGATAGTCCTAGCAAAACATCAAATATTGCGAGGCACTCTGCTGTAATTAAGTCTTTTTTGAAATGTAAGTGCAAAAAAAATCCTCAGCATAAGATCAGGCACATTTCTGACAATGCAGGTCTTATCTTACTCATTTCTATGTATTTCAATGCTTTAACATAACATTAACCTTAGAATTTAATTTGGAGACAACCTTCATGGCACAGTACATTTTTATTTCCTAAAAAAGATTCTTCATTTTCGCATTCCCCAGGATTCTGCTGTGTGGCCATGACCTACTCTGCAGCTTCTGAGTGGCTTTTTTTTCCCATAGCTAATTCACCACCATTTTTGTACTTGTCAGCAAAATAATCAGAGTCAAAGCTCACAGACAAATCTGGAGGACTCACATAAACATTTCCATTGTCCATTGTGACCTTATGAATCCTTTGTTTGACTCCTTTTGATTGCCATTTTGGTGTTGGTGTTGGTTCCAGAGGATTTATTCCTTCATACAATCCTTCTCCTGTTTCCAAGGTAATCCTAAACTTATGCCAAGGACAAACAATACACGCTTGACCATCGATATCCTGCAGGAAGGAAAAGAAGAAAAGGTAGCAAGTAATCTTCTAGGACAAAAGGTGCATTTGGCAATTTGGTTGTACGGCTGTCTGAAGTTACATGTATATGACTGTTTTTTTTCATACGATGTTCAGATAAAGGCATTAGAAAAAATCAGTTAGAGTTTTCACATGACTGTATGCCTCTGCATTATTTTTATTTTGCTTACATACCTCTATTTCTCCACGACATAAAGGGCCTCCTTCATCTGAAACATGGCAGAACACCGTATTAATTTATGCACCAGATTTTATGATTAATTCTAACAACACCGAGATCACACAGGCAAATATCTTACGGTAGCAGCGAGAGTCCAGAGCATGAAATTTCCCCTTATGGTAGAAAACAACAATTTCTCTGCCATTGATTTTGGCTGTTATTCTTTGTGACTTCTTTATGTCCTCTTCCTTGCCAATGAATATAAGACCATCTGGCTCTGTTTCAGCTCCTCCTGTGCTTGAGGTGTGTGATTCCACATCCTTAAAACACATGTACAAATAAATGGAAAGGTCACTTTTAAAGCAATTCACATTTGGATTTCATGTGGGGAGAGGGAGAAAAGTTTTCAATGAAAGACTATCAACATAGAGAGGTTGAAAAGCACAAGAGCCTAATAACATCCAGTTAGTGTGTTCACTAACAGATCTAACAGGACAAGGAAAGACAGCTGTTGGAAGCCTGATACCTAAAGCTGAGGCAAGATAAACTCTCAATCACTATTCATTTACTCTGCACCTAAACCACCTTCACCCCTCAAAACCTATGTGCAAACAAATATAAGTGTGGCAAATGTAAGGTACTATACATTTTAGGTATGCAGTGGGTAGCATTTATCTGTAAATCCAATACTCTCTACATAATATTATGACTAGAAATATAAAGTGATTTAAGTTAATAAAATGTTATTCTGCAAAGGAAAGAAAACAGCATTTATTGAGAGGCTATATTCAATGTGACATTTTTCACAAATGTACCTGCATTTCCTTCTGTCCTCTTACATATTTCAAGCATGTAACAGACTCTCCCTCTCACAAGAGAGAATATAAGCACTTTTATGACAAAAGCAATGTTCCCATTACATTTATTTAAAATTAGCTACTGTGTTCCAGTTCTTTTCAAATGTCCAGTCTCAGTTCCTCAGAAAAATAAGGTTTAAACAGGTACTTTTATAAACACAGAAAGGAGAACCATAGAACGGAGGGGAGAAGGGAATGTCTCTCTGGCTGCAGCAGGGTGCAGAGCCACAGAGAGCTGTACTGTACCTTTGGTCCACACCAGATTGCAATGGAGATGAGAAAGCAGATGAAGAAATGAAGGCTGAGGATGATGAGATCCAGCATTGCCTGTTTTCACGGAGTCTGTCACCACTGCTCTGCCTGGTTCCCATATGTCACAAGGTGCTTCACAGCCCCTCTTTAAATGCAAGCAGGAGGCAACTGGGCCAAGTCCTAGGGCACCCTATGGCAGGACTGTAGGGGCTCAACAGGTCAGAAACCAGCTCTGCCAGGGCTGATAAAAGCCAGGGACACTCTGGGGCTGGGCTGATAAGGGAAGAGCAGAGCTTCCAGTTCCCCCTGCTGCTGTCCTCACCATGAGCCCAGGCTACTGCTGCCTGCTCCCAAAACCCTGCTCAGAGCCACAGGTGGTGCATCCTCAGGATCAGCAGCTGCAGGTTTCCTCTGAAACCACTGCGCTGGGAAGAGCAGTTTAAAGTTTTAAGTGCCAGAGTGGCATTTGCAAGACCAGCTGTTAACTGATCTGCACATGATCAACAGCTAAAACCAGCGCCCTGCTTTCCAGTTCAAGGAACTACCACCCAGTCTTACCCAGAAAGTGAAACGTCACTGCCAGACTCACAGGACGATCCAGTAAGGCATTCACACAGTATTTTCAGGAGATATGCAAACTAATCGCAGGAACCAGGGTAGGAAATCCCCAATTTTGGCTATCGCGTTTCGGCTGACTCTCCCTACAAACTTTCCAAACTGCCAAATATACTGTAATGCAGAAACATGTAGTTAAAACCTCTCTTATTAAGACACCTCCATAAAACCCTGTGTATATAAATACACACATTTATAGAAACAGAAACACACAGACATACATATTTGTGTACACACATTTCTGTGCGTATCTCCCAATTAGTATCAGAATACACCTAACCTCCCGCTCATTTTTTGATACACTTCTTACACTCAGTTTGGATTTTGTGAGCATGAATTTTCCAGGCTCCCATTCTGAAACCTGACTGAGACCATCAGCTCATCGTGGACCCTGAGTGGCCTAAATTGCACAAGCAATCAATAGCCAACAGGTTACTTTCACAGCTGGTACTGGCATGCTTATCTACAAACAGGTGTAGACTAAGGGGCCCTCCAGAAAAAAGTCCCCAAGGAAACTTCCCTTCGATAAGGGGAAACGGGTTGCATCACCCCCCTCACAGACCCCATTTCAGAATCCTGAGCTACCAGAGCAACTCCAAGCCGTGGAGGTGAGCACGCATCCTTCAGTAAGAGGAGAGGCTGTTTACAGGCTTATACATAGTAAGTTAGCATTTGCCTTCTAATAGTTTTTTCCCTGATATTTTCTTAAGACTTTGGCTGCTTTGATATTTTCTGAGTCTCTGCAGACAGCACGGATGGAATTGTCCCTGTTGCCAAGTGCCACCTGGTGGGAACAACAAAGAGGTTTGGGAGCAGTGTAACAGCTCCTTCTTCAGCTGGAAACAGAGCTGAATTTGTGAATTATGGCAATTCATTGCTGTTTTCCCCGGCTCTGAATAACTTTTCCCCATTTTGGGTAAAAAGGAAAAATATCCTTGCCACCCTTCCCGGCTCCTCTTCAGGGGATGCTCCATCATGGGTGTGAGGAGAGCATGGGGGTGTTTCCAGGAGGATGCTCTGCTGGGGCAGGGCAGCCCGTATGTGTGAGTGTGTGTATAAATATATGAATATGAATATGAATATATGTATGTATATATATATATGTATATATGTGTGTGTGTGTGTGTATATATATGTGTGTGTGTGTGTGTGTGTATATGTATATATATATATATATACACACACAAGCCTCCACAGAGGCTCGGGGAGGGTCAACAGAGCACCGGCTCCCCCGGCTGCAGACGGGGGAGAGATGGAGGGGTGGAGGAGGGACCCCTCACACCGCATCTTCAGCCGCGCTGCCCCTGCATCCCCCCGGGGCAGAGGGCGGATGCCGTCCTGCTGCTGGTGCCCGTAGCTAAACTCTTAGCTTTGGCTGAGCTTGGGGCACATTTTATTATTATTTTATTATTATTTTATTATTATTTTTTATTATTTTATTATTATTTTATTTTATTTTATTTTTATTTGTTTTATTTTACTTTATTTTATTTCATTTCATTTCATTTCATTTCATTTCATTTCATTTCAATTTCCCTCCCCCCCCCCCATGTTTTGACATCCAACTTACAGAGGTGGGTAAGATCAGGAGGATGGCAGTTATTGCACAAATTGCCTGGATGTTATTCCCATTCAGAACCTGAGCTTTTGTTATCATTACAAAGCCTTACCAATATTTTGTGAATTTTGAGATACCTCATTCAGAAATAAAATATGCCAGTCCAAGAAATTACTTTTTTTTGTTTGGTTGGGGTTTATTTTTTGTTTTTTTTTTTTTGGTCGTGTTGTTATTGTTTGGGTTCTTTTGGTAGTTGCTGTTGTTTAAATCCACTCGATGGCTGTAGGTGTGACCATTTAATTTCAAGCAGGCTGGTGAAATTCTTGCCTTAGTTAATTAATGAGCTGCACAGACCGAGTAGGAGACTGTAACAGGCACGCTGCAATGGGATGTATATGTCTAAAACCTGCACTGCTTGTGGCAAAACACGTATAAAACACAGTTATAGTTATTCCTGCCTGGCAGGCTTTAAGGCAGAGCAGTGAAGGAATATTGCTCTGAGACTGTATCCTCTCCATTTAGTCTGTCGCTGCTGAGATTTTCACTGCACTCGCTGAACCAGCTGATTTTTACCTCATTTTGTCATTTTGACCTTACAAATAAAGCCAGACCTGTACTTTTCTGTTTCTGTGCAATCAGGCAAGAGCAACCTGCAGTGTTTCAGGTCAGTAGCACACGTGTTATCAAACCCTCAGTAAGCTGATGACAGCACCTGCGTACAAAAACAATTGACAAACCAAGGCAGGTGACATTGGAAGCTCTGGTGACTGCTTTTATAAGCTTTCATAAGTAATAATGGTGAAGCCCAAACCACCCCTGTAGACAGAGAGGGGCTGTAAAGCACATACCCAAGGCACCTGTGCCAACCCCCAAGTCTCATGCAGGATTACATCTCCTTTGGCCATTCCTGACAAACATTTTGAACTTACTCAATTCTAGTGGCAGAGTTTAGATAGCTTGGCAGGCTGTTTTCATGTTTAAACACTTGGAGATCTTAACTTTTTCCATCCAAATTCCTCATCAGAATAGGCTCACCTGAAAACCAAAATAATTTATTTTTCCTGCTCTTGGTGGCAGCATTTTCCGTGTTGTGAAGCCTTAGTCACTGCAGAGGACTCCTCCACTGTCAGGACTCGTCTGACAGCTGATACCTTATACAATTCACAGGTCCCTTATTTATATTATTTCCCCCTAAATGCTCTCATCGGTTTATGTTCTCTCTTAAAAGATAAAAACACAAAGCAGAGTCAATACCCTGAGCATTCACTGCAGTTAATAAAACAGTTTCCTCTTGTGCCTTACAAACAGCGCTGCTTTAAATCATACTCACACGCCACTCATTTCCTTTTTCACCACATCACGTGGTTGGCTAATAGTCTGTTTCAATTTCTCTAAAATTTCCAGGCATATTGCACTTTTTTTGAGCAGCAAAAATGTAGCCTAGACAGTGTTTTGTTCATAATTTTAATGTTTTTCCTTTCCTTTATATTTTGACTTCAAACTAGCTCATTATTCTTTTATCTGATTGTTTTTTTATATTCTTTCCAGCTAATCATGACTCCTTTAGATTTCCACATATCTTCGGGAGCACTGGTAGCTCTTCCAGGGTGTGTTTTCTCATGCTTAACAAGGCAAGAGTGGACACTCCTGCATACAATTTCTTCCCTAAAAATAGCACTACATTGAATTCTTTCAGACCAATTTTGTTATTTGGGGAAAAAGCACAAAGTGAAAAACCAGTGCTTTAAAACTAATTATGTATATAAGCAGTTGATATAGTTGAAAGACAAAGCTATTCAAATTTTATAACCTATTTTCAACTGGATAAAATACTTGAGAAGAGCCAAGCAGATAAATCTTTTGTTCTGCTTTTAGAAAATCAAAGTAAAACAATGCAGGTTTTTCATTTGCTTTCACTGTCAGAAGTGCAGTTTTGTCTCCTGCTCCATGTTCTCTCGAGAAACTGCAGTTTACACATGACAGCTCTGAAAGAGCAAGTTTTGCAGTCTGTATTGCCAAGATCCCACATAAACCTTCAATAGTGACTTCATCCAATGTTTAGCTTCAATAAAATTCATTTCTTACACGTTTTATCACAGGTCACTTCAAAAATTTACTATTGACATTAATTTCCATGTGTGTTTAGGTAATTTAATATTAGTCTTATGTCTTTGATTCTCTGTCTCATAATGAGTGCCTGCACATCCAAGGAGGTAAGAACTATATCCATTACCATATCTTATTATTATTCTATTATTACATATTATCATGCTTGTCCAGATCAATGGTACATTTCCTATATGGAATCTTTATCACATTTCTTCCATGTGACCCTTCATAATGGAGGTTTCTTTGATAAGTTAATGAACCTGCCATCCTTTCAGGTTTAATATTATTCCTGGATGTATTTCCACTATCATTTCTATAGTAAACTGCTAACATAGATTATATGCATCTAAACATCCTTTTTTAACAACAGATAATTCAGTATCTAATCATTCCCTGTAGTTGAGTTGATGACAGTAACAGCAGTAAGGAAATTGTTTTGTAAGAACCCAAATATCTCACAGAGCTGAAAAAATATCATGTGCCACAAGAAAAAGATGCATTCAAAATATTCCTTCTGACTTCTGTACCAGTGAGGGAACTCGCAAAGCCCAGAGAGTCCTGGTTTCCAATCCTAGAGGGTTGGAAATTCCCTTCTGTGCCACAGAAGGCAGAGCCCAAAGCCTTCAGCCCAGATTATTGTACAGTCACCAAGGAGATGCGCAGGTCTGGCTTCCAATGAAGTGTGGGAGGGACTGAAAAACAGCCATTAAAAATGTCAAAAGGCAAGGATGCACCATAGCCAAACCTGTTACCATTACTTCTGTGCCATTTTTAGCACAACTACTAACAGTGCTTTCAACAGAAAGACAGCAGAAAAACATAACAGTAGAAGGCCTGACACAACATTCAGGGATAAGGTTTTCTGGCAGTATCCACCTTATATATATTTATATATAATCGGTGGAAGTTTCTCCTTCCTGCGACCACATCCCGATAGAAGTCAGAAATATGTGCTTTATTGCAGAATGATCTTGTAGAATTTTTCTCTACAGAAAGTACAGAAACATTGGCATACCATCTCACTAACTGTAGGATAACTATAAACCATAAAGATTGGGCATTATGTGAGACTACAGAACATTATGAAAATTGACTCAGTCTGGAAAGGTCTTCAGGACAGTGCATGACTTATCTTGACACCTTGATGGACAGAATTCAGTACATTAGGCCAGTTTTATAGTACTCTTCTCTTTGCTTTAACAAGAGTCAATCCATTTAGTTATTAAGTCTAAGATAATCCTGTTGTTTGTCTGTGGTAATTCAGGGCCATAAAAGAAGCTACACGCAGTGAAAAAGTGCCAGCATGTGCAAAATGCAGAGGACCATCTGTTCAACAACACAATGTTTTACAAGCATGTTGTGTTGGTACTCTGTTCTGCAATACCTCCCCAGCAGACTTAGAATTTAATTCAAGTTCTTCATTGATGCGCTCAAAACGGTCTTTGTCCTTTTCAGAATACAGTTGCACTCCAGAAGACCCAGCAAATAGTCAGTAAATGGTGGTTCACATACAGGGAATATGTAAGTAGTGGTGAAAAGGACTTCAACACTCTATGGAGTTTACGTATTCTAACTGGATTAAGGATCAGAAGAATGTAACAGAGATGTTAAAACTCTGAGACTTGAATAAAAGGAACCTCTGCTTTCCAGGACACATCTAACCTAGCAATTAACACCTAGAAAGTTTTCCTTCCTGTCAAATCTAGATTTTACTTTTTGCTAATGTCTTCCCCCACGCTCTCCTTATCCCCAAAAGCTTCTCACCATTCCTAGAAGAAAAGAACCACAACCCTATTACAATGACATTCATATTTCTCAGCCTTCATTTGTATATCCTTGTTTCCTAGTATTTCTGGTTTGTTGCACTCAGAGATTTTACAGTTCTGTAATAGAAAAGGCCATGAGTTGAATAAATTCCATAAGCTGTTTTTTTCTTTTAAGTAAACATAATTTATTTTCAAACCTAATATTCAGTTCTTCATCAGCAGAGAATGCTGATGCCTTTATGCAGTGAAAGCTGTTGTAAGCCACTCAACATGAGACAGAATAAAAAACATCTTAGAAATTTACTTCTTAGTAAGTATTATTTGTTTGTTTTCCATATAACAAGAGTTTTCTGTACTCTGAAAACACTGAAAAGTTACAGCGGCACAGAAGAGGTCAACAAAAAAAGAGAGACTTCTGTTTTGTCTCATTACTTCACATTCAAGGTTCATATATTCACAAAACAAGCCAGACAGAATGATTACACAAAGCATCGCTTCAAACAAGGACAATGCAGACTGCTCTAAATCATGAACTTCAGATCAGTACTGAAAAAAAATACAAACTAGGTATAGCAACAATTTCCATCTGTTTAATATCTGCAAAAAGCCTTGTTGGTTCTGTAACTGTGGAGCTCTAGAAGAATGTGAGGGCACAGGATCAAGCGAAGAGGTGACATTTAAACCTGAACCCTGATCCATATCTGCTTCTGCTCAGTCCCTGTCTCTTCCATCTGATCTTCCCATCTTCTCCTCCATGGTCCTGGTAGTGTCCAGTCATCCGCACCTGCTCATGGTGGGGATTCATGTGGACCGTGGTCTGGGTCACTGCCCTCTCGAGTTCCTGTGGATCGGCTGTGATCGTCCTGGGTGTGTGGCTGTTTCATGGCCGATCATGCCGTCTGCCAGTGTCCGCCGCTTCCTTCGTTATGGCTGCTGGATCATCACTGGGAGCTCAGGATTCGGTCCATGCCTGTTGTAGGGTCCCTGCCTGAGTTTTCTGTCCAGCTTCCCTTCCACTTCCCTTCCCTTCCATTCCTTCCATTCCATTCCATTCCATTCCATTCCACTTCCTTCCATTCCATTCCATTCCCTTCCATTCCATTCCATTCCCTTCCCTTCCTTCCCTTCCATTCCCTTCGCTTCCCGCTTCCCGCTTCCATTCCATTCCATTCCATTCCATTCCCTTCCATTCCCTTCCATTCCATTCCATTCCATTCCTTCCCTTCCCGTTTCCATTCCATTCCATTCCATTCCATTCCATTCCCTTCCCATTCCATTCCCTTCCCTTCCATTCCATTCCATTCCCTTCCCATTCCCTTCCTTCCATTCCATTCCCTTCCATTCCTTCCGCTTCCATTCCATTCCCATTCCATTCCCTTCCTTCCCTTCCATTCCCTTCCATTCCCTTCCATTCCCTTCCCTTCCCTTCCCTTCCCTTCCTTCCCTTCCCTTCCATTCCCTTCCATTCCCTTCCATTCCATTCCCTTCCATTCCATTCCATTCCATTCCATTCCATTCCATTCCATTCCTTCCTTCCCATTCCATTCCATTCCATTCCCATTCCATTCCATTCCATTCCATTCCATTCCATTCCATTCCATTCCATTCCATTCCATTCCATTCCATTCCATTCCATTCCATTCCATTCCATTCCATTCCATTCCATTCCATTCCATTCCATTCCATTCCATTCCATTCCATTCCATTCCATTCCATTCCATTCCATTCCATTCCATTCCATTCCATTCCATTCCATTCCATTCCATTCCATTCCATTCCATTCCATTCCATTCCATTCCATTCCATTCCATTCCATTCCATTCCATTCCATTCCATTCCATTCCATTCCATTCCATTCCATTCCATTCCATTCCATTCCATTCCATTCCATTCCATTCCATTCCATTCCATTCCATTCCATTCCATTCCATTCCATTCCATTCCATTCCATTCCATTCCATTCCATTCCATTCCATTCCATTCCATTCCATTCCATTCCATTCCATTCCATTCCATTCCATTCCATTCCATTCCATTCCATTCCATTCCATTCCATTCCATTCCATTCCATTCCATTCCATTCCATTCCATTCCATTCCATTCCATTCCATTCCATTCCATTCCATTCCATTCCATTCCATTCCATTCCATTCCATTCCATTCCATTCCATTCCATTCCATTCCATTCCATTCCATTCCATTCCATTCCATTCCATTCCATTCCATTCCATTCCATTCCATTCCATTCCATTCCATTCCATTCCATTCCATTCCATTCCATTCCATTCCATTCCATTCCATTCCATTCCATTCCATTCCATTCCATTCCATTCCATTCCATTCCATTCCATTCCATTCCATTCCATTCCATTCCATTCCATTCCATTCCATTCCATTCCATTCCATTCCATTCCATTCCATTCCATTCCATTCCATTCCATTCCATTCCATTCCATTCCATTCCATTCCATTCCATTCCATTCCATTCCATTCCATTCCATTCCATTCCATTCCATTCCATTCCATTCCATTCCATTCCATTCCATTCCATTCCATTCCATTCCATTCCATTCCATTCCATTCCATTCCATTCCATTCCATTCCATTCCATTCCATTCCATTCCATTCCATTCCATTCCATTCCATTCCATTCCATTCCATTCCATTCCATTCCTCGGGCCATTCCATTCCATTCCATTCCATTCCATTCCATTCCATTCCATTCCATTCCATTCCATTCCATTCCATTCCATTCCATTCCATTCCATTCCATTCCATTCCATTCCATTCCATTCCATTCCATTCCATTCCATTCCATTCCATTCCATTCCATTCCATTCCATTCCATTCCATTCCATTCCATTCCATTCCATTCCATTCCATTCCATTCCATTCCATTCCATTCCATTCCATTCCATTCCATTCCATTCCATTCCATTCCATTCCATTCCATTCCATTCCATTCCATTCCATTCCATTCCATTCCATTCCATTCCATTCCATTCCATTCCATTCCATTCCATTCCATTCCATTCCATTCCATTCCATTCCATTCCATTCCATTCCATTCCATTCCATTCCATTCCATTCCATTCCATTCCATTCCATTCCATTCCATTCCATTCCATTCCATTCCATTCCATTCCATTCCATTCCATTCCATTCCATTCCATTCCATTCCATTCCATTCCATTCCATTCCATTCCATTCCATTCCATTCCATTCCATTCCATTCCATTCCATTCCATTCCATTCCATTCCATTCCATTCCATTCCATTCCATTCCATTCCATTCCATTCCATTCCATTCCATTCCATTCCATTCCATTCCATTCCATTCCATTCCATTCCATTCCATTCCATTCCATTCCATTCCATTCCATTCCATTCCATTCCATTCCATTCCATTCCATTCCATTCCATTCCATTCCATTCCATTCCATTCCATTCCATTCCATTCCATTCCATTCCATTCCATTCCATTCCATTCCATTCCATTCCATTCCATTCCATTCCATTCCATTCCATTCCATTCCATTCCATTCCATTCCATTCCATTCCATTCCATTCCATTCCATTCCATTCCATTCCATTCCATTCCATTCCATTCCATTCCATTCCATTCCATTCCATTCCATTCCATTCCATTCCATTCCATTCCATTCCATTCCATTCCATTCCATTCCATTCCATTCCATTCCATTCCATTCCATTCCATTCCATTCCATTCCATTCCATTCCATTCCATTCCATTCCATTCCATTCCATTCCATTCCATTCCATTCCATTCCATTCCATTCCATTCCATTCCATTCCATTCCATTCCATTCCATTCCATTCCATTCCATTCCATTCCATTCCATTCCATTCCATTCCATTCCATTCCATTCCATTCCGTGCCCTCCGGGCTCCATTCCATTCCATTCCATTCCATTCCATTCCATTCCATTCCATTCCATTCCATTCCATTCCATTCCATTCCATTCCATTCCATTCCATTCCATTCCATTCCATTCCATTCCATTCCATTCCATTCCATTCCATTCCATTCCATTCCATTCCATTCCATTCCATTCCATTCCATTCCATTCCATTCCATTCCATTCCATTCCATTCCATTCCATTCCATTCCATTCCATTCCATTCCATTCCATTCCATTCCATTCCATTCCATTCCATTCCATTCCATTCCATTCCATTCCATTCCATTCCATTCCATTCCATTCCATTCCATTCCATTCCATTCCATTCCATTCCATTCCATTCCATTCCATTCCATTCCATTCCATTCCATTCCATTCCATTCCATTCCATTCCATTCCATTCCATTCCATTCCATTCCATTCCATTCCATTCCATTCCATTCCATTCCATTCCATTCCATTCCATTCCATTCCATTCCATTCCATTCCATTCCATTCCATTCCATTCCATTCCATTCCATTCCATTCCATTCCATTCCATTCCATTCCATTCCATTCCATTCCATTCCATTCCATTCCATTCCATTCCATTCCATTCCATTCCATTCCATTCCATTCCATTCCGGGGCCTCCGGGGCCGGTTCCTCGGTTCCGGTTCCATTCCATTCCATTCCATTCCATTCCATTCCATTCCATTCCATTCCATTCCATTCCATTCCATTCCATTCCATTCCATTCCATTCCATTCCATTCCATTCCATTCCATTCCATTCCATTCCATTCCATTCCATTCCATTCCATTCCATTCCATTCCATTCCATTCCATTCCATTCCATTCCATTCCATTCCATTCCATTCCATTCCATTCCATTCCATTCCATTCCATTCCATTCCATTCCATTCCATTCCATTCCATTCCATTCCATTCCATTCCATTCCATTCCATTCCATTCCATTCCATTCCATTCCATTCCGGTTCCATTCCATTCCATTCCATTCCATTCCATTCCATTCCATTCCATTCCATTCCATTCCATTCCATTCCATTCCATTCCATTCCATTCCATTCCATTCCATTCCATTCCATTCCATTCCATTCCATTCCATTCCATTCCATTCCATTCCATTCCATTCCATTCCATTCCATTCCATTCCATTCCATTCCATTCCATTCCATTCCATTCCATTCCATTCCATTCCATTCCATTCCATTCCATTCCATTCCATTCCATTCCATTCCATTCCATTCCATTCCATTCCATTCCATTCCATTCCATTCCATTCCATTCCATTCCATTCCATTCCATTCCATTCCATTCCATTCCATTCCATTCCATTCCATTCCATTCCATTCCATTCCATTCCATTCCATTCCATTCCATTCCATTCCATTCCATTCCATTCCATTCCATTCCGGGCCATTCCATTCCATTCCATTCCATTCCATTCCATTCCATTCCATTCATTCCATTCCATTCCATTCCATTCCTCGGGCCTCGGGCCATTCCATTCCATTCCATTCCATTCCATTCCATTCCATTCCATTCCATTCCATTCCATTCCATTCCATTCCATTCCATTCCATTCCATTCCATTCCATTCCATTCCATTCCATTCCATTCCATTCCATTCCATTCCATTCCATTCCATTCCATTCCATTCCATTCCATTCCATTCCATTCCATTCCATTCCATTCCATTCCATTCCATTCCATTCCATTCCATTCCATTCCATTCCATTCCATTCCATTCCATTCCGTCCATTCCATTCCATTCCATTCCATTCCATTCCATTCCATTCCATTCCATTCCATTCCATTCCATTCCATTCCATTCCATTCCATTCCATTCCATTCCATTCCATTCCGGGGCTTCCATCAGTTCCATTCCGGG